>JAODJU010000041.1:11402993-11430718 GCA_026776725.1 Gnathonemus echidnorhynchus
CACCACACCCCGGTCTCTGCGATGACAGCAGTCCCTGAGTGCCACACCAATTTCGAGCTCCGATCCTCAGCACAATCTGAGCGGTTACATTCAGTAATTTCATTTTACTCATAAATGCCAGCTATATATTTATATATAATATATATAATTACGTCTCTGAATGGCCGTTTTCTGATCCATCGGCCACTGGGGGCCCGGCATCACGCGTCAGCCCACCTGGCAAAGCTTTAAACACCTGAACGTCAGTACAAATATCCGATTGGCTGTTACCGCCGGCAAAGTGCTCAGCCTGTACTTACGTGGGTGTGAGGTTCTGCGAAACGCTCATTGAGTGTAATGAGGCCTTTTTGCCGTGTTTCCCTCACAGACTCCGTACTTCTGGCCCTCAAACTGCTGGGAACCTGAAAACACTGACTATGGTGAGTAAGACCTGCGCGCGAGAGGCTGTGGCCTGGCGGGGGCTCTCTGGGGGGGGCTCTCTGTTTTAGCAGCTCTGGATCTCCTCCTTTGAGTCCCCATGATGGTAGCTTTTGCGTAAACGCAGTCGGGCACGAGGGACGAGGCCTGAGAGCGCCACCTACAGCACGCAGTCATTCTGCTCTGCAGGACAATTTGAGCGTAAGGAAAGACTATTGGGGCAGCCCGTAGTACCCGCCCCCCTCAGCAAACGATCGCTATTCTGATTGGCTCAGCTGCGTGAGGCAGACCCTTCTACCACATGCAGATTGGATAAAGATTACTAACCCCGCCCCCAGCTAAAAAACAGCCTTTGCTACAGGTGCTATTTAGATTTAGTGGAATTCAGAGGGTGTTTGGCACATTACGCCGAGCCGTTAATCACTTCTGTGGTAAAGGCGCGGTTTGTTGCCGACGGTTACCGTCAGCCCGCTGTGGGGGGCGGGCGCTCTGGTGCTCTTGTTGCTCCTCACCTACCTACCCGTGTACGTATAAGGAGTCACAGCTGCCATGGCTCCCTACGCTACCCGCTAACACTGAGTGTCTCCCCTTCCCGCTGGACTTGCTCGCCGCGCTGCTCTTTCCAGTTAATCGATACGGAAATGGAAGACGTCGCTCTTTTTTTTTATTGCCTCTCTTGGTCCTGCTCTCCCCAACATCGCTACTCACTTTAGAGACTGACTGTAGGGCCTCAATGATTCCCCCGCCCCCCACATCAGCTGGTGCCAGGTCTGTGCCGTTCACCGTTTGACCATGTGCTTTTTCCCTGGACCAATCACTTGTCAGCCTTTGGGATCTTTAATGAATGCATTCAGTAAGGCGGAAGAACATGCAGTCAAGCATGTTAATGCATTTTGCATCAGCCCGAAATGTATTGAATCATGTATCTGTGTGGTGTAGAGCTGGTAATATTCAGCAGAACAGGGCTTTTCATGCAATATAACTGCCTGATTATATCTTGAGTGTGTCTCCCCGCGGTGCCTGTTGGGGGCACCGTTTCAGCTAGACCTATACATCAAAGCAGCCAGTGGGAGAGAAAAAAAAAAACTCTTTCAAGCCCTGAACAATAACTGGCCTTTTACATTAGAGGACGGCTTGATGCAATCTGCAGCAATGCCTGAGTTTGCCCGCTCAGGCCCCGCGCTGCGGCAGGCAAACCGGCCGCTCGGCGCCCCCTGGAGACCAGGAGTCGCCTCTACAGGGGACCTGCGTTTCTTGTGCCCCGATAAATAAACCCAAGTGGAGGAGCTGCATTCTGGAGTTTTCCAGTCTCAGCCTGCCAGAGATGATCTTCTCCAGCCCAGAGACTTGAGCTTCAATGTTCACCTTGATAGGCCTAACTTCTGGTCGTGCAGGAGGAGTGATGGTTGTCCTCAGCAACATGAGTCGTGGCAGTTGTCAAGGAGGGCCTGGTGGTTGGCGAGGCGGCCTCACGTCCGTAGGGTGGGGAGGGGTTTAAACCCTGCCCCCGCTTTGTGTGTGTGCAGTTTGGATCCTCTACCTATGTCGTTGCTGGTTTCCTACTGGTACGTCCCAGTAGCTTTAAACTGGCCATAAAGGCGCCCATCAGTCTGATGCGTGCCCTGCGATGGACTGGCATTCCGTGCTGGGCGTTCCTCTGCCTCATACGCTGTGCCCGCCGCTCTCCATATCCCCCGTCTCCCTTCGGCGCGGCGGGGGTACGGGCGACAGATCCATTACAGGGCGGCTCTCCCCCCGTCGGCAGGCCATGACGGCCCCGGTGTTGTGTTTTGTTCAGAGTGGGTTGCGAAAGGCTGGCCTGTCAAGAGCCGTTCGCCCGACGCGGCGAGTTACGCAACTTTCCGTTTTTACCCTCCCGCCGTCACCCAGCGCTACTTCTATCGTCTCTCAAACCCAGCCTCCGAAAATGATGCCCATTTTTCCCCCTTCCTTCTCCGCCAAGGCTCATTACCAGCCAGCCAGTCACAGTGTCCTTCAGGCTATTTTGGGCACTGCCATTCCCGGGCCCGCTGGTGCTCCCCTCTGCCACCAGTAGGCGGAGCCCCATCGACTGGATGATGTTTCTCTTTCAAGAGACGGTTCTTGTAAGCTCCGGGGAGGGGGCGGGGGGATCAGACGGATCGATCGGCGGGGCCGTACACGGCGGTGGGATCCGATAATCCCCCGACGCTGACTCACTGGTCCTCACCCTGCTTTTAAAACCATTCCTACTCACCTTTCGTGGACGACCCAACCCAGCACAGGCGCCTAAGGCACTAACCAAAGAATTAGCCGGAAAAAAATATTTGAAAGAGCATCTAGCATCGTCAGTATTGTACAGTATGAACAGTAATTCTGGAGGACAGAACGCCCCCATTCTGTAAAAACAACAGAATATTGTCACTTTAACGTATTTCACTTTTATATCCATGTATAAATTAATATATTTAATTTTAAAAATCCATCCTTCATGCTGCTGTGGTCACTTTTAATCACGCACCGGCATATTTGTTGCGCCTTTTACAGTCACACCTTGTCAGTCACCCCTCTGCTGTTCCTTGTGAATCGTAACCACTTTCACTGGGGGAGCCGCTTACCTCCCAGACAGGAGGGGGCGCTGTGCTAAAGTGAGCCGCTTCGGGAGGAATGCCCCGCAGCCTTGCTGGTGTGCCGAGTGCCCCCACCCGGCCTCCCTGCCAGCCACGTGCCCCTCCTCTCACCTCATACCTCTTTTCTCTCCCTCCCTCAGCGGTTTACCTCTGCAAGAGGACAATGCAGAACAAAGCCAGGCTGGAGCTTGCAGACTACGAGGCTGTAAGTTCCCCTCTCGACGCCACCCTGCCCCCCCCTCTGTTAGCTATATCTCTTCTGACACGTCACCAATGGACACATACATATATACTTTGTACCTTAATGGTTTCTCTATGACAATAAGCATCACGGTTCCGTAATGTCATCCATTCATGTCTGGGCTGTTGTTATTATGAGGTATCGCTCTTAACTTTGTGTATGTTTTTGTTTTCGCTGCAGGAGAGCTTAGCGAGGCTACAGAGGGCGTTCGCACGGAAATGGGAGTTCATATTCATGCAAGCAGAAGCACAAGCAAAGTAAGTGGGGTTCGCGTGTGGAGCCGCCCTGCTGGCCACCCGGGAATCACCCCACAAGAAACCCACACCATGTCACTGCCTAGGCTTCCTCGCCTGCTTTTTCAGCTCGCACTCTGCCCATTTCCTGGGCGTACACTAGCTGTAAACAGTATTTTAGCTGCTGATAACGTGGTGACGTGGGCTTGGCAGGCATGTTAAGAATGTCCCGGTCTCTCTCTGTCGTCCAGAGTCGATAAGAAGAGGGACAAGATTGAGCGTAAAATCCTCGACAGCCAGGAGAGGGCCTTCTGGGACGTGCACAGACCAGTGGTGAGTAATGGCTAGCTGCCTGGCTAGCACGGTCCTGAGGTTGGCTGAGCCCCCCGAGGGAATTGCAAGGTGGGGGCCAGGTGCTTTGTGTTTTTGGAGGTGGGGCTCAGCAAGCTGTTCATAGGACCTGGGAATGTGGTCTGTGCTGTGGTCCTGGGGTGGAGAGCTGTGTGAGGGATAAAGTGAGCGTGTGTGTGTGCGTTTACATAACACTATATCGACAAAAGTATTGGGACACCTGGCCATTACACCTACAGCCGCCACTCTTCTGGGGAGGCTTTCCACAAGGTTCTGGAGTGTGTCTGTGGGAATTTTTGCTCATTCATCCAGAAGAGTATTTGTGAAGTCAGGCACTGATGTTGGATGTGAAGACCTGGCTCCCAATCTCCGTTCTAGTTCATCCCAAAGGTGTTTGATGGGGTTCTGGTCAGGGCTCTATGTGGGCCAGTCAAGTTCTTCCACACCAAACTCACCCAACCATGTCTTTATAGACCTTGTTTTGTGCACTGGGGTACAGTGATGCTGGAATAGGAAAGGACCTTCCCCAGACTGTTCCCAGAAAGTTTGAAGCATAGAATTGCCCAAAATGTTTTGGTACGATGAAGCATTAAGAGTTCCCTTCACTGGAACTGAGGGGTCTAGCCCAACCCCTGAAAAACACCCCCATACCATTATCCCTCCTCCACCAAACTTTTACAGTTGGCACAGTGCAGTCAGGCAGGTACCGTTCTCCTGGCATCTGCCAAACCCAGACTCATCCATCAGACTGTCAGACAGAGAAGTGAGATTCCTCACTCCACAGAACACATTTCCACTGCTCCAGTGTCCAGTGGCGGCGTGCTTTACACCACTGCATCTGACACTTGGCATTGCGCTTTGTGATGTGAGGCTTGCGTGCAGCTGCTCGGCCATGGAAGCCCATTCCATGAAGCTCCTGGAGCATAATTTCAATGTGGGAGTTAATGTCAGAGGTAGTTTGGAATTATGCAGTTATTGAGTCAACAGAGTGTTGGTGACTTTCACGCACTATGCACCTCAGCACTCGGTGACCCCGCTCTGTTACTGTACGTGGTCTGTCACTTCGTGGTGGAGTTTCTGTTGTTCCTAAACACTTCCACTTTGCAGTAATACCACTTACAGCTGACCGTGGAATATCTAGCGGAGGAGAAATTTCACAAACTGACTTATTGTGAAGGTTGCATCCTATGACTGCATTACGCTTGAAGTCACTGAGCTCTTCAGAATGACCTAATCTTTCACAAATATTTGTAAACCTGACTGCATGTCTAAGTGCTTGATTTTATACACCTGTGGTGATGGATCTGAATGAAACACCTGAATTCAACGATTAAGAGGCGTGTCCCAATACGTTTGTCCATGTAGTGCATGTATGTGATTGTATGTATGTTTGTGTATGTGATTGTATGTATGTTTGTGTATGTGCATGATCCTGTGTTCGCTCACAGCCGCCTCGCCACGCCCCCTTTTCGCCAAACCCTTGTGCCCGTAGGACTGTGCAGCCACACATTGATTCATTCCTCTAGCTGCGCTACACATTATCAGTTTCCGCTACGCCGATTTGTCCTTTCACAGCCAGGCGGGGAAAGGCGCCGCAAGTCTGTATATGGACCCGGAGCGTTTCGGGGGACGGCTCGGAAGGGGAGGGGGGCTGTGCGCTTCCAGTTACTGGGGAAAGTCGAGCTCCGTCTTAGCAACAAAACATTTGATTTCTAATTTGCCCATTAAGGCATTAAGGCCAAAGCCTTAAGTGATGCTTAATGACCAATCAATGGATCAGTTCTGGTCCCCTTCTCCCAGCATCCCCCCCCACGACTCTGGAGTAATTGGTATAATCCTTCAGTGTCTGAACCTGTGGGCTGCCTACACATTGCGTACATCCATCATTCCTCAGCTCCCTTATGACGTTCTGGAAGTTTCCTTTTCTGTCCCAGTTTTAGCAGCGAGCCAGAAACCCTGCAATCGCACACGGCCGGCTCACGGTGGGGAAATATCTGGATGATTCATGCGCATAGATTGAGCCACGCTGCTCCACCCCCCCCACCCCGTAACCCGTACGATCCACAGAGCGGCTGTGCGCTAAGGGGGGGTCTGTTTTCCGGTGCGTTCTGTGTCCTTGTCAGTCTCCCAGCCGTCCTCGTTCATTAGCTCGTTAGTGCTCGGAGGGGGACAGTGTTTTGGACAGCCAAAGGCGTCCCAAGTCGGCACCGCCCAGTCGGTGATATCTCACCAGCTTGTGTGGTCCGTCGAATTACCGTATGATTACCTTTGCTGATCTGCACGCGATTGAAGACGATGCAAATCACAGCCCGTTTTCACATGATATCCGGGTCTCTCTTTAGAATCAATAATGCTGTGGCAGCTAGTGATGTGTGACTCAGTGGGTTGGGACCCTGTGCCTTTGACCAGAAGGTCGCTGGTTCAAATCCGTTGGGCCCTTCACCTCGGATTGCTTCAGTAACCATCTGACCCTGCTTTCTCAAAAATAAATGTTGCTTTGGATGATAGCATCTGCTAAGTGGTAAGTAAACAGGTCTACACCCCCATGGCAGAAGGGGGCCCCTTGATTTCTTGGGCCACAGAACGGAGGGAAGGTCTCTCTCTCTCTCTTTCCTCCTCTTTGCACCAGTCTATCTGGGCCCCTTTCGGCCCCACCGTGAAGTGTTTTTGTTGGTCCTTCACATGGAGAACTTTAGGAGTGTTTTAACTTCCATGGCTTAAGTCCAACAGAGCAGAGGCAGAAAGTTCAGGTCCGTGAAGTACAAATCCAGACCAAGGTTTTGTTACACCCAACCAGTTGAGTACTCTGTGACTGTGACTCTTTATCCTCAACTGGCTGGTTGGAACAATATCTTGGTCTGGATTTTAACTTTCTGGACCTGAACTTTCCACCTCTGTTATAGAGAAGGTTGGGTGAAGTGGTCTGACTTGATGTGGTCCAAAAGGGCCCAATCCTTCAGGTACTGTGCCGTAACACACCTATGTGACCTTCCCTGATCTTCCTGGATACCTGTCCTACAGTGTTAGCATGCTGCTCCAGGCTTCTCAGTCAACTTCCATCATTTAATCTGGACTCGCTTTTGCTCGACGTCGATCAAAATATATTGCAGCTTCCCTACGTCGCGTTTGCATTCCTCTGCGGCTAATGTTCCGCTACCCCGAGTATATGCATGAATATATGAATATCTCAGTCCGTACATACAAACTAAATACACGGCCGTCATTTGAAGTTGGATCTCGTTGTAGCCCACGAGCTGCTGTATTTCAGAGCTGGGAAGTAGGCGATGCCAGTCTCAGGTCTACGCACCCACACCTCCTTCTGGGCAGCTGAAATACGTGTATTTTTGTATCACCTGGTATCTCTGTGAACTTGCACGGTTAACATTATTAAAATTCTTATGTGGATGTTATGTAAATGAGGGTTTTGGAGCCAGAACATTACAGATTATACATAATCGGTTTGTGTGGGGTGATTAGAGAGTTGGGTCTCCTTGGTTATCTGTGGTTAATTATCCTTAGTGTTTAAAAGTGACCCGCCGATTGATTGGAGAAATCCTCTTTGCAGTCTCCTGAAACGTCTTCGTGTCTTCAAACTGAATGGTTATTATTTCCCACCCCCCCAAAGACATTTTCTGATTCCTCATTAATGTTTTTAAGTTTTTATTTCTCCTCGGCGTAAAACAGCAGAATTAAAAGCTGGTACCTCTGTACAATTAAATCTGAATAATCTGCCAAGTCTTATGAAGATCACTGCATGAACATGCAGGAAACTTACTGTTGATGTCTGCTTATGTGGAAAAGTGTGCAGATTTTATTTTTATTATGATTATTTTTTGCTCAGCTCTGTTTAATTAACTTTCCACATAATGAAAATACTGAGGATGTATCCTGTTTGTAATGAATATTTTATCGCAGAACTTCCATCTGCACCTAATGGATCTTCCACCTGAATGGTTATATTAGGAAACATATTAAGAAAAAATGTCTGTTAATTTCTGCCTGGATCCAGCAGATAGAATAACCAACATGTATTGCAATAGGAATGGCTATAATGTTTAATAAAATAGAATATAAGTCAAAGAAGCATTTTCTTCTTGTGATTTACTCGGTGATGAAGGATTTACTTACTATGTAGGATTACATTTGCTCATCTAGCAGACGTTTTATCCAAAGCAATGTTCATTTCGAAAAGCGATTGGGGTTATAGGCCTCATTCATGGTTAAATCACTCTTCCAGCCCTGGGGTTTGAACAAATGACCTTCTGCTTACAGGCACAATGGCCTAACCCACTGAGCCACACAGCGCCCCCTAGGTTTGCTGAACAGTGGAAGGCTCCTACAGAATCAGTGTAGTGCCCTAGTTGGTCGGAGCCCTTTTGAAAGCCGCCTTGCATGGACAACAGTGCTGTTCTGTCTTACTTTATGGCTGAGCTATTCAAATTGTGGTCCTCAAGAGCTGTGCCCTGCTGATTTTCAAACCTTCCTTTACCTGTGAGCCAGGTGTGAACTGAAAACGCGGCGTGGATTTGGAAGGTCCAGATTCGAAGAGACCTACTTTATGGGTTCATCATCTCTGCGCTAGAGGTCTGGAGAGGCATGTTACACTCTCGGACCAGCCTGGATGTTTACTGTACTCTTCTCTAGGGCTGTGTTTCTCAACCCGGTCCTCAGGGACCCCCAGACAGTCCACATTTTTGCTCCCTCCCAGCTTCCAACTATGCAGACAGTCCACAGGCAGCTAGGAGAGAGCAAAAATGTGGACTGTCTGAGGGACCCGAGGACCGGGTTGAGAAACGCAGCCCGAGGGGATATCAGTAAGGCTCATCCAGTGACACAAAACGGTGACCATTTGGCTACAGTCCTTTGCACTTAACCGGGTGTTGGTTGGTGCAGTGTCCAGATCCAGTGCATATGCAAGCATGAAGCGGGATCAGAGTGAAATATCAGGATGGACAGGGTCTGTGTGTACACAGGAGCTACAGGTGACAGTGAGATGTACGGGAGCTACAGGTGGGCTAAAGAAATAGCCAGTGATACAGTGGCAAAGAATATACAGGAGACTTTAAATAATTACTCAGAATGCACTATACTGAAGAGCAGGAGAGCGCGGGATAAATTAGACAGTGTCCACAAAGGGCCTTGCTGTATTATACTTAGTATCAAATGCGAGTGAATTTCATTTTCAGTGACTAGATCAAAGGCTTCTCAGCGTAGTTTGCCTGGGATAACATCGCTGCACACATTCTTCCTGAGCATAAATCAGGCGCCGTGGCAACCGTGACGTTTATTTGCATTTATATGCTCCTGAGATCCAGGGGGAAAAAAAGGTTTCTTTTTTTTTTTAATATTGATTAAAATTTTGATTAGACGCAAAGAGGAAGTTGGCAAGGTGACACCCCCACAAACGTGATGTCATCTTAAAGCCGCGGCTGTCCCCGTTGAGGAACAGCAGAACTTAATAAAGTATGCGCAGTGTGAGAGATACGAGCAGAAACGTACTGTCCTCTGCAGAGGACAATAACGAATTGCTGGATTTCAAATTAATGTCAGTCAGTAAACAGATAGTTCTGAGAAAGTTCTGCCTCAGTAAGGCAGCGTACTAAACAGAAATACCTTAATGTTAAAGATAATGTTATGTGCTGCTATGCGGGGTCAGTAAGATTGCATCATGGGAGTGTCTGATCTAACAGGCATGGCAGCAGTAACCACCTGAGTACTAAACCCGTGTTAATGTTTGCTCTGTTATGCTGGGTAATTTTTATTCGGAAATTGGCTGAAGGTTATAACCCTCCGCTGCTTCCTGTCGTGTCCCATCCCCCGTCGAATCTCCCAGCATGTCCTTACCGGGGTGAGACGTGTGCTGCGCATGAGCGCTCTCTCGTAATTACCCCCCCGCCGCTCTCACGCACACCTTGACCTCGCCACGCCCCGGCTGTTTCACTGCCCGCCAAGCGGAGCCACAGCAAAGCCGCTCTCCCCCCACTGTACTCAGGTGGTCACTGGATTCATGCCTGTTAGATCAGACCCTCCCATAATGCAGTGCTGAATAGGATGTTAGGGGGTGAGACAAACTGCAGTGCAAGACCAGACGAAACAAGTACAGTATAAGAATGAGTAAACAAACAAGTAATAAATATGTGCATGTTCAGAGGAAATTCTTGAAACTTCAAAGAGCGAAACTAGATTAATGTGCCTTTCTGGTGTTTAATTCTGGTGTTAATGACACTTTTCTCCTCTCGCCACAGCCTGGCTGCGTAAACACAACAGAAGCTGACATCAAGAAGTCCTCGAGAATGAAACAGCCGCACAAAACGAGAAAGGTGGGCTGTCCGTCGCCGTCGGGGGGGTTCGGGGTAGGTGGGCTGAGAGTCTGACTCGCCTCAGGGAGCGGGGGGGACAGAAATACACGCGTGCGGGACGTGGGGAGTCGTGAGTGTGGTCTCCCAGCCAGCTCACCGCGCTGTCTTTGTCTGGAACGACCACGCAGTCGGTGTACGGGCTTCAGAATGACGTGCGCAGCCACAGCCCCACCCACACCCCCGCGCCGGAGGCCAAGCAGCCGACGGAGGAGGAGTTGCACGACAAGGTAGGCGTGCGACGCACCCCGGCGGCCCAGCGGACCACAAACACCAGTCACGAGTCGCCAGCCCCCCCCACCACCATCCTGCCCAGGGGCTGTAGTAGATGGCCCATTGATGCTGATCACTCGCCCCCCCCCAGTGTTTCCCGGCCCGGTTCTTGCGGACCCACAGACGGTCCACGTTTTTGACCACCCCGCCAAGGTCCCCCCCCAGACAGAGCTCGTGTTTGCTAGGGAGCAGGGAGGGAGCGAAAACACGGACTGTCTGGCAGTCACCGAGGACCGGACTTGGAAACACCGCCTTAAACTGTTAGTCTGTGCTGGGGGCCCCGGCGTGCCTCTGGAAAGTGGCCTGACTCCGCTGCCTCGTCTCGCCTTTCAGATTCACTTCTGGCAAGTCCAGCTGGACAGGCATCGATTGAAAATGTCCAAAGTTGCAGAGAGGTAAGTCTTCCACCCCCATTAATGTGCGACGACACCATTAACTATCGCGGGCCGGCTCTTTATGGGGCTCGTTTGGCCGCACTTTCACGCCTCTCCATCCTCGAGCAAAACTCTCGACTTCAGTGACTTCAGATACGTCTGCTAATAAATCCCATGGGGTGTTTACAGACATACAGGAAGTAATTTGCTAATTCCCCACCTTACACAATTCCTCCATCCATCTCTGTTAATATATACAGATGTACACCACCGAAACATGGCTTTAACAAGGAGTAGGCCGTGATTATGAGTATGGCGTGAACACAGGCCTTCGGGGGGGGGGCATCGTGTGAAGGAGCTTGTTCGTTGCCAGCAGATCAATTCCCTTTGACATTGTTTCTGCCAGAACTTTGAGAGGAAGCAGCGTTTCATGTTTTATTGGTGGTGAAACATCTGCAAAAAAAAATGGAGCGACCCGTGTGGGGGATTCGCAGACGGGGGAGGCACAGGGCGGTGGGGGCTTTCCATTTGGGAAGATGGCTTCGTCTGTAACCGTGTGGAAATTAAATTCGGCTCGCCAGCGTGTGGGAGCCTGATGAAGTTGTCCGGATCCCCGATGGGCCTTCGGCGGTAGGAGCCTAGGAAAGCTCCCAGAGATGCGTGGGAGTGAACCCCAGGATGCCCGTGCAAGGCATTGTGGGTCCCTCAGGCCATGAAAATCCTAAATCCTTGCAGCATGGCAGGGTTGGCTTTGGCTGTAGACCAAGCAGTTACTTAAGTCCCCTGAATTACCTGCGTTGTGGAGGAAGTTAAACGATCATCATAGCGTGGACTCCTACGTAAAGCTTTGCCTTGGGCAGCTGAAGATGTAGACCTGGCCCTGCAACATGACATGGGACAGCTGGAAATTGCCGCTCTCTGCTCTTTGCATTAGATAAAGAAAAAAAAAAAAACTTCCATGCTGGATTTGCATCTTCTGGGAGTGAATGTGCGTTGGCATCATGCGTTTCCATTTGCGTAGCAGAGGTCTAGGTCAGCCGCTGTGGTCCCGCTCGGTGCCAATATGGCGACGTGGCGGATGCTAGCAAAAAAAAAAAAAAACAAAAAACAGAGGCGTCAGCCCTGGATGAAGTTTACCTGCCCTGGCTGATGAGCTGCTAAGGGGACAAAGTGGTTTGCCTGTGTGAGCAGGAACACTGAGCTCCACAGCTTGGCAGTGAGCAGGGACCAGGGGGGGAGCTCAGTGTGGACTGATAACATGAAATATTGGTATTGAAGTAAGTCAGGCGAATCCATACTGTAAGCCAAGAAGGGGGCATGGCGATATTTAAATCCAAAATAAATCCCCTCCAGTAGGAAACACTATCTATTTAAGAGGCCTGTGGTTGCCCTTTGTGTAGATTTTCCCCACGCTTTGTAAACATTTAGCATTCATCCGTATAAGTCTGGTAGCAACATATCCATCGCGTGTGTTTTTTTCCCCGACCGTTCTTGTCCGTCTTAGCTTGTTAAGCTACACTGAGCAGTACATCGAGTACGACCCGTTCCTGACGCCACCGGAACCCTCCAACCCCTGGATCTCGGATGACACGACATTATGGGAGCTGGAAGCCAGGTGAGGATGCTCTGTGGCCTCACAGACTGAACGCGGTCCTGATTTATTAATAATTATTAATCAATGTTAATGATTAAACCTGCTGTCAACCGATGGTTTTGTAGTGTCAGTCTGATATTATTAATGGCTCATCAACCAACACATAAAAACTATATTGCTGATCTTCTGGTGTATCTGCTGATCTCTCTGACGATGGTGATGTTTGGGCCTGACCATGTAATTTTTTATTACATTAAGCAACCTGGCATGCAGAATAATCCCAAGGTGGAAAAATAAGAACTCAACAAATATTTTGATGCTCCAAAGAGTAGCTTTGTCTGAGTGACTGCATTGAGAGCCTCGGATTACAGTTCAGAAAAAGGTCCATAAACCTTTGTTTTTCTTTGGCTCAGTCAGACGTTTCTGGTCACTTAGACTTTATTGCCTTTAAAGCACATGTTTGATAATCATAGGAACATCTTAAACTGCTATAGTAAATGCAGCAGAGAAGCTTGGGTGCATGGTTCTGTTTGTATAGTTTGGGGGGAGACGTTCAGATGCTCGTCCGCTCATTGCTGCTTCCATCAGTGCGGAAGAGTGGAAATAATGTTCAAATAAGGAGCCCAAAATGCATTTCTCTTTTAATGGTGGTTGACAGGGTCCATAGTCCACTGCTAAATGGGGTAAATATCGTCTCGTGGGCATAAAGAACAAGGGGGCATTGAAGAACAAATAGCAGTAGGCCTAATGGCTCGACCCGGTCATCCATGGTCCTGTGTGGTGCTGATGCCCGGCGCCTTTTACCATCTGCAGCAAGGAGCCAAGTCAGCAGAGAGTGAAAAGATGGACCTTTGGGATCAACGAGGTGCTGAAGGACCCGGTGGGCCGGGAGCAGTTCCTCAAGTTCCTGGAGTCGGAATTCAGCTCGGAAAACCTGAGGCAAGTCTTGGGCGTGACTTGGTGCTACGACTCAGAGCTGCTGTTTCTATGGAGGAAAACACAGCGAAAGCCACACAAATGGTTTACATAAACATATATGTATATGAATATATATGCACTCTACAAATCAGCATTAGTTACTGAATATTGTACATTATTAATATTTTAATATGCAGAATCTAGTCAATTTTATAATCAGATGAATATTCAGTTATGACTTAAGTATATTTAAGAATGTTTATTTTTATATTATATTATACATTATATAATTTACATTTATTCATTATATATTGAAAACATTACTGTGCCAGATACTTGTAATATGTCAACTTTAAATTACAGTGGAAGGTATATTGTTAAAAATGAAAAGTCGGCCTTTACCTGGACTTGTGCATTCTGTTGTAACAGAAAAGGGTCCTGATTTCATGCTTCCAGCGTTTTTATTTTCTTTGTAACATTCAGTCAAGTACATCGGCTCTTTGTTTGAGTCTTTCTAATTTCACTCGACAGCCTTATGCTGCCACTAGAGCTTTGGCCAGTTGGGATGGTTTCGTATTGATTTTTTGCACTTGATTGATGACAGAGAAAAAGAGTGACTCTTGCTTAGAGGGAAAATTGTCTTAATAAAATCAATAGAATGTACAAAGTGAAATTAAACATCATGTCACACAATCATGTATTATGGCATAACATGCATATTCTGATTGTACTGAATGTAGCCAACTCTGTGGCTCCCTCTTATGGCCATAATGCATAATGTGTTGTCAGTGTTAGTCTATAAAGTCAGTTTGAAAAATGGATTTCTGAAGAGTATGCTTGATACGAGCACATTTTCATCAGGCTGTCTTTTATGTTTTTCTTATGAATCTGTGACTTAATAAAACAGATTTATAGCTCCACAAATTTTGACTGTAACGGGTAAATATGAAGGACATGTCCAAATTGCATTTAATGCATGCAGTTAGATTAGTCAGTGTGATAACTTATCAAGGTCAACACAAGCACTTTGTCAGCTCCTATAAACCAGGAGGTGTGTAGCCCTTTTTTACATACAAGACCCTGAGATGCAATTTGCTTTAGAAACTGTAAATTGTAGTGGAGCTATTTACAGACTTTACAGACTCTCGATAAACCAACAACAAGAGATAAACATTTTGCCAATATGGGTGATTGTTGTTCTGGAAAGAATAGTGTGTTTCTGTAATTGGTAATGCAGGCAGATTTTTAGGGAAAAGACCCCCAGAGTGTTTGTTTTGTCGTCGATGCAGCTCATCGATTTTGAATAAACAGAAAACGTGGGGTTCCGTGGAGACCGCCCTCACTGAACGCTGGTTTCCGCACACTCATTGACTCGGGGGGGGTACATGTCATACCAGGTTCTGGCTGGCCGTCCAGGACTTGAAGCGGAGGCCCATTCGGGAGGTCCCCACCCGGGTCGAGGAGATCTGGCAGGAGTTCCTTGCGCCCGGAGCTCCCAGTGCCATCAACGTGGACTCCAAGAGCTATGACAAGACCACGCAGAACGTGAAGGACCCTGGACGTTACACCTTCGAAGATGCTCAGGTGAGACAGGCTGGTGGACGGTGAGGAGTAAGAAGGGAGGCGTGGCCCCAGAATCCATCCATCTATCTTCTGTAACCGCTTGTCCTATTCAGGGTTGCGGGGAATCCGGAGCCTGTCCCAGAGGCTACAGATGGAGCGCCAGCCCATCACGGCTCTTGGGTCATGTTATACAGATTGCTTGTCTCAGCTAAAGTGATGTGAATAATGCTCAGTTTTCCATTCATACATCTTGTACATAAAACCAAATATTTATTCGGGTTAAGTCTAGGTGAATTTTTTCCGACCGCTAGGCTACAGAATTTCAGCGACCGACATTTCGCACGTCACAGCGACTCTTCTTTCGGTTGGCCGGCCACTTGTCCAGGTTCTCTGCATTCGTGGTCCTTGCCGCCCACTTCTGTATCTTGTGAGTCTGCTAGGCACATAACTGATCCATAAGTGAGTGGAGGAAGCCATGCAGACGGTCATACGTCCTGCAGGTCGTGTGCCACTGAGCTCACCCTACGTGCTTCACTGCGTGCTCCACTGCGTCTCACATCCTGCCACTGTCCTTCTCTCCTGCAGGAGCACATTTACAAACTGATGAAGAGCGATTCCTATAGTCGCTTCATCCGGTCCAGTGCCTACCAGGAGCTGTTACAGGCTAAGAAAAAGGTAAAGCCACGGAGGGGTGCTGCTTGCTGTGGTGTTGAATTGCAGACTGGAATGCAGGGGGGGGGTGGGTTTAAGCATCAAGATGCATATGATGAATCCTCACCATCTGCTGCAAGATACAGGGGTTCCACTGGGACCTCGCGTCCTTACGCTAACCTGCCAGCTACACAGCCCATCTCCAGTTTTCATTTAAATGTATGCAGTCAGTGCTGTGAAGTTTCTCCTTGTTTATCCTTAGTGGCTGCAATTAATTGGTCTCGGTCATCATGTGCAGATGTGCCTGAATTAGTGTTCCGTTATACATTTTAGTTACAAGAAATTTAATTCAGTGCATTTAAAATGTAATAAGTTTAATTTAATAGGTTACTTTTTCTTTTTACCGCAAAGCAGTGCCTTGTTTGTTTATGGGTTTCTATTTGAGTCCATCTTGGCCCTCGTTTGAACCTCTTCAGTTTTTTTTTTTTTTTTGCGGGCAGTCCTCTATTTTTCTTTTTTCATCTTGCTATTTTTTTCTTGCCTTTTTCTTTTTTAATTGTTGTTTTTGTGTCCGTCCATTTTATTATTTCCCTAAATCAGAAAACTGTCAGAACCACAGAAGCTCTTTTGAGAAACTCACTTGCATTTTTTAAGTGGATGAGCCTGGCCTAGATGGTCACATGGACCCTGGCCTGTGCTGTTAAAGCGAATCTGGAGCACCCCCACCAACGTTTCGCATTATTTCCACTGTCGTGCTAGAGGTCCCCCTCGGTCCTGTTCTTGGCCCTATCATACAATCTGTTTCATACTCTCCAGCTGGCTCCTCCCAGTGTCTGATTCTGCTCTTTTAACCTAGAACCTGTCCATTGGTCAGGAATGTCTTTGTTTTGATGATATTTTTTTGGAGCCAGTTTAGAGATGAGTGTTGCTGGACAGAGGAAGGCCCTGTTCCTTTGTGATGTGCCTCATATTCTTACAGTTCCGAATGCGTGTGGATATTAGCGCACATCTCTGCACGCTTCCTCATGTCTGCTTTCTTCTTGCCCACAGAAAAGTAAGAACTTGTTTTGAAGGAGATGGCTTCCAGGTAAAGTTCATGCTCGCTGGTTTCCTTTTCTGCTCCATGTGTGCTTGTGATTCGTTTTATTGCAAGATTAACTGCAGAGGGAATTTTATACATCTCAAATTACACAGAACATTTCAGAATGACTGAGTAGCCAAAGGACATGTTTACCTCAGACCCTGGAGAGACTATAAACTTGACTGTACTGGCATATACACACTATACACATTGTGTCAGTGCATATAAATGTAGGATTTTCCTTGTGTTGTAACATACCCTGATCATTAGTAAGTTAATTAGATCACGTGACTCTTTTTGAGTGGAGTGGGGCTACATGAAGCTTTAAGCGCGCAGTATTTATTCTATTTTCATTAATTTCATCTGTGGCTGACTTGAATCTGTATAAATGGTTGGCTCCCTCTCAGCTCCCAGCCAGACAGTCCATGTTTTTGCTCCTTCTCAGCTCCCAGCCAGACAGTCCATGTTTTTGCTCCCTCTCAGCTCCCAGCCAGACAATCCACATTTTTGCTTCCTTAACTGGAGCTGGGAGGGAGCAAAAATGTGGACCGTCTGAGGGTCCCTGAGGACCGGGCTGGGAAACACTCGCTTAGACGATACTAACTGCACTGATCTCAGTCATACTGCTCATGCTAGGTATAGAGCCAAGAAGCTTCTTTCTTGCGTGGACGAAGGCCAACTCTGAATAGTTTTAAATGTGAGGAGTGGATGATTAACTTTTGTTCCTTGCATTGTGCCACATTTACAAAAGGCACCCTTACATGCTGTTAGATGTATTACACATCAGAAGTGTAATTTTTTTTTTCTCTTGTAGGGAAGATCACTTACTTCAAAGAGGCTAACAAGTCTTGTGCAATCATGCTAAAACACAGTCATCGTTTAGCTTGGAAGAGGACCATCGTTTCTACATTGTTGTAGTCTACAGTTTATTCTGACGAACCACTTGCTGGTGGGCCAATTGTTGCATGTCCAAGGAACTCATTTTTTTAAATATTTCCCCTCTGTGAGAAAAAGGCATTCTGGACTTCTAGGAGAAGATGAGAAGATGCATATAATGCCTTCAGAGAAAGTTATTTCCTTAGTTACATATCAGCTGGATCTGTGTGTGTCTGCAAGCTGAAAAAGGTGGGAAAAAATTGTTTTCAAACATGGAGAAAAAAAAAAAATCAAAAGTTGAGATGGAGAGGCCTCTGCATAGGAGAGTGTCCTGAATCACTGATGATTTGTCACGGTGTTGAAACATTACAGTGATGCATATATTGTATTTTAATTGGCTTTTATTACACTGTCAGAGATTAGCGATTTTTGTCACACGTGTAACGTCTCATTCTGATAAAGAAAAACGCTGTGTCTTTGTCCTAGGTGTGTCTGTAATTTTGTTACTGTTTCTTGCATTATTTCTACAACTCCATTCCCCAAAAAGTTGGGACGCTGTGTGAAATGCAACGAAAAACAGTATGCAATGATTTGTAAATAATATAAACCCATATTTGATTGAAAATAGATCATAGACAAACATCAGATGTTGAAACAGAAATTTTATTGTTTTATGTAAAATATATGCTCAATTTGAATTTGATGCCAGCAACACGTTTCAAAAAAAGTTGGGACAGGGGCAACAAACGACTGGAAAAGTTATGTAATGCTAAAACAAAACACCTGCTTGAATATCTCAACTAATTTGGTTAATTGGCAACAGCTCAGTAAGATGATTGGGTATAAAAAGTCTCTGTGCAGTGAAGATGGGGAGAGGTTCACCCCTCTGTAAAAGACTGTGTGGGCAAATAGTGCAACAATTTAAAAATAATGTTCTTCAACGCAGTATTGCAAAGAATTTGGGAATTTCATCATCTACAGTGCACAGTATCATTTAAAGGGTCAGGGAATCCAGAGAAATCTCTGTATGGATGGGACAAGGCTAAAAACCAATACTTAGGCGGCACTGCATTAAAAACAGACACGATTCTGTAGTGGAAATCACTGCATGGGCTCAGGAACACCTTCCGAAAACCACTGTCTGTGAAGACAGTTTGTCACTGCATCCATAAATGCCATGCCATGCAAAGAAGAAACCAGATCTAAACACGATCCAGAAACGCCGCTGACTTCTCTGGGCCCGAGCTCATTTAAGATGGACTGAGGCAAAATGGAAAACTGCCCTGTGGTCTGACAAATCATAATTTCAAATTCTTGTTGGAAATCATGGACGTCGCGTCCTCTGGGCTAAAGAGGAGAGGGACTATCCAGCTTTTTATTAGAAGACAGTTTAAAAGCCAGCATCCGTGATGGTATGGGGGTGCATTAGTGCCCATGGCTTGGGTAGCTGGCACATTTGGGAAGGCACCATTAATGCTGAATGATATATACAGGATTTGGAGCAACATATGCTGCCATCCAGACGTCGTCTTTTTCAGAGAAGGCCTTGCACATTTCAGCAAGACAATGCCAAACCACATTCTGCACGTATTACAGCAGCATGGCTCCGTAGTAGAATAGTCTGGGCACTAGACTGGCCTGCCTGCCGTCCAGATCTGTCACCCACTGAAAACATTTGCCGCATCATGAAACAAAAAATACGACAAGGGAGACCCGAACTGTTGAGCAGTTGAAATCCTATATCAGGCAATAATGGGACAACATTTCACTTTCAAAACTCCAGTAACTGCTCGTCTCAGTTGCCAAACATTTACAGAGTATTGTTAAAAGAGGTGATGCAACATAGTGGCAAACATGCCCGTCCCCACTTTTTGAAATGTGTTTCTTGCATCGAATTCAAATTGAGCATATTTTTGTCATAAAACAATATAATTTTTGTTTAAAAATTTTAAATCTTGTCTGTGTTCTAATATCAATTAAATATGGGCTTACATGATTCGCAAATCACTGCATCCTGTTTTCATTTACATTTTACACAGCATCCCAAATTTTTTAGAAATGGGGTTGTAAACCATATTTAAAGACACGTTTTACATAAAAATGTATTAAAGTTGGCCCTTTATCTGTTTATGTGGGTACATTTTTATTTCTTAGTTATGAACTTTTCTGTCTGGACTCAAAATTTTTTGTGGTCTGCAGCTTCCATTTCGCTCTGAAAGGAGATTTACAGTTGGTTTATTTAATGATTTCTCTGCACTAATTCATACTGAGCTTGAAAACAAAACTGTATTTTTTCTTTTGTAGTATAGGAAACCCAATGTCTGTGGAGTATTGTTTCCCAGAACTTTGCCTTTGATGTCGTATGTATATATATATATTTTTTAAACTTTTGGAAGTGGATGCAAATTAGCGTTAATAATTCAGATAGCCCTGATGTAAAATAAGCCATATCCCTTTTGGCTAGGCGTATATTTCTTTCCTTGTGGCTGAGGAATCTGAGGGGACCAAAGGTCAGATGCGGCTCTGGCACCATATTGACAGTTATGCATCTGGTCTGGTACAGCCTATCTGATGTCCAGAGACATATGGGCATGCCTTGGCTGTGTAGTTATTGCATGGTGTATTCCGTTCATATCCGTGTACTACAGAAGGAAAAGGCATAATTATGGAAACATTCCAAAAGTGGGCTATTATATGTTTTTTATATATACACACACACGTGCGTGTGTATATATGATATATATTAAAAAAATCATGTTATATGGATACAGGAAATGAGTTCTTCTTACAGCAACCCCACTCCGTTAATGGATTAAGCGAAGCAGGACACTGTCTTGGTCCCTCAGTGTTGAGTAGTAGACCGTGTGAGGCCACTTTGTTGCTTAGGAAGCGAAAGCCCCTCGAGATCTGGCTGGATACTGAAACAGTATCTCAGTTCACAGTGCGGCTTTTTCCCCTCATTCAACACCGACCTCAATAACACTCGAGCACAGGATATGCAAAAACCGTAGAAAATCTGCTAATGCGGCAAAATTTTTCAAATTCTGAAAAAGAAAACAAATAGCGTTGTGGCATTTCGGGCCTCCGAGACACGGGGACATGGGAGCCGTAAGCATTTCAAACCAAACACGAAGACCTTTGTTGGGAGAAACCTCATCTGCTGGCCATAGGAAGTGCTTTGGTGTGGTTAGCTGGTAGGAGGATGCTCGTGTTCGCTGGATCCAGAACTGAGGATGATGGAGCAGGGTGTTCCTGATGTTTTCCCGGCTGGTGTTGGCGGTTCAGCGCTGCTCGGAAACACAAGCCTGGGTGTGAGCGGCTGCACGGTGCATAACCTGCGTGTAGCCTGGCCCCGGCCCCAGAGGCTGCCCTTTTGGGCTGTCTCTATGTATAGCTTTGCCCTCAGTCCATCACATTTGAGTTGTCCAAAGAGTTACCCCCCCCCCCCCCCCCAACCAGGTCAGAGGACCATGTTGGCATAGTTCCCTTTGCAGAACGATGCCCCCCCCCGCCAGAGAATGTACGACGACAGTGACACACGTTTCCCTCTGTTACATTACAAGGGAGAATCACTGTTTGGCTTTGCAAATAAACACCAACCTGAAGCACCACGACCAAAATGCGTTTTGTAACGTCTTTTTGGAGTAACAACTTTACCTGTACGTTTGTCACAGTGCTTAGGGGTATGTGGATAAACTGTGAATGGAGTGGGACAGGATGCAGTGTGAGTGTGAGTTTAAAACCACTGGCAATAAGGTGGCAGTAGCCATCATAGTATATTTTAATGTAATTGTTAGTTTAATTACCAACTGCAGCCACTAGATGGTGCCAGGTCTTGTCACAAGGGGCGGTGCAGCATCCTGGGGTGTGACCTCTTAACATCAGAGGTCTGAACTCTCATTTTGCAGCTGGTATAGAGTTCTGCTGATACAAATGTAAATATGTACATTTTCCTGTTTGATAATGAAACATAGAACCTAATGCAGATACAGAATACAGTGTATAAAATCTGAGAACTAGTGTGGAAGTTACCTTATGAGCAATAGACTCCGCTCTGAAGGGTTAGTTCTGTTAGTATAATGTAATAGTGTTACTGGGGCAAAAATTCTCACTAGAACAGCCCTAAAGAAACTGCATAACAACAACTATAAAACTCCATATAAAATGGTATTTTGTGTGCGTGTGGCATCTTTCTAAATTCTGTATATCTCAGAAATGCCTGTGTACTGTACCAGTGTTAGGCTTAATTTATTTATTATTATTTTTTTTTTTTTTACCTTTCATGTTGAAGGAGTTTTACAACTTGCTCACGCCAGAGGGTTACAGCATTTGCAGGGTGTGTGTTCTGGTCTAGGGCTTCACACTGGTAATCGGGCGGGTTCTGGCGTCCGGGTCGGCAGGAAGCTCCCATCGACATCAGGAGCCTTCGAAGAGAGTCTGTAATTTACCATTTAGGCTACACTTAGCGGGAATAATGTCACTCAAATTGTTAACTGTGGCCAGCTTTGACTGCTTATAAACCATACACCAAATGTAGAAAATGAAGTCTTTTAATAAAAACCGGTAAACAAATTGCTCCAAGGTGGTTGTTTTTCTGTAAGGCGGAGCATCGCAGTTGTCAGAACCTCCAGCCTTCGATGTACGTGGGGGCATGTTGTGGCTGAAAGTGACCTGCAGGGGAAGAGAGCCGGCGTCAGGAAGCCAATGTGGGTGAAAGTGGTTATAGAAGCTCCTTTGGAGAAGAGGCTGGCCGGGTAACAGTGTTGGGAGGGGGGAGCGGAGGGAGGGAGAGAGAGCACGAGGGGTGGGAAGGGGGAGTGGAGCAGAGGGGATTGGGGTGGGGGGGCCTGGTGTGATTTGTTTAGTGATCAGAGCCAATAGAAACCCCAGACAGCGATAATATCCACATGTTGGTGACTGAGAGGGGCCAGAAGTGAGAGGCGAGACGTGTCGGGCAGAGCGCAGACACTGGGACGTCAGGCCCAGCTTGCATGGGCGTCAGAGCCGTAGCCAGCAACAGGACAGCGTGTGCCGGCCAGCAGCCTCGCACACCCCCGCCGGAGCACAGCATCCGGCACTCACCTGCACGGCAGAACCCCGGACGGCAGGTAAGTGGGGGCCGACCTCCCAGTCACGCCACCCGGCACTGGGCGCCGCCGTCTCCGGTCTCGCGTGCACAGTCGCATTTTCTTACCTGCAGCATGGGATAATTTATACAAGAAATTTCTTAAAAGGGCTTTGAAGATTCACGCCAAGTGCTTGGCACACTGGGAAGATAAGAATACTTATGTAACCGTGGAGTGGAAGAATAAACCTGTAACTGTACACCTAACCGCACATGAATAGCAAGGGCCAGCTGGCTCAGATGTTAACTTAAGCAGATTAACATGTGATGCTAATCTTTGAAATATTGAAACATTTAAGTTGAAGTTGTATGTATTATTGTAGATATCAATGATTTGCAGTGGGGGGGGGTACCATGGGACTTATAAACTAAACAAAAAGTAAACATCTAAAAGTAATCTAATCAGGATTGGCTCACAGCCTGCATATATTGTTGGGACTTCAAACAGCGACATACCGCACAGGGGAATGTCACATAAGAGCACGTCTGGGGTGGCGACATTCGAATAGGCTGAATGAGGCAGGTTAAGATCTGATTATTTGTTTCGCTGTTCTGCGTTTGGGGCTGGCGACCGCACCACCTTGCACAGTTAGCCTGCTTGTGTTAAAGAGGATTGCACGCGATACCATGCAGTGAGGCAAACACCAGACAAGCTTAATTTTATGAAACAAACACTGTATTTGGGACTCCAAGATGGTGTGTGCGCGCACTTCACATTGGTATTAAGTGATAATTACAAAGAAAGAAGTACTGAAATCATACACTCGTTTCTGACCCAGCAACACAACTGAAGCTTGACAAAGGCTGATGTTACAAGACAAATTTAATGGGGCATTTTTTTTAAATAGAAGACAGTCGTGTGCATGCCTTTTAAAACGGTTATAGATAACTGTGCTTCAAGAGAAGAAACGTGGTTTGAAAGAAGCTGGGGAAGAAAATACCTAAATCCTTTAGGTGTAAAACTACTACACGTTTTTCAGATGCATAAACCGTACTTGGTAGCTTTTTGCTCCATGGGTCATGTTCAGGAGCTATAGGAGCCAGTGTGTGGTGGGTTTTTTTTGGGGGGGGGTGTTTTCCTATGGATACAGTGAAATCCCCAGCACCACTAATGAAGGACTTCATCCGCTGTGAACGAGCTGAACTCTGCTGTCTGAAGCTGGGGGGGGTGGTTACAGAAACATCATTGTGAGCTTTTCAAATAGACTGGAGCCTAAATACTGGCGGGGAGGCTTGGGGTCAGTTTGTCGGGACCAGTTATGGAAGAGGGTGTTTCATTAAGATTTTTCCACACGTAAAACTCAGCATGAAGAGTCGCTCCGCAGCTCTGCAGCCAAACGGTCGCGTTTTCCCTTGAGCGTGAGTGTTGGAGCAGGACCAACAGCAGCCGGGCTGTATGTGCACACCTCTCTCGGTGAATGTCCATAAAGCATCGTACGTAAACCCTGCATCTCCCACCTCAGAGGCACCAAAACAGTGCTACGGCTGCACTTCTGCTATTTCACCTCCAAGATACAGGGCTTATTCTCCTTAGCAGACTTTTCCCCCAGCAGACTGCAGGACGCTAACTAAAGCCTCAGCGACATCTCCGCAAGGTGCCTGTCCCTCCCCCCAGCCGCCACTTTCACCATACGAACGAACCTACAGCTCCCCTCACACTCGGCGACATTTCCGCACATCCACTGTGAAACGGGTGTAGCGACAAGACAGAGGGTGCAGGTGGAGCCATGACACACTGGGAATTTCCAGCACTGCTCCACTGAGGTGGACGGCAAGACTAGACTGGTGATCAGAAGATCGCTGCTTCAACCAGAAGGTTAAATTAATCATGGCAAAATGTCACGTTAAACCAGCATTAGAGGGAAACCATCACTGCATCCTTACATCAAGGGGTAATTCGATGGTCTGAATTTGCGCTTCAGTCCATTCATAGGCTTTCACAGTTGGTCACTGGATCCAGTTCTCTCACTGGTAGCCGGGAATGCAAGTATCACTGGTCAGTGTGCAGTCATGATGCTTCTTCGTACAAGTGCACCGTCCCTGAGGGGGAAGCTGCAGTCAGTCAGCCGGTCGCTCAGCTCACACCACGGCCTTGTCATTGCGCGACCAGGTGTCGGATTTTATGCTCCACGCCTTGGGTTTGCCTGGTGGGGGCCAATGTCAGTGCAGGCCAGAGCGCAGTACAATGGCCCGCTGCTCAGGCTTAGTACCACTGGGGGATTGGGGGGGGGGGGCAGGCCCGTAAAATCACAGAGGATTTGAAGCGTTACTGAGAACGCCAAGCCAACCACAGCCAGACGCGCAAAAAAACAAACAGAAACCAAAGAAAAGCCCTGAGGCTTGTTATTTATTTCATACCACATGTGGGAGCTACGGAGTAGAGAATCTCTTTTGAAACAGAAGGGGTAGACCCACATTAGGGTTATCTCTCAGCTGGTGGCAATTACGGGGTGGGGGGGGCGGCTGTGGTTGCAAGCCAATGTCCAAACAGCTCCAGGGCCTCTCATTATAACCACATTGTGCGGGTTCTCTTAAATACCTTGAAATTCTGTTTTCTCAGCGAATGAGCTGGAAGATGTACATTTCGGCAGAAGGCAAGTATGAGTTTTCCATTTTCAGGATAAAAAAATCCAATTTGAGGTTAATTTATAAAATGGGTTTATGATCATCTGCCCCAGTTTCCGTGGTCATGAGCGCCATGTGAAACTCTGCAGGGTCGCCCACGCCTCAAATTGGGATGCGCAGTCTGGGGCAGGGCTTCCGTGAGGCCTGTTGTTCTGGCACCTGCTGAGAGACACACGGACGCGCAGCACGCCTTGCGCCGCCGCCAAGCGGCCGATTCACCCGCAAGGGCCCTGCGGCTCTCTGTCGAGGGCACCTCGGCAGCCGCAGCGGAGCGCTGATCTCCAAATGCTTTACAGTTCTGTGCCCACGCCGCCGCTGGCCGCCCTGCCCCTCGATTAACTTTATACAGGCCGGGTTTCTTCAGACTGAAGTCTAAACAGCCCTGACTCAGCCAAAGCATGCGGGCAGCGTGAACCGCGAGACATCCCACGCTAAAGACTAAACACCCACAGCGCGACATGGTATGGAAAGCGTCTTGTGGAGGTACAAATCCCAATTAAAGAATTCCACAGTATCAGGGAAAATGTAGTTAAGCAACTTGATATTATCAATGTCAATGGAATTTGAATTCCAATCGTAAGCACTGAGACAGCTGCATCCTTTCCTGAACCGATTCGGGTCCCTTAAGGGTGCAACAGTCCAACGGCAGAGGAACTGACGAAAGCTTCATCATGCAGCCGAGGATTTGCAAATCAGTCTGTGACCATTGGCCTCTGTGCTATTATGTGGGGTAATGTGAGGGGGGGGGTGGGGGTGGTACGTAGATCATAGAGAGAAAGCTGAAGATGCCTCATTTCGCAAAGCATGGCTGTAGACTGGGGCCCCAAAACAAAAGTCATCAAAATAAACTGAAACTGGGTGACTCAAATATTTCAGTTTACAAGCAGACACTAAGCGCAGCAGTATGACCAAAGACTCGTGTATATAGTTCAGTGGTTAGGATCTCTAATTTTTACTGACTAAAATGGATGTTTTAATTCCACAGACTATATTCTTAACAGCAAAAAAAAAAAAAAAAAAAAAAAAAAACATAACTGATTATGGTGCAAGATGGACACCAGACAAACTTCTGAAGACAGCATGCAGCAACTTCCCGACACTAATTTTCAAGCAGTAACCAGCGAATGTCTTTCCACGCTCGACATCTGCTGCAAAGATGTCAGCCTGACTGACAGACCTAAGTTCTTTCAGTTCGGCTAATAATTATTTTGGTATAGAATCATCATTCCCGCTGAGCTTGACAAAGTGACAAATTAAAGTTAATCTGTGTCTTCCTGTTCTTATAGGAAACTATTTGAAATGAAGGAATACTCTAAGGGGATTGGTGACCCCTGCAGGCCTGTTCCTGTGGTTTCTTTAAGAGGTGTGGGGGGTTTGTTGGTATCATAATTTTAAAGTTTAACATCCGAACTGTTGAAACTAGGCCCCGTCTAAGGGGCGCAGTCCTAGGCAGGATGAGAGTCTTGTCAGGTTTTCAAAATTGAATAAAAAAAAAAAAAAAAAAATGAGTGGGCCAAATATGTTTACATATCTATAACATGCCTCACATCTAGACTAAGCAAAACCTTAAGGTCTCTGGCAGTGTTTTGTATTGCCGTTGATTAACAGCGATGTTTATTTTCAGTATTTTTATACTGAAACTGACAAAACAGCAAATGAAAGTAATGAGTCAATTAAGGAAATTTGGACTAAAGATGACGGATTCATTTCCTGCTTTCTTTACAAGAACACAAACAGACCTTCTTAAAATTTATGCCTCTTACAGCTTATACACCAATGCATCACATTCATTTCGACCCACTTAAGCTTATGCCGGCTTAACTTTTGGTAGATTTAGTACTTGAATTAAGCATTTGATTGAAGGCAAAAAAAACTGTTTAAAAGGTGGAACAAGGGAGGTTTCATGCATCTTGATGAAAGTTGCCATCACAGTCAAGTAGACATTTCCCATGGGTACAAAAGATGATTTAAGAATTTGCTGGAAGGGACGTGGTTCCCAGTTCTTGCCAGTAATGTAGACTTATCATGATATAACTATATGCTGACAGGGCACTTGCTACAGATTTACTTTCTCCTGAAAGGCACAAACATCTCAGAGCCTAAAGCTGGGTCTCTGGAATCCTTGACAAGAAAGTCTACTTGCTGTACAAGCGTGTTAAATACAAAGAATCGGAAAGGACATATGTGCATGAAATGGCACAAACAGGGTATCATAACATCAAAAGGGGAAAACAAAAGCAAGTATCACTCATGAGACTTAAAAGTGGAGAGATTCAAGGTAATGCCTTACAATTAGAGATGGGCGATCCACATTTTTTCAGTTCCGATCCGATTCTGATACACAACTCGCGATACCGATATAGATTCCGATATAAGACCTCTTTTTAGTTTGTTGTGCTTTACATATTATTTTTTTAAGCTAGCAAATGCAGATGGAA
>JAODJU010000041.1:11432258-11444339 GCA_026776725.1 Gnathonemus echidnorhynchus
CGGAATCTATGGGAACAGGAATCACATTGTTTATATCAAGAATGTGTAAAGGAGATGCATACGAGGAAAAGGTAAATGCCTAATAAAGTGTATATATCTAGAGAAAATGAATTCTATTAAATCTATTTCATATAGAGGTGTGTGTATGTCTTGCTATTGTGGAAAATAAAAAGCGAGTGTAACATAACAGGAAACCAGGGAAGATGTGAGTGGGAGTAATCAAATAAAAACTGAGTTTATTTATCCATTTATTTTATATAAATTACATTTTTCCCAAAACAAAAATTCTAATTAGAAACACTTATTGCACATAGGGATAAACTTTAAAGGACTCCAGGATTATTCAGTGGTAATCACATTGGGCACAGAACCAGCATGCTGGGATAGAAGTAAAAATTAACAAAAATATGTTACATAAAGATTTGAACACTACTTTACATAGATAAAAACATAGAATAGCATCTTTAAATAAGTAACCCAAGTCAAGCATCGAACCTCAATGCAATTTGAGACATCTGAGGGTGAGAGAGAACATGACACTGGAGTGAGACACTAATCCAGCCCAAACCTTGCAGGCCATGCTCACTGATCATCCATGCAGACTGTTACATTGCTCTAGACACACCCTAACAACGTTCTCAGTGATGTGCGCAAGCAGGCTATCCTGAGATTCCCATTAAGCCCATGGCCGCACTCACACAGAGTTACACTGAGCTCCACCCTATGGGGTAATTAGGTAGCTGGTGCCCCACTCAAGTTGTGGCTTCTCATATTGATACCAAAGTCGCAACTGGTTGTGGGGAACCCGAGGGAACGCTGGACATCTGAGGAGGTTCGGAAAAGCCCAAATCAGTATCGTAATATAGCTTAGATATAGACTCGTCAGATAAGACCCCTTAAGAAAAGCGAGTTGGCACACTGTAGCTGGACTGCCAGGCAGATTTTTCCCCCCTTTTTTTATTACTTGTTGAAAGATGGTAAGAACACTGGCGACTGGGTACTTAACGTCTAAAAACCCCTGGCTTAAGGTGGTCTAGAGGGTTGCCAGCTATTGTTACAAACATCTGACCACCGCACTAAAAACACTACCACCTCCACCGTGACTGAAATGGCAAAAACACTGCCCATTAAACAATTAGTCTCAGCAGATTAAAGCGACTCCGTTTCCTCCAACTCCTCCATTACAACGTGCAGCGAGGTCAGTTCTCTTTATACATATTTACACATTAACACATTTCCACGCACACGCACAGACACGCACCCACGCACATACACACATTTAAATTTCTGTATTGGCTAAAGCCCATCTGCAGTATTCTATTGCTTAAAAATGCACTTACAGGACCCTATAGCAAGGATTGATGATAGGTACCAGCCATGGGCAACTGAAGGCGGGACACATATGCCAGAGTGCGGGGAAGAGGAAGCTGTGCTGTGAGGTCCATCAACCACTATCAAGAAAGCTCCACTGGAGGTCTGCTGCTACTGCTCTCCAGGAGCTCAGGTGGACCGAGATCTTACTGGAAACTTCTTCCCCTCAATCCCGTTTGGGCCGTATGCATTTAGGGTGAAGTGGTGGACTCAGCCAGTATGGCTACAGTATCCGTAGTGCTGGTTTGGGAGAGGGGGGACATGAGAGGAGAGTAAGAAATTTTTAAATCTAGACTTAATTCTCAACACGTTTGTTTTTGTGTTATTCTGTGCCATCGTCTCCTGGAAATGAAGTTTCTGGGCTCTCCGGTGGTTCAGATCTTCATGCCAAGTTTTGCTTTCTGTAAAACAAAAAAGTAGATCAAATAAATCACGTCACTGTTTATTTAATGGCCAAACAGGGCCGCGTGCCGGTGCTGAGAGCAGCAGAGCGGCAGAGCAGCGTGCATAGTGACTCCTGATGGAAGCGGGACCTTCATCTGCGCCGTGCTGCCAGATGCCAGGCATACTTACTATCCCAGAAGCGTGCTTCGGTTTGACGCTGTATGACGCTTTCTCCTTCGCCTGCCTGAAACACTCCTCTGCCACTTTCAACCTGAAATATGAAAACTGATATTAAGAAACGATGACCATGTAAGGGCTTCCCCTCAGAGAGGCTCCCCTCCAGCTGCCGTTATCAGATGCAAAATGGCGCCTTTCTGAAAAGGTCAAACGAGCACGTGGCAGAGCCGCCCCCGGTACCAGAGGTCACTGCGTCTGCAGAGGTGAGCCACCAAGCTCCAAAAAATAGACTAATCTCAAACTAATGAAGCAGACCGTACCAGTGCGCTAGTAAGTGAACGTCTTCCCCTGCCTTGTATTCAAACATGTGCGGGTCACAAGCAGAAGTGAACTGCTTTTAAACCCAACTATGTGCACCCTGATCCAGGACATCCCGCTCAGGCCATAGGAGGAACAGAAGGGGAGGGGGGTCACAAACCACTTGCTTAAGTTTCTCTTGCTGCAAACAATGTTAAGTCAAGCAGTCCAGTGCAGATCCAGTCGTCCTCTGGTGCTGTCAACCTGAGGCTTTACCTCTGGGCCCCGCAGAACAGACCATTCCAAAACAGAGTGAGCTGACAGCGCTCACTGCCATTTCCTCATTAGTGCAAAGGAAATGCCAAACCTTTTATTTTCTCTCTCTGTGTTATTAGTGCCATTATTGTTAATTAAGGGTCAAATTGCTGTTATTGATGTTGCAATCAAGATCCAAACTCAAACATGAATCTGAATAATTGCATGTGCATTTTTAGGGGATGTGAGGGTGGAGGTGGTGTGGGGGGGGGGGTTCAGCAAGAAATACCAAATGGGGGGTCAACACATACGAACCAAAAAAGAAAAATAAAGATTGCTGGAATAAATCCAGCAACTAGTAAGAATAGCCGTTTTCCTTCAATGAAATGTTATCTAAAATATCTTAACTGTAAATATAATACAATCAGCTCATATTATGTCTTAATGCATCTAAAATGATCATTTCAAAACCAGTTATTGCAAAGACAATAAAATGTAAACATCAAAAACCACATCAAAGTTTAAATAATGGTGATACATGAATAAGAAGAGTCATCTGACTGGGTGTCAGAACCAATTCAACGTCTACAGAACCATAACTCAGTTCTGACTTTCAAATGGCAGTAATGCTTTTCAACACTATTAAACCTACAAAGCATCTCCTGAAGCCTAGATGTGAGACACTGAAGTTCTGTTATAATCTCCAAGGCTCAGCCCCTCCAAACATCCCTCCTGCAATATAAAGAGGTTCAGCTACAAGTTACAATGACCATTAGAGAGACAAAACCGTAATGAATATTCTACTGACATCCAAGTAGACAGTAGCTATTCAATTACAGTTGATCATTTTGCAATTTCATACTTTCAATGAACACTGTGAAGTTTGAAATGAAGGTTAGACTTAAGGAACTGAATGTATAATTTCAGGACAAGTAACAGTGTATTAGTGCAGAATAAAAATTGCTTTGTCATGCTTCTCCGGGATGGTAGAACTACATGTTTTTAAATGGGATTCCAGAACTTAAGTGTAACTGGCTGATGTGTAACTTACGTGTAACTTAACTTAACTTGTAACTTAACACATGTAACTTAAGTGTAACTTACACCGACATCAACTTGCTGCTAAGTAAATGCGTGTCACAGCTCATTCAAAAGCTAGGGTGCTTTAACGTTCATAACACATACATCTAATCACAGGCTAAACATCCCAAGATGCTATGACAGCTTTCAAACTTCTATCAAAGGACCACGCCTTGTAAAGACACACCCAGAAGTGTCTCACAAACGTCATTAATTCTTTAGCAGAAAGGTTCAAAACACAAGCTTCCGAAAAAGTTAGATTATATCTGGCCACCCTCGGTAACAGTGATGATATCGCACATCAGCCAAACAAAAGTTAAACTTCCCGAAAACTAAGTCAGGCCCTTCATGCTCCTAACAGGCCAGGACCCTTTCTGGTTCTGGTGACTGGTGCACTCTGAGCTTAGAAAGGCGGCAAACATCACATTTACATTAAATTTATGCGTTTGGCTGATGCTCTTGTCAAAAGTGACATTCAAGCGGGACAGATTACAAACATTACACAACATCCTGCTGAGAGGCAACAGTAAGGCTATTGCGCAATTTTGGTGGTTTCCCTTTAAAAACAAACAAACAAGGTTTGTTCATTCAGCTTTTTTGGTCAATGGGGAATTTCCACTTGAACCAGAGTTCCCCATTACATTCTTCTCATCCCATAATTACCGGAAAATGGTTCCCCTGTTTAAGGACTGTGACGCGACGGAACAAATCCACAAACACGCAAGATGACGGATGGCATTCAGGTCAATGTCACATCATGAACACACCTCTTACCTAAAACAAAAACAGAGCCCTTGGTTCGTATTCCGCCCACATTTACCATTGTAATGACTTCCGCAGAATAGCATCTCTAGTGAAAAATACCCTTTTAAGCAATTATTCAAAGGTTTTGTTCCTATCCTAAAAATGCCTGTATAAATCAGTAATATGCTTCAAAGAGCTCCTTTGATGTCATCACACGAGCTGATTATAATTTCTTCCATATAAAATGTACCTTAAGCCCAAAGCATTGTATAATTATGATTTACACTTCTAATCGACAGCCCACTTTTTTCACGTATGGGCTAAAAATTGCTGACAACATAACAGAGCATCAAAGGAAATCATTGAACACGCCGAACAAGAGGAACACATACTTGCATTTACCGGAGAAATAAGGGATATAAAGCATCCATTTAATATGGAGTAGCTTTATAAATATGTCAGAGCTGATAAGCATCAACGCAAGATGTTGGTGCGCTATGATCGACTTTGTAGGAGTGCATAACGTCAACCTGATACTTTAATAACAGACCTTAAGGGAAGAACCCAAGCCCTCCAGAAGTAGTTTTCACTTTCCCATCAAAGCCGCTGCTCCTGGCTACTTCCCAGCACCACTGGCTTTAAGTGTAACAACTAGAGACTGAATTATGCATAGATTAAGGATTGATTAGCGCCAAAATGCAAAGTGGCTCGGCTGAACCGACCTTTCTGACCCAGGAGACGAAGAGGGCATCTTGCAATGGCTTGTTATACCTGGAATGCCTACGTCTGAACATGGTGCATGGAAACAGTCTCCGGAACCACACGCTAAATGCTACCCCATCAGAAGAGAAAGCCACTAAGGCTCTCCTCCTTTAAGGTGCTACCACAGCCCCTAATTGGACTTGACAAGTCGGTACTCCATGGTTACTCAGACTTGTTCACGACAAAGGCCATTTCTTACCACGCCCACGCAGCCTTGCCTGCTGTCCATGAAGATGTTTACTTGCTGGCCAACACACTACTGACACCCTTAGGGATGTGAGAGGGGAGCCGTTCATTTCGGCTTTAACTTCCTTGACCCTCCCAGCTACTGAAAAGATCAGTTCCTCCACATCAGAACGCCGTAACTGGAAGGGTCCCAAAAGAGCTTAGTGTCTAAACTGCAGAAAGCTGCTGACGTTTTGTCCGAGTCAGGAAGGCAGCGTATAAATGAAACTCGTGTCCAGTGTGGAAAGACGGATATAAAGAAAGCTTTATAACACCAGCATGTAATTACACACTGAACTCATCCATGGTTAGGGCTTTAGAAATGATCAGGAAATACAGAAATTGAAGCTGACGATTTTAGACAGAAAAGATCATTTCACCACTTGGAACACAGCTAACATTCCCATATTTTAAACTCACCTTCAGCGCAAATGCATTAGGCAATGCGGCCATGGAAGACTTTCCAACCCTTTCTGAAGGCAAACTAAATTAAGATGATTGATCTGGTTAAGGGCCCACTCCCTTCAGACCAAGCACAGCTGAAGTGTTTACGTGGGAGAGAATTATGGGGTGCCCAGGCTGAGACTAGACACTCAGTAGTAGACTCAAGCATCCGAGCAGTCAGATACATGCGCGCGCACACACACAGCGAGCCACACAAAAATGGCTAATCAACCGAGAGAGATCCCACTTCACCCACCACTGCACACCCTGCAGCCCACTCCTGGTTGCCGTGCTCATGAGGGTCAGAGGTCTATGCCCCCACTGAAAACCTGCGTGAGAATTGTTGCCACAGGTCCAAATATGGCATACATTTTGATAGGGTCATGGTCCATCCCAGAACTTTCACTTGCAAGTAATTTCTTAGAGAGAGAGAGAGAGAGAGAGAAAGTGGGTAACCGTGACAATTACACAGCTTTGAAGACCTAATTGAACAATTTGTTTTTTGGTTTCCAAGGTAAAAATAAAGAGGCCCATAGCAGAGGACATTTCCAAATAACTACAGCCTGGTAATACAAATTAAATGGCAGAACACTTAAGCAAAAGAGCTAGTGTCATGAGTATGTTTAAAATTCATTGTTTTCACTATGGATAAGATCTTGAATGGGAGAACGGGGTAGTCCTGGAGCAGACATTAAGTTCCCATTATTGATGAGCATAACCATGACAACACAATGACAGATACACGATAGTATACCCTAATATGCACAGTAAGTGGGATGGCAAGTAGAGAGGTTAATTTAGGTATACTCTAATACCAAAAGAACATTTCAGAAGACAGCACCTCTTTTACTGTCTGCCCATTATCCAATGTCTAGTGAAGGCCAAAGCACAGCCCTTAGGTCTGAGCTATTTGAGGTGGCGTTCTCATTAATAATTTACTCAGTGCAAGTGAAGCCCTGCACTGTGGAAAGCAAATGGTCACTAATGTGAGGGGGTTTTGTGAGGAGAAACAGAGTTACTCATTTGTAAAATGTCACAGATTAAATTAAATGGAATTCCTCATTGGCACAGCTGAAGGCTTTGCTTAAGGATTTCATGCAATGTGGGAAATTTTAATATCCCATGTAGTACTGAGAGCACTACAATTTGCTGTAGTCTTATCACACACTAAACAGAACCCTTCTTCCTTGCAGGATCATGCGATCCTGGTGGAAAAAATGGTGGGAGATCTGTCCTTGTGTATCCCTTACTACAGCATACACTGCTCAGTGGTGACTGCACAAAGAGAGTCCATAAACAAAGGTTTTTAAAAGCTCTGGAGTACTAACTCTTTGTGACACTACACAAAACTAGAGAGTATATGAAATGTCCCTCAAGAGTCAGCAACTGAAAAAGGCGAACCAGCAGTGAGGTGTATAAAGTGTCCCCTCTGTGGCCCCCTCGGGAGGAAAGGGGGGGTGCTCTCTGACAGACTCAGACCCAGAATGCTGCCATCGCACTTGAAAGGTGACATATCTGGATGCCAAAAGAGCAGAAACCTTTGAAGCATCCCCAGGAGCCATTCTGCAAACTACTGGTAAACACTTCAGCGTCATTCAAAGCAGTGAGCGACAGCCAATTGCCATCTTCCTCACATCAATAACTGTATCCAGGTATGTATTCCTGTCAGACAGATCCGAGTCTCCTGGCTCCATCCAGACTGGGGTTGTGGGACAACTTTACGGCTCGGTGGAAGGGCTGACTGTTCGTGACAAATTAGCACATTGCAACAGCATGGGGGAAATTCTTTGAGGTTTTTAAGGTACCACTGGATGGTAAGGCAAACACGCTGGAAGCAGATCTCCTGATTAAGGGGTAAAGCAAATGTCAGCAGAAACACAAAACCCTGACGTCTAGCTTTGGGGACCAGTCTGCTGCTGAGAGCCATTTTGATAAAAATGGTTTTGGTTTGTGGTGGGGCTGTAATGTCTTGTTCACAGTGCTTAGGGCAGGCGGTTCAGGTGCAGAAGGCGCAGCTTTTATCTCATGCGTTTTACAAACAACATACCTGCCTATATTATTATTTTTTTTTTTGCAAAACACATACTTCGCAAGACAATTTTACTGTAATTTCTAGTGTGTTTAAATCTTCAAACAAATATTAACCGGATTCATTAGTAAATGGCAATATCAGAAAGGTACAACAAATTCGTATTCATATTGAATTTATATTGTTAATTGTGGAAAAATTATAGCAAAAGATTAGCATTCATGCAGTTCTACCCCTTGTTGGAGACTCTGGACACTAAGACCATATGCATAGTTGTATCTGACAAATTTAACCACACTTTACTCACATCATTTCCAGAAACATGCTCTGGAAGTCAAGCTATGGGGCATGTTAAAAGGTTAAAGAAACAAAATGCATTTTTGCATTTCAGTGTATATTCATGGCAGATATTCATGCCAGAACAGCGCGTTATCAAAAGAATATATAAATATATAAAACATTCTTATTTCCAGTCATCAGCACCGGCTAATTTGTATTTGTTGACATTTGTTGTGTTATCAGAAAACCTCATCACACCACTGGAAGCTAGCTATTCCAGTCAAGCGTTCTTTTTATTATTCGGGTTAAAAAAATAGACGTGGTTCATTTCACTAGCTCTCGACTTTTCAGTGAATTTTAATGAGCCAGATATAATCTAATATTAAACACATGGCAGATGTTAGGAGAAACCTGTGTGCAGGTGAACTCAACCCTGGGGACTAAATGGTAATAATGGAGAGAATGCCCCTCAAGTTTGTACTGACAAACGGAATGTCATGTTGAGACTTTTGTGCTCAAAACAAGGACGAACAGAACTTTGTCAGAGTAGAGCATTAACGTACCTATTCATACAGCTGCAGACTTATAATAATTAACTCTAAGTCGATGAGGACAGAGCATGAAAATAGATATCTGCATCCTAAAAGCATAATCTGTTAATGGTCCAGTAACCGTCGTTACTTTCAACAAGCACAGAAGGATTAAAGGAAGATGCTCTATTTACTCTTAGATGGTCTTCTGTCGTGTCTCAGCCCAGCAAGGAACTGATTTGTAGTACAGCAACTCATCTCATGAGTTCCAACAGTACAGCGTTCCTTAGTCACTCAGTGAGCACCCTGTAGCCAAGTTGATCTCTTGTTTGGAAGGAGCCTACTAGACTTGCATGGCCCCTCAACAGCTAGCTCACAGGCAAACAAATCACACTCTGCTATTGAGAGAACTCACTACGCTCTGGTGACACAGAGAAGGCAGAAGATATTCAAAGTAATGCCACATTACGTCAAGACTCCCGTCCAGGCACCCTGTACGCTGGAATCAGCCGTCAAACAGAAGCAGAACATTCTCACAACGTTCATTGAACAAAATGTCTCACAGGGGCCATGGGTTCACAGATGCTGTGCTGAGCACGATGGATAAACTACCCTCCTAGGTCTAAACACTGAACCCACAGAGGGAAAAAACGTCACATGTTCCATTTTGCCCAGGGAGCAGTACACACAAGGGACGTTACACTTCAGTAGCTTTTGCCTTAAACGATCATGACACCGTTGCTGAAATATGGGCACGTTTAAAGTTCAGGAACATACAATTTAGCAGAAAGGGCATTTTTGTGCTTTGAACCAGACTATACAGTAAGAAATATTAGCATAGAGGAACAGATAAAAGGATCATGGACCAGCTTGGATAAATTATCGTTCCAAGTGTGTCTAACTAGGGAATGATTGTGGTTGACTGATTGTGGTTGACTGATTACTTGTCACTTTCTTTATAAGAATCAACATTATTTTAGACCACCAAGTTGCCAGACCAGGCTAGTTTTTGATTCCCTCTGTAAATGTTTTGCCACAGTATCGTTCCAATATAAAAAAAATGTAACTATTAAAATTTCATTGTATGGGTCACCATTTTATACAGCAATTATCACAAACCAATTCAATGACTGAATAAAGCAAAGGTTTACAGTAGGGAGAAGAAAACATGGTCATACCTTTCTTGCAGGATCAGTTTGTTCTCCTTCTTCCACATGTCTTTGAAATCAGTGGAGAACTCATGCCACACAGAGAAGAAGGTGTTGGGGGAGACCTCTTTCTCTCCCATCTTAGGTTTGACTGAGAAGAACACTGTTAAATCCAAGAAGCTGGAGACAGAGTGGGGTAGGAAGGTGAAACACACATTGTTAACACAAAAGATGAACTGACAAAAACTGTTGAATGTATTTACTATTAGGGCTGGGTGGTGGAGCATAAAATTTCTATCATGGTATAATTTAAAACAATGGCGGTAACGGTATATATCGCAGTATTTTTGTTTTTCTTAAAATTTCTATAGAAATGCTTCTAAAGGGGTAAAGTACTGGTATGGTAGTTATTGCTGTTCTCTGAATTGTATTACTAGGACATATTTCATATTGTATTTTAGCTGTTACACTGGTATTTTAAGAACATTATTTTGTGGAAAAAAAATATACAATCTTATAAAAAAAAAAAAATACAAACCTGTTCTTAACCATCTTCCATGTCTGAAAAACCTTTTCATGAAACTAATAAAACCAAGCTGAACAAATTGAAAATTAAAACTGACTTCAAGTATCACTTTAAGCTGACAGAAAAGTATTTCCACCCCATGAAACCACCATCACCTGACATAATTTGTAGATTATCGTTTTCTTCTCGCGGTCTAACTTAAATCCGAACCAATTCCATATAAAGGAAGTTCCACTGCTCTTTTTAACCAGCTCCTCTTCGTTCTGATCAGCTCTATCAGCCATGAAGCAGCAGCCCGCTCTACCAGTTAGCATGGTATTCAATACCAAAATCAATACCTTAGGGCAAAGTCATACCGGCGTACCATATATACTGTTTATACCATTCACCCTTACTTGCTATAAATTAAAATGTTTTGGTCTAGAAATAGGACCTTAAGCAGAAAGATCATACAAATGATACGGCAGTTGCTAAAGTATAACATGCAGCAAGAGTGAAAATGGCAGCTTGACAAAGAAAGATTGTTTGCTAAAATTTCTGGATGAAGACACAAAATTAGAGCCATACTTTCTGGCTATGGTTATAGCATTCTTTCCTAATGTGATTAAATTGCTTTAAATGTTTTGTCTACATGTCAAATCCTATAAATGTAAAAACGGTACATTACTTTGAGATATGTCACCCCATGTTTGCACCTTTAAAGCTAGAACCTTACATTGCAATAATCCTAACGACAGACTACTTGTTAAAGGAAATTTAAGCCCACTCAGGTTTATCAAACACACTCCAAATGAGACAAAGAAAGACATCATGCATTTATTACATGAGCTTTGAATTAGGGCTAGCATAAAAATGCATTACTGCAGACTTAACAGGTAGGCTAAATCAATGGATGGCAAAAAGCTGGAAAGTTATATAAAGCAGAATTATATAGTGCTAATCTGTACTTTTAGTTTTTTTCTCTCTACTCTCAAATTATAGAAATATTAATGTATTAATGACCACCAACTGCTCCCTGAACTCACTGTTTATAATCCCAGTTCAACCATGTTAACACTGGAGCCATTGCTGTCTGGATGAACACAGGGTCTGTTGCATTCATCCCATCACTGGGTCCTCGTAGAAAGCCAGCGAGACCTGAACACTCAAAGTGGCTTCCTCTGTATGCCACAGGACGGCTGCTGAGGCACCATGCGGCGCATATGCAGAAATGAAACTGGCCCTAGAATTACAAGGGCTAAGCCCCATACGTAAGAGTGTGTGTGTGTGTGTGTGTGTGTGTGCGCGTGTGTGGACAGCCCAGTTTTGCGGCTGTCCATGTCACTCAGTGTAAGGCCAAACAGCCAATGTTCTCTCCTAGAAAATAAAAACACAGCAACAGCAAAGACAGTGTTCCACACAACATAAATACCCCTTACATTTTGTGTGTTTCGGTGAGCTTCACATCTTGGTCATCTAGTTCAGTCTTTGCTGTAAATGCGGAAAAGGAGAGAGAGAAGCTGTGATTGCACCCAATCTATTTGCACCCCCCCTTCCCAAGACTGCCCTCACAGGATTATACAATAGGCAGAAGATAATAGCAGTAAATAATGATAGTGCATCATTACTCTTGGGAAGAGCACTTAGGAATACTATCAGGCGTGCTGTAATTCAGCGCTCTACCTCCACTGTTTGCCAGGATTAGGGGTATTTGAAAGGATCATTTCAAGTGGCGACTGGAAAGTTGGCCGCTCCCCCATTAAACTGTTTACAGCCCCAAAGCAGTCCAAAAAAAATTTCATTACAACATCTTTAAACGGCCCTGTTTTAAGGCTTCTAATTATTCGCCTG
>JAODJU010000041.1:11446413-11470578 GCA_026776725.1 Gnathonemus echidnorhynchus
AACAGTGCTGGGGGGGGGGGGATCTCAGGGAATTACATCTCTGCCTTGGACTGATCAAAGAGTCAATAAAAATGGAATGATGCACGTCGATGTTAAGAAAATGTCTGACGAACATGGAATGGATCTTGCAGGGCTGGTTTCACTTTTCACAGGCAGTGGGTTTGGTTTCACCCAGGGATTAAGTAAGACTCATTAACATGCATGTAACAAGGCCTATTACTATGAAATGCAATGTCCACCCTCCGCCCCCCCAAAAAAAAAAACCGTCATGAACCTGTCCCCCCCAGGACAGATGGTGGAATGGCAGGATCAAACACTGGTCTGCCTCCCCACCGGCAGAACGGTGTGGTTGCCAACACATCCTTTTGCTTGCGTTCTTGCGTTCAAAGACACTGAAGACAAAAGAGCACACATGTGCAAGAGATTAGGACGCTATTTGAATACAGAGTGTTCGGCCGTCGCGATGCTGCACAGGCGAGCACAGACACCCGCTCCTTTCAAGTTGTTTAATCAGTCAGAAACAGTAAAACAAATACTTAGAAAACAAACAAAAACGGGACAGAAAAGGATGTGCATTAGATTTATCACTGCTGCTCATTCCACTTCCAGTGAATCACTGTAGTTTTATAGGACAGCCGGATAAACAGCTATAGAGCTCAAACAGATCTCATGCGAGCAGTGTTTAGTTTACTTCTCACCATAGGGGGTGAGGGGAGGCAAGGTGTACTGGAATTAGGAGGCGGACGATGCTGTGTTCACAGGGCTAACTTGCCAGCAGCTGCCTGGGTAAAGTCAGGGGCTTCCTCAGGGCACATGAGGCAAAAGTTCAGCACGCATGGCATACTGACAAATTAGCATGTGGCTGCGGTTAGCAGCGCCGTGTTTGCGGGCCACCGGGGGTCTCAAACTCCTGTCCGGGGGGGGCCGGAGCCCTACACAGTTTTTTGGTTTACCCTCATTTAACACACCTGATTCAACTCCTTGTTACCACACAGCTCTTGATGCCCCCAGGACTGGAGTTTGAGAGCCCTGCAGTAAAGGGACCTACAGCCTGACACTCTGATCCAGTTCTCCGACACAGGTCCGTGAATCACGCGTAGAGGATAACCTTCTGCATCTTCTAGGAGACCGGGCCTGCCGTACGCAGATCTCACGCGAGTCACTCAGTCAAAGTCCCAGCAGCCGCAATCCACTGACTGCCTCACACATTTAGTGCACATGCATCCCACCCGAGCGCACTAAAGCTGAGCTAACGGCAGCTCGTAACCAAGGCAATGAGAGCCATAAAACAATCATAATGCACGCCAGGGCTCCAGCCCAGAAGCTCCATATACCCATGACATTTCATAGCCTTAAACTAGATGAGAGAAAGCAAATGGTTGGGCTTTGAGGATCACTCTAACAGCACTGCCCTTCCTAGCGGCTGGCCAGCCCTGAATGAGAACAGCAGCTAAGCTGCCTTTGTGACAAAGTTATCAGCATCTCACCCTCAGTCCAAACTCCTCCCCTGACGGCAGCTTAATCCACTTTACCTTGGTGCAGGAAGGTATCCATGTTGTCCTTGAAGGGCTGCAGGTGCTGCTCAGAGGACTCCCGGCACACCTTGCCTGTCTCCACGTTACATGCTGAAACACAAGGTGGAAGCTTTCAGCCGCATATTTCAATATGTGTGTTAAAGTCGAAACAAACCCAGTCACAGTGACAAGTAGATTCCTCCAGATGACCTCCCATCATTCCCTACATCTAAAATCAATCAGCTGTTGTTCCATCTCCCCCATTTCCACCACCTACAGAGAAGATGCCATAGTCCACAGAGCAGTTTGCCAGTCAGATTCCCTTAAACCCCATAAATCCTGAGTGATGTCAGAAGATAAAGGTTGTGAACTCTGAAAAAGAACAAGCAGGACCATCTCTTTTTAATAAATAAAAGCTTGTCTGATTGCAAACAAAAAACATTCTCAAATTCAGTTTTCAGTTCTTTAAGGAAAAGCAATGAACCACACACAGGTTAGCATCTGACTTAACTTCAGCCTTTAGGGATTAAGTTTCTGCATCTTGAGCAGAGCAAGTATGCTTCTGGTGTATAAATATGGATATTTGGATTTTTTTTTTTGATTTTTTTTTTACATTTTGCCTGAACTAAAAAGTTTCACTGAGTTTCCATGAGCTTCAACCAACGGAGCTGAAAACACAAACATTCAGTTCAGACAGACAAAGGAGAACATTTGGATAAACATTCATTCATTCATTCTGCTTGTCCTATGCAGGGTCGGGAGCCAATCCTGGAAACAACAAGCTGAAGGCTGGGAATAACCTGGATGGGGCATCAACTCATCGCAGGGCACACACACCATTCACACACACCTATAGACAATTTGGCAACTCCAATTCACCATAGCATGTTTTTGCACTTGGGTGGGTGGGGGGCTGGAGAACCTGGAGGAGAGCGCACGACAACATGGGAAGAACAAGCAATAACTGCAGTTTGTACAAAACAAATAGACCAACATGCAATACAACTCATAATTAACAAAAAAAACAAAACACTTGTTTTTGGTATTTGACACCTGTTTAAAGAAGTGCTCTTAAATATCTATTAGGAGAGATAGGTAAGGCACTAATATGCATGTTCCACAAGTCACCTGCGCACATTCCAGCTGCCAGCTAAGACAGGCCTGCAGAATCTTTGTGAAAGGCCACAAGTCATGCATGGTCAATGCCGATGACGAATTAGGAACTTGCATGCCAAACACACAAAATCTGAATACCATCTGGCCCATTTAGAGGAATGTCTTGACCCGGGTCCAAGAGGAGCTGAGAGCTGTGGTTACCTAGTTAACCTGACTGTCAACGAGTTTAGCATCTGTCGCAACAGCTCAGGCTGCGGACGTGCACATGCCTTGTCGAGGATGTACTGGTGCCATCGCATTAAACCGAATAAACCCAAAACGTATGAGGTGAACTGTCAGGGGACAGAATCCAGGGTCTCAAAAATGAGCAAATTTTACTGTCAGACAAATCTGTCTGCAGAACAGCCCATATATAGGTATTCTGCACAGAAAGGAAAAACCTGCTTTTCAGGTTTAAAAAAAAAATCATGCAAAATGGATTCAGCATCGATACCTGCACTGTCATATTTCATTCTAATTAGGAAAATGCATAGCAAATTATTTAGACAGATGGGGGAAACGTTCACTGTTAAACTAGAGAAATGTGTTTTTCAGCAAAATCAGAAATCTTTTACGAAATCCCTCCCAGGTAAACCACCCAGGTTACAGTGCCAAGAAAGATAGCAAAAAAGGGGGCATGATTCATTGCTAATGAGTTTGAATACTCTGTTTTGCCATACCACTGAATAAAATGACAAGCAAAACAAAAAAGGTAGCAGGTCATTTCTTTGCCTGAAATTTCCAAATTTGCTCTTGCAGTTTTCCAGCTATTAGCAAGATGAAGGGTTAGGCCAGATCATTAAATAAAACCCCAGCACTCCTGTGAGCACGCAGTTATTTGGTAAGGCAAAGTGAGGCAAAATGTGATCACTTTAGCATAATTATGGCACGAATTTTCCAATTTAACAAGCCTGCGGTTGCTGCAGCATGTCAAAATCTTTAAACTGACTACAGGCGAAACACACGAATCCATAATTCACACAATGGTTCAATTTTCTACAAAAAGCCCCGCGTAATTAAACAATGCTGACAGACCATGCTGCAACTGAAGCTTACATCTCACTCTAACATTACACCGCCATGTAAATCCATGGCTGTAATGATATTCAGGCTCCGAGCTATGGTGTCTATGGGGGAATGTCCACAACCAGGCAGGGGTGTTTTGTCAAATTCTTTGCATCGCTCGACTAACAATAATAGCGGCTAGGGGTGCCGGGGTTTCCTGAGACTGGGCCTTGTTTGGATTTCGGAAGGACAGTAAAACATGACTCATGGATTGAAAGGGGTCTGCCTGTTGCACCCATCTGGTCCCAATTTTGGGGGCAAGAGCGGCGACCAGATGCTGGTTGTTAGCCCAGAGCTACCGCGCTGCTCCGGTCTCGCTGCGCAGAGCACGGTCAATGTCTCCATACTGCTCGTGCATGTGTCACCCGGTCTCTGATCAAACGGCACCACCCCCAAAATGCTACGTTTGCCCTGGTATATTTGGTGACATTCTGATGGACAGCATCAACATGGACTATGCACGACATGAATGCACATTGCAGCTGGTATTACGGTGGCCTGAATTACGGAGGGACATTCATCTTCTTCACAAGCTGCTCATAGACCACAGAAAGAGACACCACAGGTATGAAACATAAGGAAACAGACACACCAGGTAATACCTAAACCAGTTGCCCTTGGTGGAGAATGGGCCTCAAGTAATGCCCACTTTACACCAATCAGATTCAAACATCAATCTCCATTTTGGCAGGCCTCGCTAAACACCCCTGCCCAGGCTAGCCATTCCGCCTGTCACACTCATGCACCCCCACCCCCCAAGACATCACTGCTGGAATGAAATCACACGGGAAGCATTAGACGCAACTGCAGCTCAAAAGCACAGCAGACAGGTGGTGTGTGTGTGGGGAGGGGGGGATCAAACATCGAGCAGGCCACCTGCTTTGACCCCTACTGCTCTCACTCAGAGGGGGGGCGCTGTGAGAGTCCCGACATACTGGTGGTACTGAGGAGCGATAATCTGGGCCAGGCCATGGAGTAGCTGGGATCAATGCATATGGTTCCTCTCAAGGTAACGCCTAAACGCTTGACATGCTGTTAGACTATGTGTCTGCCATAATTCACTCTTTAACACCGTCTTCATACCCAGACACAGAGATTCCTAAAGTGCGACGCTCTTTGAAAACCAATTCATCCTTTCAATTGCGTCTTGGTTCCCCGATATTGGATTTTATGGGGGGGCTGATGGGGAAATAAGGTAATAAGAATTTAAACTGATACACAGATGACAGATGTTCTTTTCCAAATGTTTTGAAAACCATTTCACCTCAAGTTCGATTTCAAAAGTCCTACTATAGTAATACATATACAGCGTCTAAACAAGCGGCGATCTCTAGCACGCTGAACAGCGAGCAAACTGAAGTGAGTAATTACTTTCTTTTATCTACTAATGAAGGCCATGTCCTGATCCTTGTAACTCTCAACATCACAGGAGCTCAGACCACATGATGTACTTCCTGTCTCTCCTTATGACAGCATCTGTATTATACATCACTTTATTTTTGTGTTTATCTTTGGACTTATCACACTTTGGGTATTTTAACTAGCTAATCAAGATGAAACCCATTTACTCTGAAGTTAAAGAAAAGTTGTGTTTATGTAGACAAGATCCCAGAGCTAACCAGAATGACAACAAAACACTACCCATTATCAGATGTTATCAATCATTACGAACATTAGTAAAACTAGTGAATTAGTGAAGAGAAGATTAGTGAACAAGTGCTTAGACTAACAGGCAAATTTATCTACAGCATAGAAAATATCATACAACTACAACTCTAAACCTTTAGTGTTTTCCCATCTTCTCCATTCCGCTTAAAACAAATCTTAAATTAAAAAGCCAGATCTCATGGTCTTTTAACTCATCCAAGAGTGTAAGTTCTGAAATGATATATTACATATTAATCAGAAGAAACATACAATGCCCAACAGCCAGATAAACGTGCACTAAAAACCAACCTTATTAAAGAGTCGAAAGGAAATTCTTTAAGATGAGAGTGGTGTAACTGCCAAAACACGGCTTATCCTAAGTGCCAAATACAGTCGAATCTTTCAGCCCAGTAACCTAAGGATACGTGTTAATTAGCAATTGGCTGAGATGGCAAAAATAATAATTTTCATAATTGAGTGCTCCTATCCAAAACAAACCCTTCTATGTCAAGCGTAATTATAGCATACATCTGTAGAAAAAGTTTTGGCAACAAAAGTAAAGCAAATTGGGGCACAATTTAAAAAGATGACATCCCTGCATTATCAGGCATATACATTAGTATAAATATAATTCATAGTAATAATAATAATCAGTAAATTCTTTGGCTTGTGTAAGGGGTTCAGTCTCAGTTGACAGCCACACAGTCTGGGACTTTGAGGAATGACAGCGACGCATTACAGCAAAAAGCTGACTGCAGAGCTTGTAATCCTGCAGCAGGACCGTGAGCTGGATAAAATCTCTGCTCATCACTCGATGCTGGGGAGCAGCTACAAAACCCAAAGAAATCCTGCATCAGAATAAAGATGTTCTGTCCCTTCGTGACGGATGGTAAATTACCCTAAACTGAACCACCACATGGCTGATGAGTTTGCTGCCCCCCAACCCCTCATAAGCAGGGTCTCCATGCTTTTAACATATGGGTCAAATTCTCAAGATGGGAGGGGATGTCAAAGGGGATTCAGCGTACCGTTGAGGTCCTTCCTTAGCTTTCGCAGGTCTTTTTGGAAGTCCTCAAACTTCATCTGTGAGGCCTGGAAGAGGTCCTGTGGTTCGGGAAGAGGGTAGACACAGGTCTCCCTACCCGCATCCTGTAAGCCAAAATGAAATAGCCTGAAGACAAGGCCACATAACATGCTGACCCTGAGACCTGCTACGATATGATAGCAATAAACCCCCCCCCCCCCTCCCCAAAAAGGACAGCGGACTGACGCAGAATGCAGCAGTCTGGCAGGCGTAGGCGGGGTCACCATGTCCTCTGCTGACACTCGCATGCCACGGTAACAGGGGGAAAGCAAAGGAAATGTTTCATGCCACGAGTCTGAATCAAAACTTGCTGTGGAAAGCAAAGCAAGGAGCGAGAGCTAGAACAGGTTCTGTGACCTTGCTTAAATTAAATACAGAAGTCATCTGCAGTAATGCATTTTGAAATGTGCTTGGAAAAAAGAGGGTGCCTTAAAAACAGAATATGTCCCAAGGCACTTATTAATACCACAACAATACATAAGCAGACATTAATATCAAAACGTCCTCCATGTGCCTTCATACCGCTGTAATCTTACACCAGTTATGATATCAATAAAAAGGCTTTCATACAAGTTCAACCTTAAGCCCATTAGAACACTTGAGAAAATGAGTTCCCCGCAGCGCTTATCACGATGGCTGTTCTTTCACTCCCTCACCCCCCACCCCCATAACCATGCCAAGCAGGAACCAGGCCAAATGAGGGAGAACCACTAGCATTTTAACCCCATTAAAATCAGGAACATGGGCCAGGGTGTTAGTAAAGCGGTTTAAAAAGGTCATATTTAAATGATAAGTTACTGTAGTGATAACTAATCACACCACATACTATTATAACTCTGATAAAAATCAGTAATAATTTTTAAGTAATAAAATCTATAAATGCCAACCAGAAGCATTATGGAAATTAAGAGTAGCGTAACTGGTTGTTTCCCTGGGGTTCAAAGATTACATAGCTATAGACTGGCGCAATATTAAAGGACTAAAGACTGTATATGGAACACAAATCTCTTAGAGAAATAACTAGATTTAAGTACCTGACACTAGTACATTTACTGAAAAACAAACAGTGTTTTAAATTTCTGGGGAAAATAAAGATGTCTAGTCCCAATATAGACAAGAAGGAAACCTTTGTAGGGGTCACAAAAAAGAGAGACTGAAAACAATACATTCTGGTATGGTATGACAATGAAGAAACTGCATTATAGAATGGAGAGAGTATCGCATGGCTGAATTATACAGTGCATACAGTAGGGCCCCTCTAGATCTGAGGTTCGACTGCCTGCATGTGCCATTTTACCATTGCAAACCAGAAGGGTGACACTGATATTGACAGAGTTAGAAATAGATTTTGATTGTTAAACATACCTCATCAAAGTGCCTTAAATAGTAAGAAACTATGTAAGACAAGAGACTCTTCACGTTATCCTGAAAAAGAAAAGAAAATCAGCAGCTTACATGTCAGGCAGATAACCAGGTTTGAATCAATGTCTTCCTCAAACTCATCACAGCTATGCACATATACCAATACGAATAAACACGAACCAGCCTGACATACGGAATATTAAAGGCCTTTTTCATTTCACCATTAATTCAGTCTGAGTGGACGACAGCATAACCACAACGGCTAGGCAGAAAAACAGGTTGTATCCTTACACTGCTTTTAACATCCTTCAGTTTGGGCAGAATGTCCAGGGCAAAGCCATCGGCCTGCCCTCGGGTCCGATTCCCACCATTCATGAAGTTCCCAAAGCCAAGCACCAGGCCCAGCACCTGCATGACCCCAGTGCCGCTTCTCAGAGTCTGCAGAGTGGCAGAGCGTAGGGGCAAAGTCAAAGTCAAGCCCTGCCTGGTTTAGCTTAATTCAAACCAGCAGGGTAATGAACTGGAGCTGAAGTAAAATGGTACATATGAGGCTGGTCCAGAACATATTTCGAGGCCTTGTGTCAATCATGTCTCTCAAATACTGAGGAGCTGAGGCTGTTTTATTAAAAGTCGCCTCACCTGAGAAAAGCACTCAACACCTTGACCGTGTCGACCTGGCATCGGAGTGCACAGCTGAACAAAAAGCAGCATAGAAGGGAAAAAAGAAACTCACCGTACAGACTTTCTGAAGTGTCTCCAGCTTGCGGAGGATTGAGGATATGCACTCAGTGAAGGTAGACTGAAAGAGGATGCAGAACACTCTTCCAGAAAAATTGGGGATTTGTGACAACTGGAACAGGAACCTACAAGTGAAAAATGCACATTAGCAGTTGTGTTTAACAGGGACTCATTTTAAAAAAATTCAACTAAAAACACAGCCAATATAAATTCAAGTCCACTCATTGTCAAAAGACAAAAAAATCTGAATGATTTCACAGAACTAATGTATTCTGATCTTCTGCTATGCGGAAAAAGGAAAGAAAAAAACAGTGAATGCCAAACTGATGTAAAAATATCAGTAGGGAGACTTTCGTCTTAAAGATCAAGACAATGTTATTAACACACACAGTCTGTTCCTGTCTTGGAAGAAGCACTACTTCAAGTCAACAGTAGATAGCTGAAATAAGAAATGTGGAAATTTAAATCAATATTACAGAGAGAAAACAAAAGAGGCTTCATCAGACTGAGCACCAGTGAGGGTTAGTGCGTCTTACTGTTCAGGTTTGTCCAGTGGTTTGGCACCGTCCTTCTCTTTAGATGACTTGATGTGCTTTTCAATTTTCTCCAGCTCCTCCGACTGAGCTCTCTGAAAATGTGTTATACATGCCAGGAATTATCTTCCCGCTCCAGGTGCCCCCCCTGACTGATGCTTTAGGTAATCTGTGAAGAATAATGAACCCTTTTTCTCCCTTAAGTGAGATGAGGCCAGGGTAAGGCCTTTGGTCAAAAGCAACAAACTCTTACATGGCAATTTGAAGGTAAATAATCTCCTCAAATGAATGAAACCAATGAAAACTATAAACATTAATGCACAACACAGAAAACCTCACCATCTAAAACACTTCTTCACTAAATGTGTTATAAAAGAACTAAAAATCTGGTTCAAAATGCCAAAATTACAGAAATGTTCAGTAAAGAAAGTCTGAATGCCACATCTTTACAATATCAGAACAGGGTGCCACTCATTCCATCCACGACAAACTTAATAAAGAGAAAAATTCTAAGGACTAAAAAGAAATGCACAAAAATGCAGAAAAAGTCGCACTGAGAGAGACGACTCCTGAGGAGCAGCAGGCAGGATTTAATGGATCCTTATTTTATATTTATAACTAAAATGGCAAGATGGTGGCATTTAAAACTTCTAAAGCAATTTTTCCATTTTTATAAAAATAATTTTATGTTAGTCTCCATAAAGATACAGTGGCTGCCTGGACTGCCAGGCAGCTAAACCCGCTGAAACTAATGGGGGGGGAGGGGGGGGAACCCACATACACTACAGATTCCGACTGATAAAATAATCGTGAAGAAGCCCTCCTGTAAGGTTTCTCCGGTACATGCGAATTACAAAAGGCACCACTAAAACACTACACAGTTGCATCTGTTCAATCAGGTGCGTGGTTCCTATGGCTCTATAAAGTGTCCCCACAACACGGAACCCGCTCACCCAGAACAATGAACTCAGGCACACATTCATCCAGCACTAAATTATAGGAAATGGTCTGAGTTGTTCGAACACGTCATTTGTAACATGTCAAAACTCAGTGCAGGCCATCAGATTTAGAATGGTTCATGCTTACTGTCAAGATAATGCGTATAAAACAATACACTAAAAAAAAAAAAAATTAGTTTTACAAAATTTGCTCAGGGATCGCGAAGATTCCATAAATGTGTGTATACAGAGGAAATGGAGGTGGGCAGGCACAACAAAACCAGACGTCTTGGAATTTATTCTGAATTTCCTTGAAGAATTGTCTATGAGAAGCAAAAAATGAAAACTGCAATCATAAGCAATAATAAAATCAATTGTAACATTTAAAAATGAAGTAAGACGTGCCTTTAATATCTTGGCAGAAAAAAATGTAAATGAACATAAACTTGAGAGCATTTGGACCCATTAGACCCCATCAGAAAAAGAAACGGGGGGAAAAAAAGAAAAATCAAACAAAAGGAGACCAAGTTAACTTCAAGGCCTAGTACATGCATAGTTTTGCAATACTTCAAACGAGGGCATCAAACAGAGTGATTAGTATTCTGTTCACTTTGCCATCTGTCTACAAGAGCAGGCTCTGCTTCTAATTTGCAGAGTGTTTTAAAGTGTAAATAGTTTTAATACAAAGCAGATTCCTCCATCTGCAAGCAGAATTATGAATGAGCGCAGTAAACGAGAAACTAAGATTTTATCACAAGATAAATAAATTGATGACTCTGGCTGTGGGGTATCGGTAATGACATTATTGGAGTAGATACACATCAATCTAGAAAATAGGCTACCCTGGGAACACAATAAAAAACAGGACGACGAATAGTAATTGTGATGTGACCCCCAAAACTCACGTCCAGCTGCCTGTGAAGGAGTATACCTCTAAAAACTGCATTTTCTACAGGACAGTCCATTTAAGCATCTCTCAGTTTTCTAACTGCCAAACCGGCTGACACAGACAAAAAATGTCCCAGCATCTCATTTCAATTCTGGCCAGAGAAACACCGATGACAGTGGAGGCTGCTTGGTCCCCAAGTGGTTACATGACTGGCAAGACTGATGCCACAAGAGCCCCTCACCTCCCACGTACTGCCATCAGCCCACTGTCCCCAGGGGCGCTCTGGCCTCACGCTGCCAATGTGGGCCACGACACACTGTGGTTACAAATTAGGGTACGGAGACAGGATGGAGTCGCAAAAAGTCCCGAAAAGCTAAACAAAGCTAGACTGACTCAGCAACGCTTCAGACGCACAAGGGAAATAAAAGGCTTTGATCCCACAGTTACGACATATTTGCTTGGACTGAAGCATGTCTCGTGTCTTAGGAAACTTTTTCATAGACATCATTATGAATATGGCCCTCATTAATTCTGCTTGTTATGCCGATAGCTATAAAAATTCGAAAAATTTCATTATATCTACCAGGAATACAACTAAAAAACAAGCCATTCTGCTTAAGTAATGCATTTCCTTATAGAGAGACTTCCATAAAAAAAACACACACTAATGGCACACTGCTTGATTACTTATAACAATGAAGATGTGTGTTGTCATTTAAGTTATAAAAACAGCACAGATTAAACTAAAGAATAATGTGGGGGCAGAGACAGAATAACAGATACGTCACTTACTGTTTGTACAAAGACATGACAGCCTAAGAGGAAAAAGCATCAGCTCACCTAACCCATACATCCCCAAAATGAGTCATCTCTTGGGGGGGCGGGGGGCACAACAACACGCCTCTGAATGAGTACTAATGGTAAATGACACCATGTAACCATTCCACTTCTAGGGTTTTCATATTTTGGAATTAATGTGAACCCCCCCCCCCCCCCGCAGTCTCCTTTAGACTTGTGCCAGACGGCACCCGTGTTCTGGCCCTCCAACGAGTTCCAAACACGCACAACGTGCACATAAACCCCAGAGACAAAGGTGCTGCAAATTAGGCATGGCTCAAATTAAAAGACAGGAGATTAAAAGAGTATATTAAAACGACCATGCTGACACAGTTTAATCATTAAAGGCTGTCTCATGTTCCTGTAACTGCTGTTTGTGAGTAAACAGAAATTTTCCCATTACTGCTTATATGTATGTCAGGTGCGTCCTGTGAAATTGACAAACAATCCCCTGACTCCCGACAAGAACCCAGATCACCAACGGGACACTTACATTTTCATAGAGGGCCTGCAGGGTCTCCAGGTCAACCACAGTGTTGTCCAAGTTGAGGACCGCTGTTGGGATCATAAGATTAGACACAGACATGTTAGAGAGCTGTGAGGCCTGAGATACACGGAAGGAAACGTGAGAAAAGGGCATTAGCTGCACCCCTTGCAAGAAGTGCTCATTATGCAGCTTGGAGGAAGTTTGAGGGGCTTGGAGGGACCTTGATTTCTGATTTGGTTTTTCCAAAAAGGCATCATATCCCACAGCAGATGCACTAAAGACCTATCTGCTCTGACCAGATCCCTACTATGGTTAAGGTTAAAGAAAATGGGTACCAGCACAACAGAAGCTTGTGTTTCACATTCCTGAAACTGGCTTAAACCAGGGACCCCTGACCAGGTTGAAACCTTCGGGGCTGAAGGCCAACAGCTTTACACACGATCTAAGCATATTTCTTTCCTATTCCCACAGAAGTCACTGCCACCCACTAATATGGGCCCCCAAGCACCCCTTACCAAGCATGACATGACTAAGCAGCTTAACAGGGCTACAATGAGTCTAGAAGCAATTAACTAAATTTTGCCTTTCTTATCAATATACTACATATCACAACTGTCAGATAGTCTGATTATGTCTATTGCATTTTCTGTAACTGTCTAACTCAATAATGGATATGTTGAGCCTTGAGCCTATCCCAAGGAGCATAGCTTATGAGGAGGACAGGATGGAATGCCAGTCACAGGATGATAGCATTCACACATGTAGGCCCACACAGTAAGAGCAATTTGGAGAATCAAACACACTTAAATCTTACATCTTAAGATTGCTGGAAGAAAAAGAGCAAAACGGAAATAAAGAAATGTGCAGGAGTAATGACCTAATGAAACTCCAAATACGTTGCAAAATTTTTCAAAGACAGTGGTGCAAGGGAGCATTCAGAAACATTAAGTGTAACAACTCTTATAGGCCACAAAGATAATAAGCCTCACATTAATGGCATTTCACATTCAGTAGACAGGTCACTACTTGATTAGTGTTTTGCACCAAGTAGAGCTGAAAAAAAATGATGCAAATCTGTTATTTTGTTAGTGAATAAAAAAATAACTGGTTAAACAGACACAAACGAAGCAAGCTAGACGTCTATTTCCAAGAGCTGTTAAGAAAACTAGTTTGACACAAACAGAAAAAGCAAGCTCCCTCACATGCATTGCAACAGGTAACGAGCATAGTACTTCTTGCTATAGCAAGGTCTGCAAATACACTATAATCTAAGAGGCTTATTCCTTCTCTTCTCAGTAATTACAAGTGGCTGCCTTAGGGACACAATCATTAGGGCCCATTAAGCATCATCACTGTATAATCTGTTTATATTCATGGCTTGCCCGGCCCTCAGTTAGCCTGTGACGCTTTTCAGTCTCGCAGTCGCATCGGCACCTGATGGGGCCTAATGTAACCTTAGACCAGCAATACCTCTGCCAGCACACAAGCGGAAACACTTGCCTACCACATTCTAATCAGTGTGAAAGCCACACGCCACATGTCCTGAAAGGGGGGGGTGGGGGGTTTGAGGTCTGTCCGGGAACAAAGCACTCATGTTTAAATTCCTGATGTCGCCTTTTTGTCTGGGCACAGGGATCTGGCGCCCAAAACTGTAATCCTTTAAAAGTAAATGTTTAAACACAAACAGCACAGAAGTTGTCGATTGTTTAATCAGCGATATAGTATTACATTGCCATATTTAGCACAGCTTGTGCGAATGGTCCTGGAGGGTTGAACTACCTCTTTAGCACTGTTTTAGTACTATTAAACATGGCCTTGAGTTGAGTTAGCAATGAGCTGAACAAGTCAGGCCACAAGAGGGAGCATGCAAAAGAAAAACAAAAACTTGACACTGTCAAGGGCTAGTAATTAAACTTTACTTCCACAAAGGCTTTTGGGTAAAAGTACTTAAGAAACACAAAGCAGACTATATTCTATGTGAGCATTTCAAATTTTATGCAATAGAGCCATACTATTTCAGTTGAGTAATTATTACTGAACACCTTGCACAACAGGGTGTTGGACTCAATCTTGGGACTACAACCCACACCCTATATTTCAAAGTGGGCTATAATGAAACCTGCAATTGGCTAAAGATAGGTAGAGGTCAGTATTATGTCTTGATAGAAACATTAATGCAAATCCTGATATGAGTAAACCAGGGGCCTGTACTACGAAGAGGGGTTACTGGCTTATCATGTTAACTTGTCGGATTTAAGGTAGTCTGGGCAAAATGTAAGTGAATGAATATGAAGTCCATTTAAACTGTGGTACCTTAAATCTGACAAGTTACCCCAATAAGCCAGTAACCCCGCTTCGTAGTACAGGCCACAGGGGTGGCGAACTTGATCCATGGAGAGCCACTCTGGGTTTGGGTTTCTGGAATGACCTCTCAATTACCAAATAAGAGTGGGTCTCCAGGACTGGAGCTGAGAATAACTGCCATATTGTTGGATGATTGAGAGGTCACCCCAAAAACCCGCACCCACAACGGCTCTCTATGGATCAGGTTCCCCACCCCTTGAATAAGCCTTACCGACAGATTAAAACAGTAGGTTTTGGAGAGTTAGAAGCCTATGTCATGCAATGGAGAACAACACAGAGCAATCTGGATGGAATGCCAGTCTATGACATGGCACATCAGACGCTGTGGGCAATTCAAAGCTGCTAATTACTAATAACTTCACGTGTTTGGACTGTAAGAACAAACCGATATAACATGGTACAAAATTTTTAAAACCCTGACAGGTGTGAAGCAACACCGAAGCCACCATGCTACACAAGGGTACAGCACAAGGGTCCTGGATAAAAGCGGTTCTTTGCACCAAGAGATATGCGCAGATATCCTCCTTAATGGAGAAAACACACCGGCAAGACAACAGCAGGATGATTAAACACAAAAGTGGACATAGAGCAGCGATTATCCAACAGAATCTCTCAGTAAAAGCATTACTTATACATAAATGGGTTGCAACACAGACATGTATAATTAGTATTATCTGGGTTACTACACCAACCAAGAGACAAGGTGTCTGTCACATCACTTACTGCAAAGTAGTATTTAACAGATGTGTAATGTACAACCTGCTGACAGCACAATTGCACATTTAATTTTAGAAAAGCATTCCATCAAAATCTGTTGAGTAGAGTAAATATAGCAATGGGATTCTCAACTGCAAAACTACATTTGCCGCAAAGCAGATGAAAGTGAAAATATCCATTTAAATTGGAATATTTTTCTCCTACTCATACCCTTCTAAAATCAGGCAATAATTCAGTATATACATTTAAAAAGTATTTTCTGCAAAAATACAATGTTTCATTTTCTGGTCCTAATCCATTAAGGCAGCAAATTGGCTATCACTGGTGTGGGAGAACTATATATTGTACTGTAGACAGTGGAAGATCCTTCTAATGTGGTCCAAAGACGTGTTAATATCCAACGGTAACGTCATAAATATACCCTGCAAACCTTGCACAGTGGACAAGATGGAAGATCTCAAAAAAATAAATAAATAAATATATATATATATATTATTTTACAAAGGAACACTCTCCAAAAGACATTTAGTGAAAAGCAGACTGAGTCTGAGGTCTAAAAGGTAAACACATTAATTACAGGAAAATTTCAAACAGTATAAATTCTCCAGGCTAGGTATGAAACATATTATAGCATTATATCCAATAATCTTATCTTAGCACAATTGAACCATTTTGTATGTAATTTTGATTCTCCAGATATAAAAATGCCAAAAGCAGCTATAAGAGAAAGGTCCATAACCAATTTTTTATTTTTATTTTTTAAATCTTTGATAACACACCTGTGACAAGTGGTTGCCACCAGCATGGATGTGAGGAAATGTCGTGGTTCATTTGGTTCTCATTTACTCAAAGTGTAAAATATTTCTGAAGGGAGGGCAGCAAATCATTGTTGTCAGACTTCCCTGCTATCTGCCTGCTCCAATACTGAACCTACCCTACTTCTTGGTACCACAAGGGACCACTCACTATACAGCTCACTATTAGGGGTGGGTATCATTAGGATTATATCAATATTACTACTTCCATACTGCTTATCGGTTTGGTACTTTATTGGCTCTCTTATTGGTTCTTTTGGTTATTTTGTTAGAAAAAACATTCAGTTACGAACAGGACAGAAATTACACTGTTTTATTAGCACCTTAACAATATATCCTTACCTCTAATAGCTGTTACAAAATGCGAAAACATATATTGTGTATACAACACATAGCAGCAGTAAAACTTTATTTGGACAAATTATGGAGGAAGTTTGACTGTGCGTGAAGCAGCTGAAAACTGGGCATTTTTGCATAGTTCCCTCCCTGGCATGAAAGGATTTAATTGCAGTTGCTGCAACAAACAATATCATTGTTATCGTTTGTTAAGTTAAGCCACACTTTTGATCACTTAACTCTCCGCCAATACTATACTGGAAGAACGCCTTGCATCTGCCCCTCACGCAGAGAAGTGAAGGGAAACTGGCCCTGAAGTCATTGTGATTTTGCAGGTGTTTACTTACAGATAGTGCTCTCATTTCATTAATCTGCTAAAATTCTCCTACTATTATTTGTTCAGTACTGATAACAAAACCAATAACACTGGACTTTCAGTACTCAGGTTTTTAGTCGTTTAGAACCGGTTGCCGTTTGGAACCGGCTATTGGTACCCATCCCCACTCACTATGTACAGATGAACAGATCTATCTCATAACCCGACAGTTATTTGGTCTTGGCTCTCATTCTCAGACAATGAATATTATTCAGAGACCTACAGCGTCCGATCTATTCTGATCACCAGACTGCCCAATTATACAAAACAAACACCACAGCTAAATCAGATCCTTTTAAGGAGAGACTGCTGCAAGACATTTATAAAATGCAAATGATCCTTCCAAACCTAGACCTGATATTGGAGTTCATAATTCAGATGAATGTGACGGGGATGAAGGAAAAAAGAAAAAGTAAGATAATAGAAGAAAATGCAGTTAGCACCGCCCAGTTTCTGAATTTTCTCTTAGAGTCCAAAGCAATGGCAAAACAATGCTTAGACACATACAATTAAACTGGAGACAGAACCATGAAGAGGCAAATTCCTGAAGCTATAAGGAAGGCAGCAGGAAAGTCACACTCCTTACCCAGTGCCTTCCAACACAGACACACAAGCTTCTGGTATATTCACAGACTCATTCTTTGAATGGGAAACAAGGCCTGACCTAATAAAAATTAGGGGCTAATTCTTCAAGAAGACAGAACAGGACCCAGGAAGCTTTAAAATGAAAGACAAAGACTTCTGGCCTTCCCATTTTCAGTTTTATAATAAAAGTAGCCCCAGTCCCCAAATGACTCCAATTTAATTTCGCTCAGATCTGGCAGGAGATGTTCGAAAGCACAATGCCCTGCCAGAGAGCCCTTAAATTTGGATGGGCCCTTCCACAGTTTCCACAACCAGAAGCTCTTGATGCTATGTGTGAGCAAAGAAAAATATGTATATAAGGTACTTCCTGTGCTCCAGGGCACTCCGTTTCAAATAATGTTCAAACTTTTGAGGGGATTAATCAACATTGGCCAGATACTGACCGTGCTGAATGTCCTTCATATCCAAATGCAAGCTGGACATCAATATCCCCACAGCCTGGGATCTCTTGTTGTTCAAAAGCTTCACAACCTGCAAAACACAGACAGAGCCATGAGACCACCATTCAAAGGTTTTTGGTTGTTAAAATGTACCTTACCCATAATGCAAGCCAGAGACACAGTATTACCACAGACTGCTATGTGCCCCCGTCACAGTGGGTGGCCATTCACAAGGCTCCTCTACTTCTCAGCAAGATTACACGTAATGACAGCAAATTGATTTTTAAAAGACTGACGTGCCATTTCGTCAGCAGCATGCTCTTTGACATTTATGGATTTCCCACCCTCCGACGTGTTTATTCGAAGCAGATGTGCTCCAGTCACCTGCTCTTCTCACAGCTCTGTGCGCACTGATTATATGACTAACTTTTAAAACTGACGCGTCCTGACGCAGACAGAAGATATCACTTTGTGAACACAAGTGTCACATGTGATAATCACAGACCCACAGTTGGCCACATATCCCTCTCCATCCACACAGACGCATATACACAAAAGGAATGCCACTTGGGTCTTGGGTTTCAATTAATGGAACCACTACTTTCTCGTAACCCAGAGAGAATGGCTCTGCTGTCTATTCTCATTATGCTAAATGCTTTTTCAGGCATTGCCTTCAATCCACCTTCTGAACAAGCCAGACAGTGTACATGGGACACATTCTGCGGTTTGACCATGAAAGAAACATCAGGAAATAAGCCGCATGAAATCTTTGTTTTGACCTTAACAGGTCCCAAGGCGCCGAGGGGCTTTTTTGCATGGGAAACATGCACAAAAAAAGGAGGGGGGGGGGGGTCAGGAAAATGATAATTAAAAAGGGGAAGGAGGGAGGATTTGTATATGATTAGAAATTAATAGCGTCCATTTTCAGCAAGCAGCTGCGGCACTGACTACCAGTCTGATTAAATAATTAGCTTGACTAGGCTTTTAAATCTTGGCCAAAATGTCTGCTTTGCGAGGGGAAGGCCAGGTCACCACCTCATAGAACTGGAGTTCCATTTTTAAATTTTACCTCAACCTAAGGAACAAAAGGCAATTCTTAGGGACCGTGTTTTCAGATTTTAATCAAAATTCTGGACAATGGTCAGTCTGAGTGAGTGCTTTGGCTGGCACCTGTGCATGGAAACATTTCACAAATCTAAGCAAAAGAACACACTGGGCATAAAGCGTTACTCAAAATGTAAACAGACAACCCAAGGTTTCACCTAGTTTTCCTTCAATATCACACAGGAGCGTCAACTTCAGCAAAACCAAATAAACCAAGTGCCCTGCAAAGGTATGTGGCGACGCATAAAAAAATAAATGCGACTATGACCCATAATACTGGTGAATGCCAGGACGGAGATGTGCATTTATTTAAAACACACACACACAAACGCACACACACAAACACACACACCACAACTTGCTAAACATTTACATGCAACAAGAAACCCAATGATGCTGTAAAAGTGACAGAAGGGCTAAATATGGCTTCTGAGAATGCTGAGCAGCATTTCAGGAAACCAAGAAAAGCAACTCAAAACAACGAGAACACAAAGCAAAATCAAGTTTTTGTCAGAAAATTTGCCTCTCTCATGCATTTATGGTAGAACAAACAGGACTTTTTTGTGCCAATAAAACAGTTTTAATCAAAACTGGTGGGAGAGGGAAATGTCCCCAAATGTTCATGTCCAGAGCTCAGAAAACCCCGAAGCTGCCAAAGCCTCAACCACAAACATTAGGCAAAAGGCAGATCTAGTATCATGTAATCTTCCATTTCTTTCAGTGTTTTCTTTAATAGAGCGGTATAAATCCAGGGTAGCTGCATTATGCAGGAAATGTTTGCCAGAAAGAGCAATTTGTGCCAGAAAGTGTTATACAAACGTACAAACTATTTGGAAGTCCATCATCTCCACAAATTTATGTGGAAATTCACTTGGCACTTGAACAAACACACAGGGTTGATGTGAGAAGGGAAGAGAATTCCATCAATTCTTATTTTCATTAACATCTAAATCAATGGAAAAAATGAAGACTTTTCCTCAAAAACTAACTATAGAAATTAACACTTTTTCCTTCTAGTGAATGCCTCTGCGATTAAAAGTTTTCCCTGTTCGAGAACATTTTAAAATATTTCATTGCTGGTGCGTTTTGCAACAGCCACATGTATATCGTAATAAGATTTCCTCATTTTGTATTTAAATAGCTGGGGAGTTCACCAAGGCAATTCTGACCAATCCTTATAAAAAGGATAAAACTAGAGGCAAGCATTTGAGCTAACATTCAGTTCCTGGAAGAGTACATTACCAACCATCTCAGGCAAAACATAAAATGTATTTCATAACTTCAAAAGTTAGATTCCACAACGGGATTCTCAGAGTTCAACCATTAAGGCGACTGGATTTCCAGAACGCTGCTCTGCCATCTATATTGCTTCCAGATTTGTTTTTTAAAATGTACTTTCAACTTTTAATATCTAGGTCAAATGGATAAATTCAGCAGTACAAGAAAGTTCAAGCCCTTCACACAAGTACAAAAACAGGAGACCACACGTGTCAAACAGATTAAGAGCAAGGCCTGATTAAGCTTGCGAACATTTTAGATTGAAAGACTGTATGTTGCTTGCGGAGACTGCCTAATAAAATGAAAATGGGTTCTTGTTTTCTAAACCAGACACGGTAATAAAGATGTTTTGTTCGAGAAGTAGACGCAGTAGTAGTAATAGTAGCAGCAGCAGCAAAGTAATTACTTTGGCGGTTTAGGGGCAGCCAAGGTGGATGGAACATTTTCTTACCACTTTTATAGTATTCAAACACAAATACCACAGAATAACTTCTGACTGATCCAATACCCTCTATCAGTATTGGGCTGGTACCAGCAAAAAAAAAAAAAAAGAAAATGCTAGATTGGTAATCAGGAGGCGGGAAGCAGAAAACTGAGCCAATTTGAGATAGGACTAGCCTGAAAAACTGTGAAAATACTTGTAGCCTTAGCGCGACATACCGTAAACACAATGAGGGTCACATGATGGCTACCTGATGATGATTTTTCTTTTCCCTATTCTTAGAATACTCAAACAATGCTGCTACAACACTAAATGCAGATAGTTTGCCACGTTAATTGTAATATATTGATGCTAAGCATTAAATGATATATTTGTAGTTCATAGAGGGGAAAAATATTATAATAGTATTTGTATTGGCAAATACTCAAACTCTTTATATCAAACTTGGAATAAGACCAGAAAAAATATATATCGTACCATCTTTACCAGAGACCAAAAGGTACCTGGAATCATTAGCAGCTTAATTATATTAGTCAAAAGACAGTAAACTTTTATATAGATGTCCAAACCAATGGACAAATAATAACACACATCCGGTATTCACCTGAAATGCTGAAAAGACACTGTATGAGCCAGTCTCACCCCATGCTACGGCAAAGGAACATTGCCAAAGGCACTTTACATCAAAGCACAATAGCTCTGTGAAGTCCACATTACAACCTGAGTGTAGATTCCGACGCGTTTCTAGACTATAACAAATGCACTTGTACATTGTTTTTGAAAGACTAGTCACAAATAACAGAATGATGACAAGACTGAGTTAGGATAGGAACATTACAAAAGTTAATCCAGCATTCTAATATTAAAACCAGCAAACCATGAGCCTAACTACTGGGTAATCGTTCAAACAGCACTTTGCTAACAGTTAACGAATTTACCACTCCGGTAAGGATTAATGTCATAGGGAAGCTCAATAATTTGTCCAAAAGGAGTCACCAAAGATCACTTTTGAGGATTTTGTCTCAAGGAAGAAACCTCCCAACCCAAACAGTGAAAATGACTACGTACGGTTTGCGAAAATGAGAGGAAATTAAAGAGAAGCCCAGGCTAGACAATACTTGGTCATTTACACACAGTTTGCAATGTCTCCAGCTCCTTGAATATATATCCTACTTTGTCAAAGCAGTATGTATTATGATTCACTCTGACATGGCAGAAATCCTGCATTCAGATCCATACATGCTCAACTCACGGGTGAAGGCCTTATAATGACATTGTGTCATTTTAAGAAATGGTTGCCAAGGTACTAAGCACCTAATCCAGCAATTACTGGAATAATTACCATCAATACATTAAATGTATCTGTATGGGCAAACCGTTCATGTGGAGGAGGGATCTATCCACAAATAGTCCCTTTTAAAACAGAAAAGTTCTCATTTACATTCACACATAAAAGAAAAGGCTACAGGTTTCAGAAAGAATTTATGCAGAAATATCAGGTGAGTCTCACCCCCCAGACTGCATGTACTTGCAATTTCACTGGCTCCAAGGATGCCATTTTTAGAACTGAAGAGGAACAGACCTCAAGTCACATGACAACTGCCCACATGGCTGTGTGTAATCCTTGGCTGAGGGCTACAGAAAATGTTCCTCTACGTTAAGCATTGCAGTAACATTCTTCAAATCAAAGGCATGGGGAAAGGCTGATCCAAAGTGTCAGCTGGCCAGACTTTCACACACATTTACAATGATGACTATCCAATTCCAGGCAGCTTAATCATGTGTTACGCTGGTGGACAGTTCTCATGCTTCTTGTCCATTACAAAACAGCACTTCTGTGGATGTTCCAAATGTTTCTGAAACTTTTGAAAAACCTCCATGTAAAGCTACTCAATCACAGGGCAACATTTCTTTTTGGTGGGCACACAAGATTTCCCCATTGCAGCCATGGGAGACACAAGGAAAGGGCCAGTTTTACCTCTCAGCAGCAGCTGGGCTCCTGTGTACTTTTATAATGGATAAAAATATTCCCTTTTAATCCATTATTCATTTCACCTTACCGTAGCAATCAGACAAAAAAAATCAAAATAAGAATTACATTATATAATAATAATAATAATGAGAATAATAATTTATTTAAAATGCTATAGTCCTTGGGAGAAGAGGATGAACTATTTCACGTACATATGTAATTCCAGTTTATGCCCAGCAGGGGCACTGCTATCACAGAGTGGAGGGTCTTAAACCATATTTCTTCCATAGTTTATACACTCAATGATTTCTAAGAGACATGAAAACCTGTTTGATAGAGACACGTTCGAATAAATCATAAATGAGAATGAAACTCACTTGTTTAGTCTTGGACTTGGTTATGGTATCTGACAATGGCTTTTTCTTTTCCTTCACAGCCGTTTTGGAGAAAAGTTCAACAAACTCGATGAAATCCAGAGATGGTTCCTCAACCTTCTCCCACACTGAAAGCCCGGTAGGTTCCCTTAGGTCACACAGGAAAAGAATAAGGATGACAATAAGAATTTACAGTGTGAAATGTGCATCAGGGAAGGGAGAAGTCAGTGTACCACTTGACTGAAACTGCAACAGCTTTGAAGTGAATCCATTTTGGAAAAAGCAAACTCTACTCCGTCACAACCACGGACGCTGGCCTGCGTCACGCAACACAGCTTTATAATTTGCGACAAAGCCTGGACAGGTTGGGTCAGGTCATCTTTTACAATGTTGGACTGCTGTTATGCATGGCACCCAGATGATTTCAGCTGTGACTGATTTTTGTTAAAACTAGCTACGGCTTGGCCTGAAATTCCAATTCACAACATATTTTTCATTCTATTTGTATAGTCATGGAGACAGTTTCTTAGCTGAAAATGTCAAATTTTCCCCTATTGGGGGGGGGGGCGGGGGATGAATACCATTCCAGAACACACTGACACACAGCTAGGACAAGATTAAAACCAGTAAAACCAGCATATTACTTTCTCTCATGCAGCTGTATCCTGGTCCAGTACAGCGGTTTCATAGGTCGTGGAGGTTCAACGACTTCTTTCCGAGGCTTCTTCTCCTGTGCCATGCCTAGGGCATAAAGACCGAGCGGTAGAGGAGGAGGAAGAGATCCTAATCCAAACTGTGGAGGAGGGGCACCTATGGCTGGCGGGGGCGGTGGATGAACACCACCAGGCAGTGGGGGCGGTGGGGGACATGGCCCAGTTCCCAGTGAAGGCAGGGGGGGAGGGGGCGGTATGGGGCACCCAGGTAAGGGAGGAGGCGGTGGAGGTACAGCTGATCCTGAGAGAGATGATACTGGTAGGCCGGGAAGGGGAGGCGGAGGGGGAGGCACAGGTAGGCCGGGAAGGGGAGGGGGAGGAGGTGGTACTGGTAGTCCTGGAAGGGGAGGCGGAGGAGGTGGTACTGGTAGTCCTGGAAGGGGAGGCGGGGGAGGTGGTA
>JAODJU010000041.1:11494969-11525916 GCA_026776725.1 Gnathonemus echidnorhynchus
TTTAATAACAACATGGTAGTAGCCATAGAAATGGGCAGGGGGTGCAGAACGCACCCCAAGGAACCATTGAGGGTTAATGAAGACTTACCTTACGTCTAAGGGGGACATACTTGGTGCTTCCTTTCAACATTGATACCTTTCCTTGAAATGATGAAATAGAACATTTCAGCAGTCTCACTGTAAACCACAGGGCTACAACACAATCTAAGTAAATAGCAGTACAACGTCCCAGTAATCCATTTCATTTAGGTGGCAAGATAGTTCAAATGTGCAGCATTAACATATGATATTGTGTGAAAATGAGCAAAAAGAGAAGCTGCATAAAAATTCTATTACACGCATTGTTCTGCCAGCTGACACAAAAGTGTTTCTGTAAATCAAACACAAGCACAGAATTCCTTCTGTGGAAACAATGCGGCTCATTGTTTCAATATAAAGATTGTGGTTCATTTTACTGCTACCAGAATATGGCATTACTGCACTTAGAGTTGGTAATTAAACACAAACAAGTAATACAGCTGTAAATAGTGGAGCCACGTTATGTATGCTGCCTGATCTGTTCCGGTTTCTGCTGACATTAGGCACTTGACAATAGCAATTCATTAGATTTGATGTATCACCGATATTACAGACAAAGGCTTTTACATTGTTTATGGAGATTAACTCACCTCAGCAGTGCTAATGTGTAGCACCCAGCTGCAAAATACACAAGATCCATTTCATGGTAGAATGCTTGCCACATATCAGCTTTTGGGGTGATGGGATCAGTTATTTAGGCAATTAATATTCTGGGTAATGATCGTCATGGTCTTTGTGATCTTTATAAGCACCCTCACTGTTCCAATAAATAGCATGCATTTTCACTGACCACAATGAGTCTGCTCTTCCGCATTGGGCATTGGTGTTTGAAATTATCCAGATGGAGAATTGTCTTTTACTTCAAAACAGAAGTTGCTTGTCATGTTGCTCAAATAAAAAGCTCATTTCCTTCACACAGAAGAAAACTTGCATGCAAATGCTACAATGTCCAGTTGTTTGACATTGAAGAAAAAAAAAACTGAAAAGCATGCAGTACGTGTTGATGGCAGGAGAGAAATGAGTCACCTGATTAAATAAAGATGAGAGGACCTCTGGTCAGAGCAGAATCACGTAGGATGGGGAGGGTGCAAGGGATGGCATGTACTGTATATTTGGAGAAAAATGTTATTTACAGGGGTAGGACTTGGAACTAACACTAAACAGTGAAAACACAAAAAGTGAAGGCAGATACAAGGAAAAGAAAATAAAGCATAGTGATGAGAAACCAAAAATAATACTTCCGTTTTTAATACTTTGCTTTGATTTAGATAGCATCAGGATTTCATGTAAGTGAGTAGTATCAAAATAAAACAGAACATGCCATACATACAAGTTAGGTAGAACAAGCGATTTGGTTTATGTTGATTACTTAATTCTCCCTCCAGAGACGAATGGTCCTTCCCTTCCTACAGTAACCAAAATTCTGTTTCTAAATGAAAAAGTTGGGTGATATAAGTTTTAATATACCTATTAAGTATTTTTTAGAAGGGTGGCTATCGATAGCTTGGGTCCAAGTACATGATTATAAAACAGTACTTTATTTAACCTGAAGATGGCAGCATCATTCTCAAGATGCATTTAAAAATAATAATTTGAACCTGCTTTTCAAATGGAGTTCAGTGGCCCCTAATTTGGATGCTCAGAACTCCTTGTTGAGAATGCTTAATTATCAACAAAATAGGATGTTTCCAGTTGAAGCAAGTATTAAAGCCCTAACAGGATGAACAGACGAATGTGTTTCTTTTACAGTCTGTTTAACGTTAGTGCTATGCTAAGTTGTAGGTGTACTGTGCCCAACTAAACATCACTATATATTAAATCGTAAAACAAATACTTTTAGCCCTAGATTCTGATTTCCCTGTGAAAAATTCCACGATATAATTCTCCTGCTGAGTGTTTACCCACTTGTTCACAGTATAAATGAGAAAGAAATGTTCCAAATCCTAATACTGGTTGCATATTGTTCAAAACAAATTAAGATACATATATGTATGAAGTAACAAGAAAATTCTAGAAATGTGCATTTCCCGAGGAAAAGGCAGGTGTGTTTGCTGCATGGCAGCAAACAAGCTCTATTGGTTGTTGCTATTTAAAATACGTAGAAGCCAACGTATATGAAATTTTTTGATAGGGTGTTCTACAACTAACTTTTCTGCTATGCTATTCAAAGCAGTTCTTAAAGTGTTGCTGGATGGTTGCTATAGTATCATTGCTATGTTGTTGCTAGGTGGGTGCTATGTTATCTGTTGTGGTGCTAAGCTGTTGCTATGCTACTCAATGTGGTTGTTAAGGTTTTGTTAAGGTATTGAAGGTGGCTGTTAGGCTGTTGCTATGGTGTTGGTAGGTGGTTGCTATGGTATTGGAGTGCTATTTAAGGTTGTTGCTAAGCTGTTGTTAGGCAGTTTCTATGGTGTCACTAAAGTTAAGGTGGTTGCTATGGTGTTGCTGTGCTACCCAGGGTAGTTCCTAAAGTGTTGCTAGGTGGTGCAACAGTGTTTCTAAGCGTTAAAAGAGAGTGTGAGAGTGTTGCTGTGGTGTCACTTCGCTACTCAAAGTGGTTGCTAAGGTGTCGCTAAGTGGTTTCTAAGGAGTTGCTAGGGTTCTGCTATGGTACCTTAAGCGGTACAGTAACTGCAGCTCTGCAATCACCCTAAGAAACCTTGACAATGGGCAAGAGTTAAACAGGGATCAATCACTTTGAAGATTCCCAAAATGAAATAAAAACAAAGAAATGTGATGTTTGCAGCTTCTAGGACTTGCAGTATAGACCAGAAATTTAATCTGAAGACCGAATCATGTCCCAAAAAATCATATGGTTTTACAGTGTCAGAGGAAATCAAAGAAAAACAGCATCATGTCAAGATTATCTTGATCGTTTCTCCAAAAAGAACGAACCACCACCAAAAAAGTCTATCAGCCGTCCCGACTTTTGGCACCTTGAGCTCATAACGTTCACCCACATCTATGGGTAAGTTGGTCTTCCTCCGGGAGGTAAATGAAGTCTGATAGGCTGGGTATGCACTGAGGAACACAATGAGCCACAGTATAAACTGCGTTGCCCCGGTAATTCAGTTATGCCTCGGTAAATCTTTGTTGTTACAATGTAAAATAGTCAAATTTCGCACACTGTATTGCAGTTAGCACATCTGTTCCAAAATTTCATGCTATGTGGATCGTGATTATTAAGTATTTTGCATTTTCAAGGTGTCTAAAGTTGGCTTGAATCTTTATTAAAATATTAGTTTTGTGTGGTATTCAACCAACAAAGGGAGGGAACTAGTTCAAATTGAAAGATTGAAATGGGTGGGTCAATTTATTGTATTACAAAAGTGTAATGTAATACTTAGTTTTATAAACAGTTACACAGAAAATATAAAATATAGAAACTTACTGCTGTCGCTTTGAATAAATGATAAACTTTGATGTAAGTGCTACTAATACTGTTCAATGCCGACACCTAGTGGTTATTTGTAGGAAATACCAATTTCATGCCACCCAGTTACAGAGTACAAGATATATGGCGATCTTATTGTAAGAACAGAGGCCATATTGTTATGTCTGTCAACAGATTTGTGATAATATGAGCCACAATGAAATAGCTCCACGTACACGTGTGCTACAGATTCATAGCACTTAAAATTTTGAAACTAAATAACTGATGAACAGATTGAGGTCAAAATCTGCATATTATCTGTACGTCTACAGAAGTGTTCTCGTAAAGGAAGGTACAATGAAAAGTAAAAGGTACACAATATCTCTATATTTATTGCTGTTTTAAAGCAATCCATAGACAATATACACACAAACTGTATTTCAAAATGGTGCCACTTATGGCTCTTCTGTGTACAAAGTAATATTGAAAGAAAAGAATCCCACCAAGCGGGATGGACCAAAAACTATGTAGCAGGGGTTATGAGGAGGATAATCATTGCTACAAAGATTCACTGCCATTTTGGATAAAAATACATGTATAAAAACAATATAGAATCACTTACTTCACAGTTTGCGTGATATCCCACCAGGCAGAGGGGAAGAAGTGTCTATACACCCACACCCAGCCACACACACACACACACACACACACACACACACACACACACATACATATACAGTATATTCTGTCTAATCAAATTTTGTGTAAGTTGTAGAACAACAACAAAACAAAATACAATAAATAGTTAGACATAAAACACAAGTCCTTACCATGAAAGTAGTTTAAGTAAATCAGTGAAATTGGGAATTTGAACCTTCTGGACATTGATCTTACTTTCTGCTCTATAAGACACAGAATTTAGATATGAAACACATTTGTCCTTTAAATGGTCAATTTTATTGAGGATTGAAAGACCTGTTAATATTGAGAACAATTATTTCTACATTTCCTGTGGTAGTAAATAACATGAGCTTTGGAAGGGTTAGACATAGATGAACCTAACTCAGTGATGGAGGTTTCTGTCAGAAGATTTAAAAATCATTTATACACCATCACTGAATTTAAAAGATGCCCTTTTTTTTAAGAAAATTAAATAAGGCTTATTACGCATAATATCGGTATACATAGAAATACATTTAGCATGCAGTGTAAATCCTCAGGTTGCCTCACACCTCTGGGATCATGAGTCTGAATCTAGCCTCAGCTATCTATGTGGGGGAGCTTGTGTCCTCACGTTTGCACGGTTTTCACCTCTGCCCCCCCCCCCCAAGGAAGAAATGACAACTCAAGCTTCATGCGTGCTACGATGTTGTACTGCTGCAACCCCAATTGTCTGAGAATGCACAAAAAAAACGAGCTCGTTTTTTATTGTTGGAGCGTCAATCCACAGCTATTGTTGAATGTTAAACCATGTTCGCTAGGTGTTTATTCTGGTAATCCCAGTTTTGTCTCCATTGAGAACAATTAAAAATGTAAATGGCTCTTAAAGGAGATCATCTTGGCTCACCATCCCTATTTGGCATGTAATTAACTTGTGTCTGGCTCTCTATTCATTTACATGAATTTTTTTACTGCCGTTACATTTCACACGAAGACGATCAACCTCCAGAATTAGACATCTTGTAGTTTATTTCTCTCAGGAAAGAAAAAGGTTGCAGTTAAATTCGAAGTGACACGCTGTGCAAAAAGGTCAGGTAACATTCCGCTTACAGTGCCAGTCAAAAGTCTGGACACCTGCTTTTAATGCACTTGTTCCTATGTTGGCTGCTATTCACCTTATGGTAAGTGCTCTTTAGTAACACAAATTGCCACGACCAAAAGAACTGCTCAACATTTCAAAAATTTCTCAAATTTTTACACACTTCAAAATATCTCCCCGTGACTTCGATGACAGTGTTGCAGAGCCTTGCCATTCTATGAACCAGCATCCAAATGTAGCCACCTGGAATGTTTCTCCAACAGTCCTGAAGGAGTTTCCACGAGTTCTGGGTACAAGTTGGCTACCTGCTCTTACTCTTCGATCCAGCTCACCCCAAACCAGCTCTATAGGGTTTAGGTCGGGGAATTGTTGGGGCCTGGTCATCAGTCACAGCACTCCAACTCGTTGTTCATAAGATAATACATACCACATAACCTCCAGGTGGATTTAGGGTCATTATCTTGTTGAAAGACGAATTATTCTCAGTAGGTGTGTCCAGACGTTTGACTGCTACTGTATGTTTATACCAAAACAGAGGTGGAAGTAAACACCACACAGCAGATAAGAGGGATTCCTGCCTCACAAAACAAAGCGTTAGCATTACACAATCATGTTTGCTTTTTAATTTGCTCTCCACATCATCCTGTTGTGTTAATTCGTTTTTATTCTTCTTGTGTTCGATGAACAGATAATTTTGCTTGGTATTCTACTGAAGCATTACGTTTAGGTTGAGTGCCTCTGTAAAGGATACAGAAGCAGGACTGAGCTGCTCCTGAGATTTGAACCAGGTCCTTAAATGCTACCCACATACTGCTGCATACTGACTGTACTGACCCTGGGAAAATCCTGCTATTCGCACTCAGAGTATTACTGCTTTGCACAGGGCTGGTGTATTATATGAAATGCGCAACGGCAGAATTCCTAGGGAATTGGCAATGGCTTGTCTGCACTGATTTCCTCTTTCTGGAAACCAATGTAAATGATACCAATCAGGCTATTAGAGCTTAAACTGGATTTTGTGAAAATGAGTGCAATCAAGCACATAATCTGAGTTAATGGCAGCTTTGGAATGAAATAGATCTATATATATATAATTATAGCCTGTATGCAAAGATGTAGTCGATGGTTTAAAGTACTTTAGTGTAATAGGGGAACTACTGTTAAGTAGTTACTGTAGTAGTACTGTAGTAGTTACTGTTAAAATACTGTTAAGCAGAAACAAGATAGAAGTCTTGCATTATGTTACGTGATAGTTAAATTTTATTGGGATTCCCTGTATTGGGATTGACCTAAATTTGCCCAAAAACCAGAGGATTTCATATATTTTGATATTGTAATAATCAAACATGGCAACAAGCATTACAAGTGCCTGCTCATCCTGGTTCTGTGTGTATGCTGGTGACGTCCGGTCTTCACATACTGGTAGGTAGCACTGACGAGAAAGCATTTAGGAAGACAAACATTTCTCCACAAGGGGTCACTGTTGTCCTGATTATTATTTCGGCCTCAGGTCTGACAATGTAATATGGCAATATAAAAAATGATTATGAGGAGGATATCTAGAAGGCTTTGGTGACAGATACATAGTGTACAACAGTCATATCTTGTTAGAATTTTTAAAAAGCAATAAAAATGTTTTGTTCTGTAATTTTGCCAAATTTTTAGATAATAATCAGTATAAGTCCGTCAAGTCATATTCAAATAATGTACCACTTTCATTTATACAATAGAAACATAAAATTGTATTTACATAAACACCAATCAAAGTATTTCAACTTGCTTAGAATGTAAATAACATCTCATACAGAATAATTAAGCAGCTTTTACATCAACTCTGCGTTCACAACGTTGTCTTACTGGAAGTCACAAGAGAGACCACCACAATCACTGCATCTGCAAGATGAGCGCTTCACAGAAAATCCAAATACAAAAACGGATTGACAATGATACTGGCAAAACATAAAGCTGCAGGCTTCAGGCGTCGTACCGACACACTCAGGTCATGTGGGTAATACTGGGAGACAATAAAAGGTAGTATCCAAAAACTGGATCCTGTCAACAATACTTAATAATACTGTTTTTTTTAAATAGTTACATTTCTGTTTCTTCGACACACTGTGCGCAAGGAGACCGCAGTACATCAATACTGGGGCAAATAAAAGTTACCGTTTTACTGCGAAATAATGACAATCCCATATCGTTGTAACTCAAAGCCCTTTTGCTGTAAAAATATATAAGCTCCATATTGATCCCCTCCAGCGTGATCTCCTACAGAAACAGGAATTCAGCAACCGTAGCGAAGGCTTTTTTTTCCCCTTCCTGTGGCGTCCCAACAACGGATGTAGGGAAGTCTCACAGAGTCCTACTTGCCGGTGCACTGTCGGGGTACCGTCATTAGGCATTCCCCGGCAACTTGTTCCGCAAGGCAACGGACTGCCACTGCTGAAACTGCTGCTTGTTCTGCCTTCTGTTGTCCCACCGGCAGAGCAGGATCATCCTGAACGTGGTCCGGAAGGTCTTATTGCACAGTGCATAGCACATGGGGTTGACTGTGCTGTTCACGTAGCAGAGCCAGTAGCCCAACGCCCACAGTGCCTCGGGGATGCAGTCGTTGCAGAAGGTGTTCACCAGCACCATGATGTTATAGGGCGTCCATGTGATAATGAAGGCAAACAAGATGGCGCTCAAGGTCTGCGCGGCCTTTTTCTCCTTGACGAGGGACATCTTCTTACGCTTGGAGATCTGCATCCTTGCTTTGGAGGCGAACCGCTTGGCCAGGGCAGCATCCTTGAAGGAGAGGGGTACCGCCGGGGACTTGGCGGCAAGGGACGCGGGCTCTGCTTTAGCCATTTCTGCTGAGGACACGGACTGCCCCTGTGGTTTTGAGAAGCGCTGGTGGTAGCCGTTGTCTTCCTGGTTGCCCCCATCCCTGGTCGGGGAACCCTGCCGGCTCCCCGCCTTTCCTTTGGGAGGGACTTTGTCAGACACCTGGAGCTCTTCTGGTGACATGAGCTGTGAGGTCATGGCTGCCTTCATGCCAGGCAGATTGAGAACGATGGAGTAGATGGCACGGCTCTCGGGAATCTCCTCCTCATCCGAGTCGGACTGGTCCATGGACATTGCCGCATCGTTGTTGTTCCAGCTGTCACTGCTGCTTTGATCCTGCTCCCCCTCACTCCCGGGCTTTGGTGCAGGCCAGAGGCGGAAGCGTCCCATAATCCTCTTGACCGAGCCCTTCTTGGTCGGCCGGCTCAGCTCATAGCTGCTGCAGCTTCTGGAGCTCCCGGTCTGATGGGCTACGCTTGCCTGTTCCCCCTGGTTGCCTGAGCCCCGCAGGCCCGCCAGCTCCTTGGAGCGATTCTCTGTCTCCTTGTAGATCCGCCAGTAGAGCACAGTCATGATAGTGACCGGCAAGTAGAAGGCCGCCATGGCTGTGCAGAAGGTGATGATGGGCTCGGAGAGGAACTGGATGTAGCACTTGCCAGGGGGGACAGTCCGCTCTCCGACAAAGTACTGCCAGAACAAGATGGCAGGTGCCCAGAGCACGAACGAGATGGACCAGGCCAGGACGATCATCGCCACAGCCCTCTTGGTCGTTCTTTTGGCGCGATATGTAAGCGGTCGCGTTACAGAGAAGTACCTGTCAAAGCTGATCACCAGCAAGTTCATGACTGAGGCGTTGCTGGCTACGTAGTCAATTGCGAGCCACAAGTCGCATGCCCAGTTGCCTAACGCCCACTGATCCATGATGAGATAAGTGGTGTAGAGGTTCATCGAAATGATGCCGATGATGAGGTCGGCGAACGCAAGGCTGAGGAGATAGTAGTTATTTACTGTCTTCAGCTGCTTGTTGACCTTAAATGACAGCAGCACAAGGATGTTGCCAATGATGGTCACTAAAGACAAGAGCCCAGTGAAGAAGACAATTAGGATGACCTGCCAAAGAGTGTGTCCCCCCAAAGGGTCGTATGCGATGGTGGGCGTAACAGTTGCATTGTACAAGCCTGTCAGGTTGTCTTTCTCTCTGTAGAAAGAGTAATTTTCATCCACGTTTTGATGCGTCAGCCATAGGTCTCCCTTTGGGATAATAGTCTCTTGGTAAAGCCCCATCGTAGAGGAACTGCTAGATGAGAATATACTGGTCTCTGTGGTGCTGCGGTTCAGATTCATTGTGGCATCCAGACATATTCTGTAAAAATAATGGAAAGGGAAATGTACAGTTATATGTTGAAGATTAATTCTGTAGTTGATACAACTGTTCAGGACCTTAACTGGTTAATGTAAGGCTTGATAACACACGACATCACAGCTTTTTTATTCTTATTGTAGTTTGCATCCTATGCTTTGGTGTCACACACAAGAATGCTTTTTACAACTTTTTACAAAGAATGCTGGGAGTTTTACTTGGGAATCTTCAAAGTAAAACCAGACATAAACCCCAGATTGTAAGCACAGACCGACAGAAGTAGCATTAGCAGACAAACAGCTATATCATATACAGTACATATATTATTTATTTCATTATTCATTGTGAAGATCTCTGTGAACAGGAGATTAACATTAATTTTTTTACACCTCAAAATGACTCTTAATGTACTGTCTAGCTTTGTACTTTTACTGCAAAACTAACCAAAGTGGAGAGAAAAGGAAAATATTATTTCTTTGTGAAAGATATATTGGAAATTGCTCTTTGCCATGATTAGCTAGGGATTTCTTAGAATGACTTGTTAATATTCACCTTGTTATTAACATACACAGTTTCAACCAATGGTATTATACTCAAAACATGTGCTATTTTTAAAAGGTTGAGTCATTCTTTCTTTGTTTTGATCAAAATGTTGACATCTGTTGAAACTTGCTGTCAGCTAGCATTTTAGTCTCTGTTCAATATGTAGGTCGCAGGCTTCTATGATACACGTCTGCATAAATAACATTTCACCACTTCCCATCCGTACTCCCCGCCTCTGTAAATGACACTTTTTATGAGTCGAGGTGAGTGCGAACCCCTGGAAGAGTGACAGACCACCCATCGGGGCCATCAGGTGACACGCAATGTCAGAGACAGGACCGCGAGGCTGTTCCATTGAGACGAGGCCGCCCTCTGCTGGCGGGATTGAGAAGACACCCAACAGATGGGGACGCTCCATGAGCTTCTGTGATGCTTGAGCAACAGAACTAGAGAGAAGCTACTGCAAAGTGTTACGGGTGAATCGTGTCCAATCTTACATTCAGTTTAAGTCTTATTCCTCCTGGCAATTTTAGCTGTGTGATATTAGTGATTACGTATAATGCATTTGACTAATTGCTAACTATTATGCTTTCCATTGTACAGTACGTATCTAGGTTATAATTACCAGTACTAAGTTGCAAAACTGATTAGTTAAATATCGAAGGCTGGAGAGAGGACAGTAATTTCCAGTTGCACTTTATGTCTGGATTGTGTCTGTATTGGTATGTAATTAAAATACCCTTTTCATAATCTCACCGAAGAACGTTTTGTTCGTGGAGGAAACGTTTGGCCGGGTTTCTCAGAGCCAACTTTCCTTTGACACCTGACATCTGTCTGGGCTATTTCGTGATGATGTGTTTAAATCCCGCGTTTAAAAACTAGTGCTGTCTCCAGAGTCCCTGCAGCCTCTTTCCTTGCACAGAGGAAGGTATGTGTTTGTCTGGACTGACCAGAAAATGATGTAAAAGGGTAACTGGGTCAGAAGGTGTTTAATCAAAGGATGCTAAAATGGACTGTTATCTTCACCACTGATGTTAACATTCTGGCTCGGGAAATCAGGAATGTGACAGACCGAAAATATGCCAAATCAGCCACTTGCTTGTCAATTGCTATCGAACGGAGCCTGTGTGGTTTGACCCCTCCATGACAGTGGCATGGCTGCTGTAATCACTCTGAGACTGACATTAAACCGAGCGCCTGTGTGAGTGCTGTCCCTCGCTGGTCCCAGGATGCAATAACAAGGGTCTGCAGGACAGCTTTCAAATACCAAAGCTCCAGACTCTGTGGCCACCCACTGCCAAAGCCCTGATTGCTACTGCCGTCTGATTGGTGTAATACATTGCTAAGGTGACGGTCACGGTCTAGCGAAATAACCAAATCTGCAGCAAAATAGTATAGTTACAAAGCGGCATTAAGTGTGTAATAATAAGGCTACTGTATAAACTAATGTAAAAGCTAAGTATTATGGGGTGGCATGTGGGCCCCTGAACAAGGCCCTGAACCCCAGTGGCTCTAGGGGCCACCTGACCCTGCTTTCTCAACTGTTCATCGCTTCGGATAAAAGACTCCGCTGTATAAAACATTGCAAGATGAATAAATGTCAAATGACCTTGCCTGTCGATGGCAAGCAGTTCTGCTTGATGTTTTGTGTTTTTACAAGCAAGCAAGAACGAATATAAACACTGAGCAACCAAATTTGTATGGGGTGAAAGAGTCAAAATGGTTCCTTGAATCCATCAGAGGCAGCTATACTGTTATATGTAGCAGTATACAGTATGTTAATAACAGGCTGATTATAAGTCGCTGTAAGAAATGCATCAGTTAATGCAGAATTGCAACAGTTAGGAACAAACAAGGGCTCCTTGAACATGGTGACATATGAAATGCATCAGCCAACTGGACGGTTCACGGAGCTGTTCCACAAAGAACCATCCCACGCATCTCTCTGCTGAGAGACCCACGGCTTCAGCTGGCATCGAATCCGCGACGACATTCGGCATGCAGCACGACTCTCATACCTAGCAGCCTTTCAAAGTGATTGCCGCACCAGCGGGGGGGGGGGGGTGCATTTCCTTCACCGTCGTCTGACCATATATGGGAAGAACCTTTAGCGACTCGCCAGTGAGGTCATTTATGTTTCTAACCGATCCGACACGTGTCACATGACATTGGTGTGGAAGAGAGCGTCAGCGGTTTACGGCAGAATCAAAACGCCGAGCTTTCTTGCCGGGTTTGATCACACACCATCATTTCCCTCCAGAACCTGATGAAAGCAAAGGTCTGTGAGCTCGTGACATCTACAGGCTATGCTGGTGCCTACAGCTTTCAAACAAACGTCAAATTTTCAACATGTGAAGCGGGATGTGTATTGCACGTTTAAACACTGGAAAAAAAACACCCAAAATTCTGAGCCAGATTTATAAGAATGGATATTCCGCCACTGATTCATCCCAACACTTTTTTGTGTGCAAACCTGCATAAAGTGTGCACACACATTCTCCTAAAACTGCAAAACAATGGATTACTTTGTTGCCAACAAAGTAAAAAATTCAGTTAATATTTCACAGTATTCCGCAATATTCCAATCGATTCCATATTCAGTGTACGATGGAGGCACAGAATTAAAGTATATAAATATCATGAATGACGACGCTGGATCAAAGGGTTCCAAGTAAATCAGTTTCCCAACAGGTTACGGTAAATATCTCTTTGGTTTTCTCTGAAATGTACAGTAGCTGAGTTACTTTAACTGTATGAATAATGCATACCATCGTCAAGCGTGAGAATTGTGGCATGGGGAAACGTCACACGTGCTTTTCAAAATCCCAGGCCAAGAGACGTTCAGGGTATTGAGCTAATTAATGTCCTCAATTTGAGTCTGCCTATGACCGCTGCATTCAAAAAAAAACACTAAATGCTAAGCGCTCATGTAGCATGCGCACATTGCCATGGAGATTTAGCTGTCTTTTTGCCTTCCGTTTTACTAACATCTAGACTTCATACCTTTATTTGCTGTCATATTTTCTAGTGTAAATTGGTCCATTACATTGCTCAGGTTTGTGGCCATATAGAAAGATTAAACTGAAAAATTCAACTGTTCACCCATTAAATGTACAGCTGCAACCATTCCAAGGAGGCCTGCACATTTTCACATTTTGTTGAAGACGTTTCCTTCCTCTCCTTCAGCATCCAGCCTATGGTATTTGCCACATAGGTTTTATGTTCCCGTAGAGCAAAATTAACCAAGAGAAAGTTGATCCTGACTAATTACAGCTTTATAAAGTGGTATTGAAATTGGCCACTGAAACTAACTCAGATCGGAACAATCAGAATTTTTTCCCCCCAAAACCACGGTGACAGTATCTCCTAGTAATTTTCTGCAGCCAGCCTGAGCAGCCCAAGGACCTCCGCAGAGCACCTCAAAGGAGAGCCACTTAAGTCGAAGGGCCCTCTTGATGCTGGCAGAAACTACACCACAATATCACCAGCTACCATGCGTTTCCCGGTATATTCCAACACAAAACGGACCTTTCAAACTACGAACACAGAATGCCTAACCTTAATAAAAAAAAAATAAAAAAAACTAGTTTCCAAACCCCATTTGTGATTAGATCACTGATATCCAGGGACATCCCTAGAAATTCTGGGCACCATGGCAAAATGTTACCTTGCACCCAACCAGCACAATCCAGCGTAGACCAGCATGGAGATTATACTGGTCTATGCTGTTGTTTTCAGCAGAGGGCAGCTTATCTGTAAAGGGGGGGGGGGCCCGGTGGCCCCCCCCCCCCCCCGTTAATAAAGGCCATAGGCTGGTTTCCTCATTCACAGAAGCATTCCATGTCTTCTATCGCGCCTGACGCATACTGGCTTGGTCCCATGTGCCTGGAACTTTGCGCGTCGCATCCTGCAAAGGAAACTGCCTGCGTGCTGGTTGCGGAAAGGACCGGCATCGCAGACATCTGGATTGGTAATGGAGAACCTCATTCGTTTCCATTTATTTTGGCAACCTGAACAGCCCTGAAGATGATTGCACTTTACTAGAAGCTCTTATGGGAAAATCCGCACGAATCAGTAAAGTCAACAGCATTAAATGACTCTCCTCTCCGTATAAGAACTTGCAGGTCATCTGTACGTTTGCTTTTGAAACTCATTATTTAAGTGTATTATCTAAATGTTTTCTGCAAGCACTGTTAAGGACTGTGGAATAGTCTTACCCTCTGATAATGCACAATTATGATTTATCACGTTACACTGATGCTGGACAGGAACTAGCCTGAACAGTTGCTATACCTTACATGACAATGAGCTGGAGGCAAAGGCAACTCAATCAAATGGCAAACGGGCACTACTGGCCAAACGGGCACTACTGGCCAAACATTTTTGCACACACTGAGATTTTCTACATTTGCATGTTACTCGCTTAACATGCTAAAATACACTCAATTCTTTGCTGACAAGTTTACAGCATGTCCACCATTTGATTACACTTGTTAGCAAGAAAATGGCATATCTTTGATTCATCAAAGTAACCTCCTCTAGCAGTTATAACAGAAAATAGGAGAAAATTTGAGGCATTCTTTCTGTAAGGGACATTAAATACTGCTCTGCTTCATGGGATGAAACAGTTAACTAATATATTTAAAGTTAATGGACAGCCTAGAATTTGACTCTGCTATCACCACACTGCCAGTTAACAGGATGTCAGACATACACTGTTACATACTCTTTCCATGTTACAGTGGAAACTTGTTTTATTTGACTTATATTTTCATTTATAGTTGTTCACTCAAGTGCTAAATAAGAATAACAAGAATAAAAATATGCAGTTTATGAGATAAATGGAAAAGTGGTGAAAACCTGCGGTGTGCAAAAGCTTTTGATTGGCAGTGTACAGGTAGCTTTCTCTGTGGTCTGAGATGATGACCAATCCATATAGTTATTCCTGCACACACTGTAAGCCTCGCGAACTGAAAATAAACAAAACGCCTTCGACTCGAAGGTGATTCGGGTGATTAATGCATCAGCTGCTCAACAACTGTGGTGCAGTGAAGAGCGCATTTAAAGGCTTGAGCTGTATATCGCACTGGGTGATTGCGCGGTAATGGTGCATGAATGCTAATGGCTACAGAGTGACGGATGTGCTAAGCTAATGGCGCTATCAGGATGCTAGCGGGCGTCCGCCGCGAGGGATGTATGAGGGAGCAATGCCAGACCTCCCCCCTTCCCTCGTAGGCGAAAGAGTCACGAAAGAATGCTCAGCTTACGGGCGAAAGCTGCGCTCAGCCCTACGACAACCCTCCCCTAAACGAGACGCGGTTCCAGGTGGGCCCTAGGCCAACAGCTGCTGATTATGACAACATTCCTGGAACGCCGTGGATCACATTCCTCGCCCCTTGAATGAATCATTAGCCAGGTGCTTCAAGAATGTTCTACTGAGAACGTATCTCAAGCAAGATCACAGTCCACCAGCGCTGTAGGTCAACGCTACACGCTTAGAATGTTTTTAATAGAAACATCTTCACGCAACGACAGCAGGACCTTCTAAGCAACGTGACTCATCCGACACGCTTCGCTCCTCGTCATACGTTCCCAGTCTGTCTATAAAAATATGCGTGAAATGTTACAGTGTTTTTGCGACTCCCCTCTGAGACTTTACGCCGCTGCTGAATGACAGCCCATAGGGAACATTCCCCGGAGCCCTGCGCCTCCGTCATCAGCATCAGCATTACAGACGTGGCCCATATTTTGCATATGGAACCAGGAATCATGATGCACTGCTTCAGAAAATCGCATTGTTTAGGACTTGGCATTTAGCGACACTTTCCAGTTTTCTTGTTATGTCTCATTGTGGTCGGAGTGGCTGTGTTTCAAAATTTGTATCATTATCAAAAAGCATCATTTTACACATTTATTGTAACACTTTCCCAGTACAATGGCCTGTAAACACCTATTAATGAAGCTTGTTGGGTTTAAGTGAATTGCCTTAAATGTAATTGAATTGCTTTTACACTACTGACCGGTTCGATATCTAATTCTCAGCAGGGATTATTAAAAGAAAAAAAAAATCAAGCCCACCAGTCTCCCTGAAACACCTAATGCAGCTATTTACTCTAAACATCTTATCCTGGCTCTTAATGCGCAAGAAATTTGCCTGGAAAAGACAGAATTTCACAGTACTGTATTGCAACATAACCACCAGTGCAAAAGTTACCATTAAGAGCTTCTTCACACAATGTCCAGCGTGATCGGCGGAAATAGATGCATGATTTTATCAAAAATGACTGGCTGGAGTGATACAGGAAATAGACAGAAATGAGGGTAAAAAGTCCCACAATAGGGTGGATTCCTCTGTTGACAGTAACAAACACTTCTCAGAGCCTGTTGTTTACAGCTATACACGCAGGGGTCAAGCTGGGGTCCCTCACCATAAAAATTTTCTGAGCAGATTACTGCCAATAAAATTTCTGACTGGGGCGGAGGGGGAGGGGGGGATTAAATTATATTTCGACCACAGTTCACCAGTTGAGTATCGTTGATATAGTCAATAGACTGACCTTTATGTGAGCAAAATTATACTGAATGACGTAGGGGGATGGTATATTTTTAAACGGGGATGGTTTTTGTAATTTTTTTTCCATGGGGGGTGGCATCCATGCACATGCCATTACAACTTGAGGCCTGTATATATCCAGACATACGGTACCAGTCAAAAGTTTGGACACACCAAGCCGCCTACAAAGGAGAGTGATGGTGTTGCCTGACTAAAAGAAATAGACAGTAGAAATGGTTTTGGAGGAGTTTGGCCAGAGAGTGAAGGAAAAGTGGCTAATGAGAGCTCAGCAATATATGTGGGACCTTCTTCTGGACAGCAGGGAAACCATCCCAGGAGGCCACAGTCATGAAACTGGTGTAGAAGAGAATTTGTGGTCAGCTAGTCTCTGGAGCAATTGGGGTTGAGGGCCATGCATAAGGGCCCACTCCTGGGATCACTCTGTGGGATTTGAACTGGCAACCTTCTGAGTCCCAATCCTGAGAGCTGCCCCCCAGAAATATATTTTTTTAAATTACTCTTTTGTATGTATTTAATATGTTATTTTATATTTTTGATGTTTATAATTATTCTAAAATGTAGAGAATAGTACAAATAAACCTTTCTATGGGTAGGTGTGTCCAAACTTTTGACTGGCATTGTATATGTATAGATAAAAACTTATTGTCACTGAGATCACTCTCTAATGAAAAGGGACTTGTGCGCTTTGTGTCCCTGGGTGACCAAGTCACTGTTAAGCAAACTGAGAGTGTTACCAATCGGCTTGGCCCTGCACTGGCACAGCACGGCATTGCGTAAACAGAGAGAGAGGTCACGTCTCAGCCGTGAAGTATGAGGAGAGTCCCTGATATTATTCTTGCACTTCTACCAATATGGTCATGCATCTCGCGCCCGCTGTCAGGAAGACAGATTCTGAAGCCGGGCCGCAGTCACGGGCAGCACAATGCCGGAAAGGTCGCCAGGCGAGAACCTGGGACCAGAACTGATGCGTTTTGTCACTTGGCGAGGCCGGCTAAGCTTCCACACACATGCGACATTTCATACGACTCTGAAAGATCTCAGGTGCCAAGGAGGGAATGGAACGCGTAATTCTCCCTCACGCAAGCGCGATTTACACCCTATGGCTGACATTTTCAATTCATAATACCGTTGCTGAAGAAACAGGTGCCCCCCTCCACCCACCCATTCATGTCCTGTAATAAGACCCTGTGGATCAGCTTTACACGCGAGAAGCTGAATGATTTGCTGCTCTATCGTGGACAGGACCGCGCTGAAAAACTAATCTCTGTGTAATGAAGGTCTGGTAATACGGTACGTAGAGGGCAAGGTCTATTCACCGCTGAGGCAGACTGGTGGCCGCGGCAACAGACGATAACCTCCACGGTAGTCTAACTGTGCAAATTTCACAACAAAGCCTTCCTCATTACACAGTGATCGGTGCACATGTGTCATCACTAGGTGGCCGCCGTTCTCACCGCTAAAGTGTGACTTACCGATTTGACATGGGCACACATTTATTTCTTAGCAGGGGGCTAAAATTTAGCGTAGGTGAGGGTGGGACAGATTCTAGCCATAACAGATGAGAGCGAAGGACTCCCCCGCCCCTCCCCCCCCCCCAGGCCAAGCAGAGAGCAACCAATGTCAAAGAGAGCGATTCCGAAGCCGGGTCGAGCCTCGGGATGAGATGCGGTTGCCATGGCAGATTGGATTTTTGATAAAGGCTGGGTATCCCGACTGCTGGCGGGGACCCATCAGAACAGCAGCGGGGAGCCGGTTTCATAGCAATCAGCTGCCGCTGCTCACTTTATAAAAAAACTGGCTGACGGAATAAAAGTTAAAAGTCGCACATGTACAGACGTGTATAAATACACACACACAAATATATATTTCCACCCCGTTCATTCTTCTCTCATGTTCTGTATAATACATATGCTTGAGTACATACTGTATGTTTGCAGCCATCCATCCATTCAGCCATCTTATTAAGCAAAGTGCAGTGTTTCCTAGTCCAGTTCTCAGGAGCCCACAGTTGTTCCATGTTTTTGCTCCCTGCCAGACAGTCCACTTTTTTGAGCTGGGAGGGAGCAAAAACATGGGTGGGCCCCTGAGGACCGGATTGCGAAACGCTGGCACTTCCCACAGATCCAAGCACACATATCTCCTCATTTGCTTTCATTTCATACTTCTACTGTTTTATTTATTGTACATTAATCACTACAGAACTCAGCTGTCTCCGGAGTTAGTAATTTCCAGCAAAAATCCAAAAATATAAATATACATCCGAGCGAATAGACTAGCTCTGCGTTATTATCTTGTGGAGTATGCGGGTATTATATGGTAAGATGCCCTAAAGCACTTCACGGACGGTGTTATTAGACGGAGAGCCATGCAAATTGGGACGTTTAGTAGTCTAATTTATTCAATGGATTGCTCTCTGTGCTTGTGTCTGTCCAATCTAACCAATCCACAGAGTTTCATGATTCACATTAATTTTCTATTATTACAGCTTAATACTAATGAGTCCTGTACAAAGGGAAAGTAATTCCACACCATTTTTTTTTTTTTTTAAAACTTCATAGTTTGTAACAGAGACCTCAGATTTTTGCGCTTTTAAAATAAGGATGAAATAATCACAGTGAAGTGAGTAATGTCCTACCATCTTCCAAAACACCTAGATCCACTTGCAATTTCCTCCCTTGTGTTGATTCTTACTGCAGATAAAATGAGCTTCAGATGCAGAAAAACAGTCCCCCCTGCCACAAATCCCTTCAAATCAATCCCACAGTACATATCCTCGTTCTGCTTCACATACGGAATCCAATCTATCTCCCTGACTGGTATGCTAGGTGGCCAGCAGATAAAAGATTACCCCAGTCCCTATACTGGAGATTTTTGTCTAAAGGGGAATTCTAGCAAAAAAGTGCATTTATGGTGATTACATAGCCAAGGGAAATTAAATTACTGCGCATGCATCTGGAACAGAGAATTTCTAATTGCACACACCATTGAAAGATGTATGGAAATGCTAACTTTACTTTCCAAGAAAATAAATGAGATCTGGTGCTGCAAGAATAAACACGAGGAAAAAAGGATATTATAGATTTTTCTGTAGAATTCCTGCTTAATGGATTTGATTATTCAAATTGATATTGGTTATTCAGCTTATGGGAATGACTGCCTGTTCTGTTCTGGTTTGCTATGAAGGACGAGCTGGTTTATCAACATAATGTTTAGACTTCAGATTTAAATGAACTTGCCTGCTGAATAATGCATGGACGCCAAAATGAGTTTTTCTTTTTAACTCAGCCAGTAAAATAATATTTCATTGCATTAATTAAAATGGTAATTATTGAATGCATAATTGGCCGTGGTATGTATACACTTTAATTGATATTGCATAGATCTCACAGGCATTGATAATGAAAGTCCAATCTCGGTTCCGTTTTAAGCACAACGTCTTGTTCCAGCAAAGCACTTAAAGCACATGATTGCTCTAATTGATTCTTCAATTGAACATATTAAGCCTTCTGTCAGTGTTGGAGGGGTAGGAATATTAACCCCCACAACCAGTAATTTCCAGTGACAATCACTCACAACCACTGGTGGATCAGATGGAGCTCAGACTGGGAACTTTGAGATTTTTTTTTCTCCTGCTGGCTTTCTGCCCAAACCGATCTACAAACAAAGGAAGTAATTCCTGCACAATCGTCCCCCAAAAGCACAATCACGCAGCTAATTTAAGCATCCTACGGCAACTCAGATACACCCGGTGCACATACAGTAAGGCTAAAGGAAGACAGAGCAGAGATATATCATTACAGAGTTTCTCTGTTTCAGGTGCTACAGTATAGAAAGTTAGTTATCTCTCGCTGCAGATCAGAATTAGCTTTCCATTAAAAATGCAATAGAAATGATCATGTGAGCTGCATTCGAGCTCTTGTTTGCATAACCTCAGTAACAGAGTGTTCTTTAATATACACTCTAGGGTACTTTATTGGGTTCACTGGTCAAGTACCAGCCGCGACACCCCTTTGGCCTATAGAACCGTCTGAATTCTGCAAGGCATGATCCAAAGAGGTGCTGGGAAACTCCCTCTTGTACTTGCAGCCTTCCTGTTAGCGCTGATGAGTCTGGCCAGTCTCCTACCACCTCTCTCATTGACTAGAAGCCCTTAACATATCTGCCACTGACTGGACATTTTCTTTTTTGTTTATCCCCGAATTCTCTGTAAATTTCAGACACTGCAGTGTGTAAAAATCCCAGGGTAGTAGCTGTTTCTGGGCTGGAACATCTGGCACCAGCAATCATAATTTAAAAACTGCCCCGACCAGGCCTATTGTCCTTCATAATGCTTCGTCAAACAGTACGTGAACCTCTTGACCCTGCCTCCAGACTTTATGTAATGAGTCACGTGATTCTCTGCTCGCAGGAGCAGGCCGTTATATTCCGCCTGGCGTGAGAGGGGCAGTCTCAGGGTCCTTGTTATTTCTGTATGCATCTGACAGTGTGGTGCCCCGCTTTGGCGTCTCTCTGAGGACAGCCTGTTCAGGCCTTAGAACTCTAGAGTTCTAGAAGAAACCAATTCTAGAATTACAGTATAACAAGAAACTAAACTATAGCTTCCCGACTGGCTGTACTATAATTTAAGCACAAACTAAGTTTTACATATTGTTATACTTGATTTGTCTTAAAACTTTAAAAGAGTTAAAACCCGACTGGAAAAGTAAGCAGGAATTAATGATTAAAAAGTAGGGGTTTCGTTAGGCCTATTTTAGGGGGGGTTGAACCCACAAGCCTCATAGACTCCTCATAGAACCCACAAGCTATCTGGACATCTCCGTCTTTGATGTGAAGTCATCTCAACAGCTTGTGATGAACAGAAGAATCCAACAACAGAAAATGAGTATTTAAAGATGCCTCCCTGAGCCCTACTGTCTGCTGATGAATAACGCACAGACACAGCTTCCGCGTCCTCCTTAGTCAGCCGCTGTTTAGTCTGGACTATATTGTGAGCCGCCAACGGGATTTAATTTAGCTTCGCGAAATGTGCTCACTTTTTCTACTTCTCAATTCTATTTCCCCTTTTTGCTTGCACTTAATTGCATTGAAGCCCGGAGCACTGAGTCACTTGGCTAACAAGCAGGGCAGGTATGGCAGCTGGTTAAAAAAGAAGCCACATTTTTATACGAAAACGTCAACAAAATTATACTAAACAAGTGTTTTTATAAGCCCAATACGACCCATGGCTTAAACACCAGTGTAAAACCAAAATTGTATCTTTATTTCCTGGCATTGTCCGCAGAATATTAACTCAGATTTGCACAGCCAATTGGCCGTTCTCTGCAGTCAATGCTGGTCTGATTATTGTATTACTTTAATTTTGCATTGAAGCATGTACAGTCAGAACCACTTCACCCTCCGACCTTGCATAAAAAGATGGCTATGTCGCTCTGTGTTATAAAGTGGGGTTTTAACATATTCATTATAAATTAATTTGGTGGCATTTTAGAGGACTCTCTAAAAATTTAGAGGACCCTTTCTGGCAGAATCTTCGCAGCGGAAATTAATGGTAGAGAAAACAGGACGCAAGTAGACTTCTTGTACCCACGCTGCCTCCTACTGGCAGGCGCGGAGACGGCCGTATTCACTGGGGTTGAGCGTCACACAGCGCTGTAGACCCTGCCCTTTCCCTGTGACATTTTGCACTGGCAGACCCCTACGGGCACGGATCAGATGGCACGGTAGCTTTTTATGCAGGCAGCTAAAAACAAATAAAAATAAACAGCTTCGGTATAATGCCGCGTCCATTAAAATACAACTTTAATGATGGAACAAACTGCAATTGCGTGTGAAGCAAATCCTCGCCTGGATGCTTAAGAAATCGGCGGGGAATTGATGAGCGGGTGTCATTCACATGCATTAGCTGAAGTACAGCCAATCCGACGCGGTGACTAAAACTCACACAGCAAACACGCTGGTGAACTACTCGCACATCATTTCACATAAGCAGCACAATAAACAGCTACCCTCTTTAGAATGGAAGATTCATGTAGGGAATGTGGTGATACAGAATGCTTAGAAGGTGTTGTAGTGGTTATCTTAGATAAAATGAGCAGGAACAGCATGCAGACTGTGGTGTGGCTCTGTGGCCTCTGGACCCCCAGCATTCTGTGTGTGTGTATGTATGTGGGTTATGTATGTATTACATTATGGTAATGAAAAGTTGCCACAATGTGATTATACCTGTTATTTTAAAGTTGTGGGGACCATTTCTTCAATCCCCACAACAGGATTTTATAAAAATTTATGACCGCAATCATCCATCCATCCATTTTCTGAAACCACTTATCCTGTTCAGGGTCACAGGGGGTCCAGAACCTATGGGCACAAGGCAGGGAACAACCCATGATGGGGCGCCAACCCATCACAGGGCACAAGGCAAGGAACAACCCAGGATGGGTCCCAGAGGTGTGAGGCAAAAGTGCTAACCACTGCATCACTGCATCACCACGCCGCCACTTGAATGTTCTCTGACTGTCCAGTGTGAGACTGCACCCCTGTTGTGGACGGGCACTTAGCCCAGGGTGCCTCCTGCCGCATGCAGTGCTCCCCCGGGATGGGATCCCAGATCACTGCGGCCCAGTGAGTGTGACATGGATGGATGGATGGAACGGTGCCAAATGTGTTGTCACCATATAAATCTCATCACTGATACTTATATAAATAAAAATAATAAATCAAAGCTAGTGTTGAATGTGAAATAACAAGAGGGACCATAGTCAACACATTAAGCAGTACTGGAAAATTATTGCTTTACAATTGCAAGTTAAGGAGATAAGAGAACATGGCATGAATGTTATGTGTTACAGTAGGTATGAATTTGTTTCCAACAGGCTGAGAAGGGTCCGGCTGCAGACGCCTATAGAGTGGAGCTCCGCTGGAAATACGTCACATCCACAGGAAACATGAGACATCCTCAGTGTCATGAACCAAGGAATTGCTGCCACCCACATGCATCTTAGCATGACCCAGAACACGTCAACAGAAAACAAATCTCACGCTTCACCTTTCTAAGTCGTCGTTCTGCTCCCATGACAGACTGTGCCAGGCAGGTGGCTGAAAGCAACACAGCGAGGGAGAGTCAAATGCGGGTCGAGTCTATTCCTCGATTACATTGTTCGTGGATGGCAATTGGCCAGTATCACCGAGTCACAGCAGTGACACACAATTAAGGAATCTCATTAGGTGCTTGTGGACTCCCTGCCTCGTTAGGGTTTCTGTAGGGTCAGCTGGGTGGAATCAGGAGAGCAGTGATCACAGGGAATGGATCCTGGGCCATCAGACCAAGCATCTGCGGGTTCTTGTGCTCGCTGTGTGATTTGAGTTCAAAGCTTTTTGCTTTAACACTCCTTTTTTGGCTCACTTACAGAGAAAGCACCAACACCCAGTTTTGTACTTGGTTTTTCCAGTAACAAAGTAACTAGTTTGACTAAAGGACATCCAGCGTCTCACTCCTACCCTTGAAGCAGACCTTTACCCCACTAGCGTCCAGTCCAAGCCCCGCTGATGAATACCCTGGCTGTTACTGAAGTCCATCTTACTTTCCAGTCTAGCGGCTCTCCGCCCCTTCTTGTTTTCCAAGGTTGATTCCGTCTCTCTGGGCCCATTCAGTGCTCCCACTGTGGCATCAATGGCATTAAAACGATCAGAGGTATTCAAATAAATAGAATCGTTTACTGTACGGAAGATGCACGAATCGCAGAGGAAACATGTATTTAGGAAATGCTCATCAGGGTAAAAGGGGCGATGGATTATGGTTAGTGAATAACCAGCTCCACCCCCATTTTGCTTGCAATGCACGGGTCATGCTGTGGCCTCACATGATTCAAGATTCAAGCAGTTTATTTGGTGCACAATGAAATTGTTTTGTCAGGCGCTTATTTTGTTTGATCCAGATGCTGCAAAAAAAGAAAAGAAAAACGGTAAACAGAAAACAACAGCGCAGTAGATAGCATGTAAAATATATGTATCTACCGAAGATAAAAAAATATTATCGTAAAACAAAAAAAAAGTAGCTACTAGTATAAAATATAAATATGGCAAATACATAAAAATATTATACATCCATCCATCCATTTTCTGTAACCGCTTGTCCTATTCAGGGTCGCGATACATAAATATACATAAAGATATAAAATTTACATATTGGTATTAGTACATATTGGAATGAACAGCATAAAGACGCTTGTTCAGTAAACATAATATATGAGAATGAGAAGAGTATGGTGTGGAGAATGTATTTGAGGGGACACAAATAATGTAGTATTATGCTATTACTTATGTATTAATTAACCACAAACTAAGTCTGAGTTACACACTGATCTCATGTTAATTCATCATTAATGAATCATGACTCATGTTCTCAAGTAGTTACTATATTTGTTACTATATCTGTTAATTCTGTAAACCATTCTGAACTACTGAAGGAAGTACTTGTAGGGACAAATTAAGAATAACACATGTGATATTCTCATGTTTGTTTATTGTTACTGAATTGTGACATCTTTCATCTTAAGTAGCGACTATATTTGTTCATGATTTCTACTTCAGTAATAACTGAGTTACTACTAAGTACTTGTGTCCCCTCAAGTAAAGTGGCTGGTGCTTATCAGTCCAGTATAAAAAGCATGTGGAACTGCATGTAAAGTGCGGGGAGGGAAGTGCTGGGTAGCCACTGTCACAGTGGCTAGGGTGGGGGGCAGATGTGGGAGAGGTGGAGGTAAGGGCTGTGTGGGTTGGTGCGTGTTTGCGGAGTCTGCATCTTGTGTTCATGCAGGTCATCTCAAGATACTCTGGTTTCCACCAGCAATGAGAAAACATCCTGTTTGGTGAAACCACCCTTTGCGTGCGCCATCCCACCTAAGGTGCCTCCCAGCTCGGCTCTGACATTCCCGAGACAGGCTCCAGGCTCCAGGTTCACCGCGGCCCCACACCGGATAAGCGCTTACAGAAAGCGGATGGATGTGCTGTTTGGTTTAGCCAAAAACAAACTGCAATCATGCACAGAGGCTATAGATAAAAAGTGACGACGCCCATATCTTCATGTTCACGGCATCTTCTTATCCCTGAAATAATGCAAGGCACGGATTATTAAATTACACAGACTAAATCTGAGCGTAATTAAATCAGGTCCGATGAAGTGATAAAGTTAATCCAACTTTTGAACTTCCACTGGGATTTATCCTGGAGGACAAGGACCAGGAGCGTCTTACCATAAAAGGATTGGCCAATGCGAAGGATTTATTACATTATCAGGATATTGAACTTTAGGCTTGGATACACTGCAGATAAAGTCTGCCGTCTAGAAATGGAAAAGCATTTCTGCTTAGCTAAAGGCAGTCTTCCTCTAAGAACTGGCAATACAAGTGTCCAGATTTCCTGTCTGAGTGCTTGGGCAGACCTAGAGGATACTGCAGCCAAACAGAAGGACTGGGCCTTCCTACCTGGAATTATGCGGCTCATAACCATTTGCTTTGATGGCCGCTCTTCCTCGTGTTCATTTCCGGCAGATAATTTGGCGAGCAGATGACACAAAGCGACTGTCGCCTGCTTCCATGCCGGGCTCGGACCTCGCACCCGGGGCAGTGCCGGGCTCGGACCTCGCACCCGGGGCAGTGCCGGGCTCGGACCTCGCACCCGGGGCAGTGCTGGGCATATCGTATTCAGTTCAATTAAAAGAACTTTATTTGTCCCCTTGGGGCAATTAAAGGCACACAGGGCAGTTGAACAAAGGACACAGTGACGTAAAGGGCAACAGTATTTACAGTATTTAGAAATTGTGCAAAATTGTGGTCAATCAGGTAGATGAGAACTGAAAAAATGTGTAAAAGGGAGGGATTGTTAGTGGGCATGGGGGCGGGGGGGTCAAGTGCAGAATGAGTAATGAGTTCCACACTTGACCCCCCCATGCCCACTAACAATCCCTCCCTTTACATATGAGCAGGGCTTATCGCGATGGCCGCCGTGCCAGCAGCAGACGCTCTTAGAAAACTTCTTCCAATCAGATTTTCAAGGTACGAGGAGCTGCTTGCCTCCTGGGATGTGAACCAACAACTCTGAAGTCCATTTCACTGAACCCTAATGCAATACTCTGCACCAATGGTTATTCTATTGATAGGAGCAGAAAGCATTATTCCTTTGCTGGGAGAATGTTGCCCAAGTGTGTTACCCAAGATCCCCTGCTTCTGCTGGGTCAGGTAACAATACAGTCATTCGATTATTCTTTTGTATTTTTACTTCCTCCGGTCATTTAAACAGAATGGATTTAAGGCTGATTTAACAAAATGACTATATGCCTTGTAAAACACATATGTTTTTAATTTCATCTGTAGAAACTTTTCTAACAATTTGAGAAAAACAGCATTTTGCTAAGTCATTTTTCATTAACCTACAGAATCAAAATTCACTCATACTTTCATATTTATGCAACTTAAATGAGCTTTATAACACTGACACAAACAAAACGTTGTACACTTCAGTAACCTAGTATATAACGTGGTTTATTTCTTGTTTGCAGCAAAACACAATTTATACTTCAGGGTCTTCATCACTGTCACATTATAAACTGTTATTTTATAATAGACAATGAGAGACAAAGATTCCAGGGAGCCGGGATACGCAGTGAGACGAGGGCGGGCTTAATCCTGCTTTTTCAGGTGAGAAATACAAAAGACCCAGAAAACCCCCTCAGGCACAATAAAACCAAGCCTACTTAGGTCTCCCGTGCGCCAACAGGGTGGGAATGTCCCTGATTAAAATGCCGATTTTTCAGACAGTCTCCAGAGTTATATTAAGAACTGCAGCAGACAAACATCATTTACGCATTTATTTATTTAACAGAGCAACATCCGAGTCAGGAAAGGTTGTGCAGTTGGTTAACATCGGGGTTAAGGGTCTTGCTCAAGGGCCCAACGGTGGTACGATTACATCGCAGTCCATGAGACTCGAACCCAAGGCCTTCCGGGTCTTAGCTAAGACCTGTCACAGACCCATAGTTTGCGCCCCTTTTCCATCCAGTGTCACTTTCGAACAAACAGGTAATCAGGCATGTAATGAAAAAGCCATATTTGCAGGCGGAACACCATCATATCAATTTGTTGATTTGAACCTGTGAAACCCCATTCCGGGCCTCCATTAAGATAATATTCATGGAGGCTTTCACCTTCATCGTGGGCGTGATTAATGTTCAGGGAGGGAAGCTCGCTTTACACATGCGACCTGGTGCAATTATTACAGCTACAGGCAAGTGCCTAGTACCATCTAATCTGTGTAACGGCGTCGCACTGGCAGTGGTGTAACGGTGAAGAAGTGGGTGTTAAAAACCTTAAGCTTAAAAAATAAAAAATGCAGCTTATCACTTGATGACAGATAGCAAACCGTGGACACAGATAGCGGCTATGCTAAGGGTTTGAGAGAATACAGTTTAATAAGCGCCTGACAGACGCCGGAAACACGCCGTAACCCATTAATGGTTCGTAACTTACGCAGAGGATGACTGGCATACTTTGCAGATCGTGTTTGGATAACCTAGTACCAGATCCAGTACCAGGCCTGCTAAATAATTGCCTTTTTCTGCTTTATTATTATTATTTTTTTTTTTCCTTTTTGCAGTTTTCATTAATATCGACTGTAGTTATGTGGTGTCAAATCCTACACCTTTCACAAGTGCTGAAGTAAAAAAAAAAAAACAAGAAAAGCACCCCTACCCCCAAAAAAAACCAAAAAACACCCTGGATAACAGGCTAGGGAGCGTGTACATCTTAAAAATACAAGTGTGTGGATATACTAACAGAGGGGATCCTTGCAGACGATCCCTACTCTTCATGAGGATGGCTTAGGCAGCACAGAGAGGCCCAGGCAGCTGGACAGCTCCACAGGAGGCTCAATTCTGTCGCGTAACGGACGCTTTCCGGAGATTATTGTTTGTGGCTCTCCATCTGCCGCCGGATCTGCGGAGGAATCACAGTCTTCCAGTCGGCTGTCGCATTCCTCGGTTGTTCTGAGGGATTACCTTCCATCCCGAAACACGTCGTTAACAGCAGCTTCCAAGAATGAAGGATGCGCCGTTTTTTTTTTTTTGGGGGGGGGGGGGGGTGGGGGCTCTCTGCCTATCAGACACTACTTTTCTGCGTGAAGGACCACAGGATCGCACATCAAGCCAGAACAGACACGGAAGAGTTAAGGGGATGCTTCAGAAGAAATGTTTTGGTTAATTGTTTTAAAAGCTCTAATTCGAGATGTAATGATCGACTTCCTTCATCTTAACAATGCTTAATTAATTCAGTGAAAGGTAGATGGTTCATTTTAATTCAAATTTATGTTCATGTCTGCTGAAAGCCTGCTCCGTGTAACCAGCATAAATAAATTGATACCATTTAATTCAATGTGGCCTTAAAAGTCGATCATAATTCGTTCTAATATAATGAGTATTTATTTTATGAGTGTTATATTTAATCATGAACACCCATTACAATTATTATTATTATTCTTATTATTATTATTACTATTTAATGCAAGGTTTTATGCTGACTATATATGTATGTGTTTTTGACCATTTTAGATATTTGAGGCTGTTTTCTGAGTGTCCTGGGTAATGTAAATATTTAGTTTGTGTATACTAATACATACAGCCTAGATTCAATACAGCTGCCCTTATCTAGGACAAACAGAAAAATGAAACAATTAGCACTGCAAGGGAAAGATCTTAACAGTGCAAACAGTCTGTATTAGTGCAACTGAAAATCTCTGGGAATGACGGTACACCACCTCTGGAATATTGACATGGTGACCTGAGTTCCCATTGACTGGAATGTGACTCCGTTTGTGTTATTCCAATGCAGACAAATGACAGTCATAACCAGCTGAAAGTATCTTCCTTTATGCTAATCAGCCGTTACTGAAGGCGTGGGTTCAATAGCACAATTCACAGAGGGCTCATTATACTGCATAGCGCTACAAATGAGGTCCCACTGTGAAAGAATACGCTTGGGTTTATCCAGGACCAAAGGGCGGAATGCTAATCACTGAAGCACCAGAGGCGAGTCAATGACGAGAAGAGCTCCTGTCAATCATGATGATTGACATCTCGGTCAAGGGCAACCGGCGAACCAATGACAGAGATTTGAGGAGGCCAAGCCCCATAACGCTGACCCCGCCCATTCTCTCAGTTTACAGCTATAAAAGAATATAAAATAAATTCAGTTGCTTGAGGGATCTAGGTGCCAAAAGGGAGTGTTTTAGCCAAAAGCTTAATGCACCTCTATCAAAAATGTGAGGCACTGATATAAAAGATACTGTCAAAAGGGGCAAATTACTCAAATTAAACATTAAGCTCAATCAATTTTTAATTAGGAAAAAGCTAAATTCTGTGAGAATGAGGTGCTGGGTAAATGACAATCCTTTCAAGTCTGCCTCGAATAAGAAAACAGGACTCCTTCCAAAGAAATATATTCATTCAGCAAAACTTTTCGCATGCCAGGCGGAAAGTTCTGGAAGGGCTCCGTGTGTCTGTGTGTGATGCTGTAGCTCCCTGATCGGGAACAAAAAACAAGCGAGGCACCGCTTCACAATCGAGGAGCGAATCCCTAGAAGTGGTGGACATTGATTTTCCAGATAGCCCCGCGCCAGCCAGACTACACAAGAGTGCCCCCGGCAGGTCGTTGAAGAGCGGTGGAGGTGTAGTGGAGTAACCGTCCGTGGCTCACGCCAACTTGCTGGTGGGTGCACAGGGTTACACACTGCTGTTAGCACACCTGTTTCCATTAAGCCCTACTCGGAAGAAGTCAGTCAAAAAATTTAGATATATATTTGTTACCGTGGCAACAAAGGTCAGTCTGTACAAACCTTCCCCAAAGTAGGTTAGGTCAAGCTCATTGCCACTTTTCCAGTTAGGGGTACATATTTTGTTAATGAAGATCAAAGATTTTTTTTTTTAACTCAGCTAAACAAGGACAATCAGTAATGAAGGGCTCCCATACTGATATTAATTTAACAGTACTCTAATTGCGCTGTATATTTCCCCAATGCAAATAACGAACAATTCTGATGTAGGATTAAGCCAAAAAAAACGGGAAAGGTATTTCATTTAGAGCCACTTCAAATACATATAGCAGAACTGCTCCACATATTTTCTAATTAAAACTGACGTAATTCATTTCAGTTATGGTTAAGTAACATACAGCGACAGTGCCAAAAGACTTAGGGGTCAAGGACGTGTTTATGTCACTGCAAACTTAACTGGTTTGGCAGTTCAATATGGCCGTTTACATGGAGGGAGGATTTTAAAAAATCATTGTCTTATGAGGAGAGGTTAGCAGAGCTGAATCTGTTTAGCCTTGAGCAAAGGAGACTAAGGGGGGATATGATCCAGGTCTATAAGATTCTAACAGGTCTGGAT
>JAODJU010000041.1:11526093-11554599 GCA_026776725.1 Gnathonemus echidnorhynchus
AACAACTCTGAGCTATTAGTTAAGTTCTCCCCAAACGAGTTTGATGGGCCGAATGGCCTCCTCTCGTTTGTAAATTTCTTATGTTCTTATAATGAAGAGTTAAACAGGATAAAGATGTCAAGTATCACCGTAGGACAAATAACAAATGTAAATGTAATGTAATATCCTCTCAGAAAACCTCGCACCTGATTAACTGCCCTGGATGAAATGCTCTGATATGATTAAGTGTGGGGTTACTCAAATTAAATTAAGAAATTATAGAAGAATTTTGTTTAATTAATTGAAGATAACATTTGTACTATTTCTGCGGGGTGAAAAACAAAAAACAAGAGATTTAGGCAGTCAAAGTACACAGTACTTAGGATGTTAAAAATTATAAAAATAGGATTAAGCTACAGCTTAAATTTGTACAGCATTTCATTACCAAACACATGGTTGTGTTTATAGATGAAATGGCTGAAGCTGGTAATTAAAAATGAACTTAAAGCTCAGGTGTTATTGTGACCCGGGGGGGGGGTTGCGTGTATCCTGCGTTCACAGGTGCCATAAGCCACACACCTAATGGGCTGTAAGGTTCCCGGTAGCGTGACAGGTCAGCTGTACTGATGCGACATGAATCTGAAAATCAAATAAGAAAAAACAAAATAGGAAATATGATTCATGAGAGACAAGGATGTCAACTGGCTTCAAAGGTAAGGTGGAGTACATATTATATTAATCCACACATCTTTCACATTGGCTTATCCAGTACCAGGTCTGGAGCCAAACCAAGGCAGTATAGGGGACAAGGCTAAGAAACAATTGCAGGGCACATAGGTTCCAGACCCCCTGTGACCCTGAACAGGACAACGGTCACAAAAGATGGATGGATATTCTCTTAAATTACTGAAGACATATTGTATATATGGGGTATAAGTGAAAAGTTAGGACACAGTGTAATAGTGTGTAAATCTGTAAACCTCTAGAGCTCTGAATTCTGACACTGTCTCCATTTTCGTTGAAGTACAACACGGAGCCCCTACAGTGCATTTATTTTCGAAGCAGCTAATTCTCACCTAAGCCTATCACACTGGCTTCGGCCAAGCTGATAATTTCCATCCCTATTTCAGCCACACGACAGAGAGCTACCGCTGATATATGTGACTTGTTCACCAAGTTGTACAGGTCAGAAGTTTGACATGAGAGAAAAGTTCAGTACCCAGTGAGTGAGGCTGCCCGTTTTGGGTCCTGTGAAACCATTTCGTAGATCCTCTGCCATTAACAAGAACTCTAAACATCTCAACAGGGCATATATTTCTTCCCCACAACACAACCTCAAAATCCTACTGACTATTTTCTTTCTTAATCATTCTTGAAAGAGCAGAATAAATACCACAGTATACAATATGTACTGGACCCAGTTCAAGAATTATGGCACCCTTCATGAAAATGAGCAAAAATTGCTGTACAAACTAAACAACGAACATAATGATTGAAATGTTCTACTTAAGCCTTTGGGAATGTTGTATTATTTTATTTTATTTCAATCTTTCATACACAAAGTATAAAGCACATTTTTTCCCTGTAAAACACAAGGCTCAAAATGTATGTATTTCTATAATAAATAAACTGTGTGACCTTAAGGAGACACAAAAACTGAGGCATAGAAATAGGAGATTAAAATGTGGTACAGAGACGCAGTGGGTAGATCTGAGACCTCCCCACCCAAGGTTATTGGCCTGTGTCCCACCCACAGCTCTGTGCGTGTGTGAAGTCTGCATGTACTGATGTTTTTCTATAAAATGCAGGTAGCCTTGTGGCTAAGCCTTTTAGCTAAGTAACATGCACGTTAAGGAATATTTATGAGCAGAGACAGAACTTTAAGTATACATATAATGTCTTGTGTGATCAGACTATGACAGTGAAGCATGTGGATGGCTCATTGCTCTGTAAAATTCCCCTGGAAGCATTTCAGGTACTATTTAATTTACATTTCAGTAAGAAATCAGACCCATCACCTGCTGTCAGACCTCTGCCAGTACTGTAATAAAGCAAATGGCTTTTTATATAGTATGGGCAACACTCTGGCAACAGGAGCAGTTGATTTTTTTTAGCATGTCACCCGTTTCTTGTCTGCCTGCCAGAAGCCGCATCTGGAATCCTCCATGCGACGCGGTTTTTCCGCGGCGCCCATCATCGCGGACGTCTATTTCTGAGAACTCGGTCTCTGGGTTTGTTCTGGCTGACTGTAAACGTCTGTTTTTTTTTTTCCCTTTTCTTTTAAATCACTCTCCTCGGAAAAGGTTCAGTGTTTTTTGTTGTTTAATAGCAGGGACCTGAAAATCGTGTTCCATTAGCATGAATCGTGGTCCATGCGGGCTAAAAATAAAGTGTCTGTGATGGCAGCGATGGACGTGTTCACCCCATGGTGCATGAGCCCGTTCTGCGGGGCACGCTCCTCCTGGGTCGGTCACAGATCGGGATGCCACACCTGTGAACAGGGGCTTCTCCCCCCCCCCCACTTTACAAATTGGCAAGCGTGAGGAAAAGAGCTAAAAATGTAAGGGGGGGTGGTGGGTGGGAATGAGGACATAAAAATAACAGCAAATGTCTGCCAGCGGTCCCTCTCCCGTCCTGTTTCTCGGTGACATAATCATGGCGAATTTCCGCACTGTTGCACCTGTCACGTAACAGAGCTCCGACGTGACGGACCGATGATTCGATTTCTGGCGTCCCCATTATGCACCGACGTCTATGATGGACCGGACGGTTAAGCCGTTCGCACCATCCATAAACTCCAAGACTGTCATTTTCATGTCTGTGCGTGATGTCGTCCATCTTAACTAACTCCACGCTCAGTAATAATTGTCATCAATGATCCTGAATGAGCTTGGGGGGGGGACCAGAAAATGACTTCCCCACATTCAATCGATGGGAAAATGGCGGTCCTGTGAGACGGTGGTTCATTTGTTCAAATGAGGTAATTAGAGGAGTTCCGAAACATCGCAGTTGCTTCGGCAACAGTTTCCCGCCAAAGTACACAAGTAATTAAAAGGTCACTGTGCAGACTGGCCCAGATGAGTCCAATTAGACACGCTGATTTTAAAACACTGTTTATGTCATGAACTCCGCAAAACAGAAAGATATTCTCCTATCCCTGCTAATTGGGAGTGCTCCGCAAGAACCTGGAAATTCCCCAAAACCATAAAAAGTTATTTTCGTTCAGAAAAAATTGAGAGCCGAAGAGTCACATTAATGATTGTCATACAACTTCCAAGGTGGGTTTCTTCAGGTAGGAACGCTCATTGTTACAATAAACCAGCAGACCCCCCCGCCCAGACTCCTAGCAACCAAAGGCTTGATGTTTCATCAATGCCTCAACCCCAGGGGTCCAGGGCGACAGGTAGCTGCAGAGGAAACGAGGTCAAAACGTGACGGCAAACGCGTCGATTTCCTCCTTAATCTTTCCATTCTGACGTTTTATCTCAGCAGAGGCTGTCTAGGATTAAAAAAAAAATGTGGTCTGATGGATCTCTCAAAACATAAATAATAATAGAAAACGTTTTTTCATTTTCTGTTTCAGAAAGTTTTCCAGAGCAAAAGTTTAAGAACAAGTTTGAAGAATTGCGTATGAGTAAAACAGACAATTTGAAATTCACAGCACATATAACGCAGGGTATACCGCAGAACCTCCGGCATTTCCAAAACAATGCCAGGGGCCCTCGGACTGAGACAATAGGCACCGTAAATCTGAATTAGACACCGTAATAATGAAGATACTGCGCTGGCTGCGAAGAACTCGCAACTCGCGCTCATCTATTTCACACACATTTACATAACGGGTCCAAAATTTACGCAGCTGCTGCTCAAGCTGGGATAACTCATGGCTTCCCACAACTGGACCTGTGCAGGAGGATAAATTCGTAACAGAATAGCAGCACATCCCATCCCATGGTTTCAAAAGATGATTTTTTAATACGGTAGAAGTAAGATTGTTTACCTACAGTAGCAACCGAATATTAACAAAGCATAACGAGCCCAGCAATTGCCCATCTGATAATAGACGACAGGGCAGCAAAACGACACAGAGAACACCTTTTAATTACTGTTTATCAAATATCCATTACAGGCTGAAACATTACGAAACAACACGCCCACAAACTCCACCGCTAATGGCCAGAGTGCAAATATCGTCGGTCCGCAAAAATGTATAGTAGGCACTGCTGTGTTAGCTAAACGAACAGTAATTATAACAGACAAAAAAGATCGTTTGCATGTGCACCTGAATTCGTCTGTGCGGGAAAAACAAGCCGTTAAAATCAAATCTGATCAGTTATCCGTCTGAGCCATCCTATTTCATGTGTTTATAGAACTTTCTGAAACAGGCGGTAACAGAGGCACAGTTCACAGGTCACGGACAGGCACGTGTGAGACTCTCAGCACCTCGTGACAGACTTCCCCAGAACATCTGACCCTAAACCGGAGGTCAGAGGTCAGCGCCGCTCAGGCTAAGTGACAAAGCTAAATAACGAAAACGGCCAGCTGTCACGTTGAAAGGGCGAGTCAGAGGCGACAGGCATCAAAGCGTCTTAGGAGGAAACATCACCAGCTACTGCCACTTATATTTGCAGCTAAACTATAATTATTTTTTTTTGGTAGGACCTGAAAATTGGTTTTACTTATTTCCTTGATATTTGTTCTCCAGATCAAAATGTGAAAAAATCAGCATGGTAATGTTCCAACCAGTGGTGGAACGTTCAGGTCCAGAAAGTAGAAATCCAGACCAAGATTTTGTTCCAACCACCTAGCTGAATATAAAGAATCACAGTCACGGAGTACTTAACTGGCTGGTTGGTCGTAACTGTCCACCTTTGATGAAATGCCCTTTATCTGCATCTTAACGGAAACTTCCAGATTGCTGTCTGTGGTCATACATAACCTACGCCATAGGGACGGGGGTAGGCAAGAAAAATCGCAACAATATGTAGCATCCCACCACTGTCGCTATGGTCCTTGTCGTTAGTAGACTGAATGCAGCGTCACTGAAGTTTTCGCTCACAGTAACTCATTTCGTTTGAAAAGCTGAGAGGATAAACATCTTCAAGTTAACTAAAAATGTGTTTTAAAAACCTGTATTACAGCCGTGTAATTATTTCAAACCTGCCACCAGCGAAAGGACATCCCATAAATTAAAACAATGCCTCTCTGACAAGAAAATCATTTTCATCATGGCCAGGCGCCTGGAGTTTCAACACAGATGTATTTCTAAGTCACGTGACGGAGGGAAAGTAAGCTGCAGCCACAAGCAGTCTCACAATCTGAGCGTCGTCCGTGCGACGCGTACATCCAGAAGGTAAATCCGATAAGTCCCACGCAAGGCGCAAGGAGCAGGAAATCAGTCTCTGTGCGGAAAGTGAATTAGGGACGGAAAGTTCATTTCAAGTCAGTCTTATGCATCTGTCCATTAATTATGACAGCCTGGATCATTTCCTGTTACTCGGAAACAGAGATGCTCAAATTCCCATCCCAAATGTCGTACGTTCTAAGGATACCTCCCATCATGCTTTCATCTTGCCATCTGTTTCCAGAAAAGTTATTTTGAATTTTTATTTTGGAAGATACGCAGATAAAACCTAAATAAATAACATCCAAGAATTCAATTACTTCATGTGTGTTTTTTCGTCTTGTGTACTGCATTCTAGTTTTATTGGCCTATTTGAACTTAAGACAGATAGATGGAGACACAAGTCATTGAAACCTAAATAATTTTGAGGTAATGCCAGGGATGTACAATCGAGTCCCACTAAGTATGTGAACTATGACCTGGGGAATCCGCATGTGGCAGCAGAGACAGATACCATCTCCATGACTGTAACAGTGACATCAAATGATTTTTCCGGTATATTCCATTAACACCCACCCTGTTCTTCTGCACAGTGCTGAACAGACTTAGCTCCCCCCATCCCTGCATCTACGGGCCACTCCGAATCGACTATCCCAATGGGAGGACCTTGTGGGTTCCGGGCTCAAGGCCCAAGCCCACTTTGGCCATTGCTATTTCAGCTCTGGCTCCCAGGGATGCAGCGGTGAACAGGAGTGAGTGGGATGCCTCAAAGATGTTCACGCGCCAAATGGATCCAGTCGCCAAACTTGTACCCAGGGGCGTAGCTAGAATCTCTGGACCCTGTGACAGACTGACGCCTTGGACTGTTTACTCAGGTTGACACTTTCAACTTGAAGCGACGTGTATCCCACATATATATAATTTGCCTGGGTAGATTTCTGGGTTGATTAGGCCGGCAGGCTCTCCATGGTAGCTTTTGGGGCCCCTGTGAAGTGCTAGGACCCCTGACTCTGCCAGTGCGTCCATCCCCATCCAATGCTCTTACTTGAAACGGCTACATTCCATAGGATCTCTGAAGTGCCACCTTTCTTGAGTGCAGATGAAATACTCCAGTCCCAAGACAAGGGACTCAGGTCAAGACATCAAACAACAGCACAGGTGTCCTGTCATGTGGAAAGTTTTATTCCTTTTCAAAACAGTTGGGTCAGACATCTTGGATTGGACTTGGATTGCTGCATATGAGATCTTCATCAGTGCTGCTTAATTAACCACTCCACGTATGACGTCAATTGCTCCCAAAGGTGTCTATGACTAGAATCCAGAGCCTGCGAGAAAGCATGCCCAGATCCCTTTGTTTCCGTGCACCTAATAGTCTGTTTCAATAAGGGCTGCATATTATTACTCCAGTGAATCTGTGGTATTCATGTCCTATCCGTGTGTCATTTTATATCTGCAGTAAGACCTTGTGAACAATATGGTCTGCCCTTCTCAAGAACATTCTTGGCAACACTATACTTAAGACCATGTTTTTAATAATTTCTAAACATATTTATAATGCATTCATAAAGCATTATAAACATAGCTATAAATATTTATCAAAAGGCATAACACGGTACAGCCATGTGAGTCATGCATTATGAATGCTTTATGAAGCTCTCATCTATAATACACTATAGTTATCTTCATAATGCATTATAATGGTTGGCATAAGCATTAAGGATGCTTTGTACTGCATTTACTGCATGTAATGCTTCATGAATGCATTATTATTTGTTATGAATGTGTTTATAAATCACTAAAAACATGGACTTAATTAAAGTGTTGCCACATTCTTCCTGGGTCTTCAGGCCTTCCAAAACCAGGGTCTTCGCTGGGATGATTGAGTTCATTCACCTTTGCCATCAGGCCTAATAATCAGTCTGCTTCGCTACAGAAATAATGCATGCTGGATGCTTTTGGCGGAGGGGGGTGGGATGGGGGGGGCAGCTTACAAGGCTCAAGACCTGAATGTTTTAGCAAAGCCTCATTTTTTTTTCTTTTCTTTTAAATCACTTCGACCATCACCGTCATCGTGTGATGCTACGTGGTTATTTTTGGGCTAAGCCCCTGGTATTCACTAACCTTAGTACGACCCCCGCTTCAGACCGCTAACCGCTGCACCACCACACACGAGCCACTCCTTCCCATAATGCTACACTTCTGGGGCACGGTGGCAGCTTGGTCACGGCGCTCTGTTGTGGGTTACATCACCAGGGCCTTTCCACGACTCACACGGCACCTCTGTCTGTTAAATATTTCTTCTGGCACGTCTCACAGTTTATATTTCAGCAAGATGAGTCCAGAGCCCCCAGGGCTCCAGGGGCGTTAACAGAGCTCGTCTGCCACTGGGTTTGTAATCCCAGTTGCTCATGATAAAGTGAGCCTCGACCCGCCCCTCCGGCTGTTCAGGGGAAGGAGCTGAACTCAGGGGGAACAAAAACCTTGCACCCTCATTTCCATCAGGATCATTATTACGTGAACACCATCTACACTGTGCACTTTACATAACACTGTCAAAATAAAAGCAAAGTTAAGAGACCTGCCTTACCTCTGAAAGAATGGGGGAATTGAATAAACAAAATCTACCTTTACTTTTGGTCAGTATTTTCATTGTAACATCTAAAAAGAAACGGCATTCGATTTGTGTTTCAAATTGTTTATGTGTTTTCTTCACCCTTTGTGACATATTGATAAATTGCGTTGTATCGTTAATGCACATTTCTTCGGCGGCGCTGCTCCCAGAGCACGAGGCCACAAATGGAATTTGCTCCCTCTCTCAACAGAGAAAACATTTCCAATAGAGCAGGGTGGTATGGAGGGCAGGTTGGTACAGAGGGCAGGGAGCAAAGAGGGAGAGAGTGGAGTCCGGGCACCTCCATTCAATTATTTCAGCAACACACAGAAATTCACCAACAGAAATGCAGGACGCAGAACAAGGTTCGAGACTATCCCAGCAGGCACAGACACTAAGGGTAGAGATGCATAATTAGGTAATATATCAGCATCAGCCAATGTACTGTTAAAAATATATCAGCATCAGGAAATGTACTGTTAAAAATATATCAGCATCTGTCCAATCATCACTCTTTGCTAATATTGCAACTTTATCAATATTCAAAGTTAGCAGGACCAGAGATAAAGACACAACTACTGAAATAATGGAGATGATTGCATTGGACCCCAGGCTCGGAGCCAGTTATTGGTATCATTAATATTACACAAAAATGTATCAGTTATCGATATGGATTAAAATTTCCACATCGGTGCATCACTAGCTAAGGCTCATTTACAGATGCCAATAGCGGAGCACCGTGCAGCCCAGAGAGGAGCTGCACACGCCGAGTCAAGCCGCAGGTCAAAGCTAAAGCCCTGGATCTGTGAGGCCAGTACACAACATCTGAAGCTTCTTGCAGCAGAAGGTAAATATCCAAACAGTGCTGTATAGCCTGATCTCATTACCAACGTGTCCTGTGTTTGTCGTCGCAGATAACAGACATAAAAATAAAAATAAAATAAAATATCGTGGTCAGCAAATAAAGCACGTTTAGGGTCTGAAGCCAGGCCTGACACAGGGCAGGTTTATCTCTCCCCTGGATGAGATAAATCCTGGGTCTGCAGTAACTTCTGCCGCAGAAGAGCTTAAGGCAAATATCTCCTCTCCCACAGACTCTTCTCCTGTCCAACAATATGAGGAGAACTGCCTGTCAACCCTGTTATGGAGGATTGTAAAGCAGCTCTGATTACAAATGACCATATTAAGGAAGCATTACAATCGACTTTGGGGGGATTATTTAAAAACTTAACTTTCCTAATGACAGAGCGAGTTTTCCCCATTCAGATCCTTCTCATAGTACATTTAATTAAACATTAAAGCTGTGTTTCCCAGCCTGGTTCTCGGGGGGTCCCAGACGATCCACGTTTGCTCCCGTGCGGCTCCTGGTAAAAACGTGGGCTGTCTGGGGACCCCGAGAACTGGGCTGAAATACTCTGCATTATGAAGCTACAACTGGGTGGTGTTTAGCTCAGCTGTTTTAGCGCCTGTGCTCCTGTCCAGAAGGTTGTGAGTTTGAATCTTGCAACCAGCACATTAATCATATCCTGATTATAGATATATTATCCATTTTTTATTGCCATGTGCATATAGTACAAAAGTTTCCTTTAGAGTATAGATCCAAGAAATATAAGACAAAATATAATAAAAAAGATAACTGCAAGCAGTGACGAACGGGTCCAAAGCTAATGGACAGAAGCAATGGGGAGCAATGCAGTGAATGGCATAAAATTAGTAGTTCAGTAATGATGGGAAATGAAGTACAGACTGTAACTGATGGCCAATGCATGTAAATAGTCAGAAAGTAGGAAATGCTACTATGATAGGATGAGACCTGACATTTGGACATTACAGTAGAAATGTTCATCAAGTTAGGATAAAGGAAAATGGGTAGATGAGAAACAGAAGGGAAATGTGCTTGTATCTGTTTAGGAGAAATAACACCAATGTAGAAGCGTCTGGTGGATGCCTGAGCCTGACTTAATGCATGGTTTGGGTCTTATGGTCTGAGCAGTTATGTGAATTAGCAAAGGTGGGTCTTAGACACATATGCACAGTGGCTGTATTGCCCCCGTTTGATCAATCAGCACCAAAGTTGGAGGGTCTGTTTGTGGTCCAGTGCTAAATTAGTGGGTCAAATTTTGTGAGGATTGGTTGAAGCATGCCTGAGATTAAGGCGCTTGATTGAAATGAGCATGGAAATGGTGCAGGTTGGTTATGGCTGGTGGCCATACTGTACAGGCAGGTCAAGTTATTTTTATGAATCATCCATAAGGGCAGTGTCCTGATTGACCTGCCACCAGAATGACCTAGGTGGGGTGTACACTGTAGGAGTTATAGGAATATGTCATTTATGGAGTTTTTAAACATTACGAGGGAATACAAATCACTCTCATTGGATGGTACATATATCTTGATTTGGCATGACTCACAGAACTTTCAGTACAAAGGATTTTAACCAGTAATATGTCACTGGAACAAAAATGAGAAAAATGTAAGTTGAACTGATTTTCCAGGTTTATACAGACATGTTACATTGCTGTAGCGCCCCCGTTTGATCAATTGGCACAAAATTTGGAGGGCCCCTCCCCAGTACTGTCCTACAGGATATATATATAAGTTTGGTGATGATTGGCTGAGGCAGGCCTGAGATATAGCTGTCTCATTGAAATGGGTGTGGCACCTGTATGGTCTGGGTGTGGATGGTGGCCGTACCTTACAGAAAGTTTAGGATTTTTTAAATAATTATTTATAAGGACTGTCTCTTGATTTAAATGATACCAGACTTATGTAGGCTGGGGGAAAATCCTAGGAGGTTAATGAAAAGTCCTGTTTTCAGACCTATATAAATTATGCAAAAACGCAAAGATGGAGAACCAAGTTCTACATGTTGTTTGATTTGGCATGATACTGAACTGGCCTGGTAATAAGTGTCAACTGTATGCTTGACAGTTCTGGAGAAACAGGCAGAAACGCAAAAGTTGTCACTGTAGCGCCCCCATCTGGCAGACTGGGGTGCCCCTACCAGGGTGAGGTCAGGGTCTGGAGACATATGGATCGTCCAGATTTAGTTGAGATTGGTGATTGCTAGGCCTGTCAAATGCATGCTTGATATTCATTGGCTAATTATGGCCACCATTGTATGACTAATGACTGTCATACTATGGATCTGACCTCAGGCTTGGCCATAGTAGACATACGCCAAATTTCACTCGGATAGGCCAAGCAGTTCAGGAGATATTGGAAGTAGGTATTTGTAGTGCCCCCTATTGACTAAATGTGGGCCGCTTTGTATGGTGTCCCCAGAATGGAGCAGGGAGGTAGGATTACTCTTGACAATTGATCAGCTCAGAGGACTGATCGGTTTGACACCTCATTTGTCTCATTTGGTCAGATAGTATAGGACTTTAAGGCAGAAGTAAGTTTTGTAAATTATGCAAATTTGCAAAAAATCTAAGGCGGAGTTGTAGGGAATATCTGCCTGTATCTCTAGAAAAAAGAATTTTGATTGTAGGACTAACAGGACAGGAGATATTTCCCGAAAAGTGTATGACTGACTGACTTGGGTTGGAGGGTCTGAGTAGTGGGTAGGAATTGACATCATCCTACCAAGTTTGGTCGGCCTCGGTCCTACGGTTTAGGCTGCACATTCAGTTGTAGGGCAGAAAATTAAATACTCCTAAGAAAAACAATAATGCTCCATAGCACTACGTGCTTTGGACCCTTAATAAACCATCACCGTGGACAAAATCACAGTGGACATACAAAAATGTCCTTCTGCTCTGTGTAATTCAGAATAATCAGCCAGAGTATTAGGAAACATTATAGGCAAACTACTTTATTAATTTTACTGATGCATGACAAAAAAATCAGAATATCATATACAGTCATGACCAAAAATATAGGCACACCTCCATTTATGTCAGAAAATGCACCACTTCTCCCAGAAAATTGTTGCAATTACAAATGCTTTGGTATTGTCATATTTATTTCATTTGCTGGCACTGGAGGAACACAAAAAAGCAGAGGAAAAAAATGAATCTGAGACATTCCACACAAAACGTCAAAAATAGCCAGGACAAAATTATTGGCACCAGATTATTATTGGCATTGCCAGACTAAAACGTACTTCATGTCTACGCATGACCGCTGATCGAGGCGCAGTTGCAAATGCAATAAACATTAGCTATGGCAATGACACAGGTTTGATGGGGTTAACTTTTAAAGCAAATTCAGTCAACTACTAATTACTATGCATAAAAGGAAATATCATTCAAAATAACAGCCCAATTACAGGCCAATTAAGATGTAAGTAGGGGCGGTAATTAAAAGGAGCCCTCCAAATTGAGTTTCAGGCTGAGCTCACTCCCTGACTTGAATTCCATTTCTCTCACCGCCCATCCCTGCAGGGAGATGTTTCACTTCACCTCTGCTCCCCTCTGCCTTAATGAGCATCCTTCCCTTAACTTATTAACTTTCCCAGCACCAAATATATATATTTAGGGGTCCAAACATCAGTGGATCTCTGTTATTTTCTTGGTTGGTTTTTGCTCTGTTGGTTGAGGATGCCACGTGACACTTAGCCAGTGATTGACGTTCCTACATGAACATAGCTTCCAGATGTCAAACAGAAGGAGATGCAGAGGACCTCTGCTTCTTCAGGTTGGCCTGTCGATGGCATGTCTGTGACCCACTTAGTGAGATTCGCCGAGCTTACAGAGACCCAGAGGGAAGGCCAAGCTGACAAGGGAGAGAGGGAGGTCTTAACTGGAAAGGCACAGAGAGATGGGCACATGTCAGGGAGATGAGCACAAGAGAGTGAAGACTGTAGCACAGGAAGGGAGCTTCGAGTACCCTGAGCTGATTCGAAAACTTTTTAAGATGGGGGGAATAACAGAGGCCAAGATTCAAACAGAGGAGGCCAACCTATTCATTAGCCAATGGTAGGCCTTGAATCTGTGAGTGACAGGGGAAGGGATACTCCAGGGGCCAATCAGATTTCAGCTGGGGCCAGTGCCCCTGTGGCCCCGCCCCTGTAGGTTCCCAGTATTGATTGGTTCTCTATAGGCACATTCACACCAAAGTTCTGGTGCCTGGTCCCTGGGCTGTCACTTCTGTGTGTCGCTTTCACACTATACAACATAACTTGGACCTTTATGTTAAATCAGCAATGGAGACACAAAAAGCTCACAGGTTTAACTTCACACATAATTCGAAACTACATCACCACCCCAATACAATGGAGAATGAACAAGTTGTTTTGTTAAATTATTTGTTAGTTGTTTGTTAGTTATTGGGGGTGGGGGGGGGGGGGGGGGGAGTGATTGTGACCTAAATGGGACACATTTTATTCATACAAACTGCAACATGTTTGTATTTCATTATTAAATCTGGCCGGCAGATTGATTTTTTTGTTTCGTGCAACGTATTCTGCTAATTAGCACTGGCAAGTTTCACCGCCAGCACTGGTGATATTAGGCAAAAGTGTATTGGTCATCAATCAAATTTCCTGATGTAGAAATATGGAGATGCAAGCAAAAAAATATATTCATTAAATGTAACTGAAGTATAAAAATTCCATCTGCTCAATTTTTGCTCCGCTAATTAAATAGCAAGTTAGCGCCGGTGCTTGAGATCAACCCGTCATCGTGCTATCACTGTAAACGCCTCCCTAATAGTTTGTGAAAGTTCCGAGTCTAGAGTAGGTATTAAAAAAAGGACTCTGGAACTACAACTGCGCCGGGTTCCTGCAGTGTGAATGCATCAAATGTCTCTGGTTCCAGAAGAAGGTTCTAGGTTCCAGAAAAAATGTTCCTGCTGTGTGAAAACACCTAACCTCAACACTGTCTCAGCCTCAGTGGAAAAAACACAGTTCATTCACACTTAACAGGAGCAGATTATGGAAATGGACCTTTTAACAGTGAGGTGCCTTTCTCAGGTTTATGGAGATTTTAGGTTGTCATAACAACTTGGCACAATGAACTTCAATCGGGTTTGAATCTTCTGCTCAACCAGCTTAGTGAGCTGGTGCTGAACCAATAAAAATGGAGGTACACTATAGAGGAGTGGCTTCTGTCAGCATATAAGCAGTCAGTACACCTCAGTACAGCTCTGGAAAAAATTAAAAGATCACAGCAACATTTTTAGTTTCACTTATTTCTCAATTTATGGGTGTAGCTCTGAGTAAAATATACATTTCTTTATAAACTCCTGTCTGGCTCTCCCCTGCTTCTCATTGATGAAGGGCTTCTTCCTTGCTTTTTGGGTCTTCAGTCCTGCTTCTAGGAGTCTGTCATGAACTGTCCTAGCAGTGCCCTTCACACCACTTAATGTCTCCCATTCTTTTTGAAGGTCACTTGATGTCATCCTCCAATTCATAAGGCACTATTGGGTAAGTTGACAGTCATCTCTGGCATTAGAAAGTTTCTTCTGCCCTTTACCTGGCTGGTTTTTTGTCATTGCCAGTGTCTCCTGCTTCACATTGTTCCTGTGTACTATGGTTTTAGAAGTTTTGAGCCTGGAAGCAGCCTGCCTCGCAGTGTAGCCTTCTGCCAGCAGAACCAGGATTTAACCAAGATTTAACAACACAGATTCTTAATAAACTATGGAGCGGTCGCTTCATTTTTTTCAAGAGCTGTATATAAAAAAAACACAAACACTGCATTGTAAAAGCAGTTAAACTAGATGCACTAAGGATCCCACTTAACAAATATGGGCCACCCTACAGAACAGTGCTGGTTCATGTCTCACTGGAGCCATAACGTACCTCTGGAAGACTAGCTAGATGAAGAGGAGAGGTGCGCTACAAGGGGACAACCTTTGCACCGTTTATAGTGGTGTGTTACCCCCTATTTTTGGTATAAGTCCTGCACATCACTCCCTCAATGTTACAGACCTCCACCTCACAACAGTGGCTCCGATCCACTGATGTATCATCAACAGCCTTGACTAAAACAGACATGACAGACACACGGGCAATGTGACTTCATTTCAGAGGGACGCACTCCTCACCCGCCGCTGGGCAAACCCGCCGGCGTGAACACTGGAGACAGGTTATTTGACTTAGGCTCTCGATCTGAGTCAGCCAATACGAAAGCGGCATTATTCGCAACGCAAATACCAAAGAGCACTTTCAATAAGATCCCGTGAAGGTCGAAAGATCAGCTTGTGTACTTTCTCTTGAAAGATATTACAATGGCTGTTGGGTCGATTCCGATTTTCCAGTTCAACGGCCAAATAATAAAACGTTATCAGTTAGGCATTAGCCAACCCCAATACATGCTCTTATCATCTCCGTAGCCTTCCCTCTGTGGCTGGGTTATTGAAAATGAGTATCATTCAGGACGGAGACCCAAAAAGCCATTACACGCAATGAAAGCTAAGCGTCAAGCACAATATTTTTTCGCAACAATTGGCACAATAGAAAACTCTTGCCTAGAGGAATAACTAAACTTCTCCGCCCCTCAGAAACCATATTAAATATTTAATCCACGCTAACATGACAGATGTGGCACAAATATGTAGAGAATGAGTAGTGGCAGTGGAGAATGCAGCGATGAAGAGTAAACTTTCTTCCCGCTGGGGGGCAGCCTTGGGACCGTGCTACAAGTAGAAATTCACAATAATTTAAGTTTTAAATAAAATGAGAGAACACAGACCCCTCGGAGATGATGATCTGCACCCATATGGGGTTTCTCAAGGTAAACCTCAGAATACATTGGCTTAATGCCTTTCTTTGAAAAAAAATATTTTTCACAGAAAATATTATTTTTAGATGGTGTATCTGTAGAAATCAGCATTGAACAAATATGATTCCTGAGCATGACCGCTGATCGAGGCTGAACAGATACTGCATACGATATAATTACAAAAGTGTATTAAATTGGAAAACAAATACTAAACATTCCCTTATTTTCATTTATCAAATAAAAATTTCTGATACACCATCCAGAATAATCATTACACAAGTACAAGTCTAGCTGGTTCAAGAACATAAATATGCACCAAATTCTGCTTGACCATACTGACCGGACAAGTTCTTCAAAAGTAACTGCAATCCATGTTCCCTCAAAAAACGCAAACATGTCAAAACTGCAACAGAACCTGGCGACTATGATGACCCAGTGACAGCTCTGACTGCAATTCAATGTTTTTTAAACATGTAAGAGCTCGATACATTTACTGGCTTCCATCCACAGTAAAATCTGTACAACCCCAAGGAGGTCATTTAAAATCGCCTGCTTCTCACAAACATGGTTAGAACTGCAATTCGGACATGAAGAAGATCCAAGCAGGGCCGACCTAAGGCGTATGTGAACTAAGTGGCTGCTTAGAGCCCAGTGGCCACTAGGGGGCCCCTATTTCATCACCCCTGTCAGAACAGAAAGATGAGAAATGACAACTAGGTTAATCAAATTTTGTTTAGGGCCACAAAACGGGTTGTGGGCCGGCGCTGGATCCAAGCGAGATGTTTCCTTCTAGAGACGACAGAATGTATGAACCAAGGCCTGCTCAGGCTTCTCTCAAGCTTTTCAAGAGTATTAGCAACTGTGGCTAACTGTACTGGAATTTCCCTAGCCAGGCATAAAACGTATTAACCAAAAAATCATTCTCACGCGGAAAGTGGGACGGCTTCTACGGGTGCAGAAAGGTCAAATTTGTGTGGCCATGGTGCTGTATCTGTAGACAAGTAGTCTGGCATTGTTTCCCTTGGCAGAACACATTTTTAGTGCATGTATTTTTCTTCCTCACATACGAATTTCCCCAATGCACCCTTTAAGTCTTAATTAATCTCGAGCAGGGCTATTCAAATCATGGTCCTCAAGGTCCGAGCCCTGCGGATTTCCCAGCCTTCCTTTACCTGTGAGCCGGGTGTGAAGCCTCTTTGGCCAATCAGAATCAGTAATTAATATACTAACTACAAGGGAGAACTGAAAACCAGGCCTGGATTTGGAATCAAGGTCCAGATCTGAAGAGCCTTAACCTAGAGAGTCCACATATACTGTAGCATTAATAGATCGGTATCAAATCTATACTCTATGAATTGAAATGTTATATTATACGCACCCTTCGGCTCCAAATCACCCTCTGAAGCGCGTCAACCCGCTGTATGGTGAGCGGTATCTGAGCGTATCAGCATGAGTGAAGTTGTTAAGCAAACTGCAGTGGCTTTTGAGCCCTTCCTCTCAGTGATGCCCATAGATGCTTCATCATACAGTCGTGGAATGACTGTTTAAGAGAGTAACATTGTTTTAGAATAACATACAGTGCACTGGATGAAGAGCGTGGCTGTAATTTCTGGATTCCTGATCCTCTGCAATAGAAAAGGGTTGGAAAATCGCTGGCAGTTATCTAATTCCTATTGTGCTTTGTTTTTCTGGGGCATAAAGCAGCTTATAAAGCTCAAAAAAATGTATGGAAAAATACAAACAAACAAATATTTATTTATGCTGTGAATTTATTCATTTATGTTGGTTTTTTTTTTATACATAGGTCTACAGGATATTTATTTATCTAAGTCACGTTTCATCCTCCATAGTCTGTTTTTTCTCTTTAGGTTCTGCACGCCCTCAGCAATGAAACTCATTTGCATAAGCTTCAACTTTCAAGCTCAAGGAGATTCGAATATATAGTTCAAATAGTTTGGATACTGAAATCTGATTGGCTTTAAAAATCATTGTTTTAGTGCATAATACGTTCTTTTAAAAAAGCTGGGTCTTACAGCCAAGTCGTTTGCCAACGATTCATCACTAGTTTACTCTCGATTGTCCAAGTTATGTGATATTAGAATGTTTGAAAAACTTTGGAAAATAAACCTCATCACCAAAACATATTTAGTGTAACACACAAAAAATAAACTGCCATGGACAGGACTGCGAGTGTGGTCTTTGCCAGCGTGGCAAAATGGTTGAGAAATTAAGTGGTTGTGAAATAAATTCCCCACATTCGCATTTGGCGACGTGGCAAATGACTAGCAAGAACCGAGCCTACTATGACAACACCATAGTAATGCCTAACTACAGTGTTTACTACCACAATGGACTAATTGTATCAAAATCAGGACACACACCCCTAAACTGCTCAGCACATCTTTGCTTCGATTTGTAACAGGACTCCTGCCTTCTAACAAGGTACACATGAAAGTCTGCGCCCTCAGAAAATCTCACCAAACTCCAAGGGAAATAAATGTTTCCATTATTCTTATGCCCTCAAGGTGCACAAATGGGAAGAAAAACATGCTGCAAGAAGCACTTGAAATTGGCGAATTTTGCACCCAACACACGTAACATTGCTACTTCACTGTTTTCACGTGGAATATGTTTAGGGTTTGGCTAATCTTAGGCGGCAAGAAAGAGCCATAACAGAGATGGCCTCAAAGCCGTGAATCACCAGAGCTGAGATTGGTGAAGGAGGAAGAGAGAGTGTAACGTGAGCCCTCATTAAAATCATTTTGGTTCGCTTGGCTGGAATTACCTTGTTGCACTCAACTCTTCACCAGTCCGCGGTGATTCAATCACCATTAAAAGTTGTCAGCTGGGTGTCATTCGCACGTTAATTTTTTTCTTACCCCCAGCCTGCCTTTGTCATACCCTTGCCAAAGTGTGCAGAGGACAGACGGTACAGGATTAACGTTATCGCGACGATGTTGCCAAGCGTCCATTTTAAATTGATGACTGCGGAAAGCCTGCACCTGGCAGGAGGACACAAACATTCAATTGAGCAGGAGTGTCTGAATTACTGCCTGTTTTTAATAAGGTCTCAATCCGAACGCTGGAAAAAAAATAAAGCATAACAAATCTCAACATGTGCCGTCATAAAAATATGTCCAGATGAAATATGCGTGGCGTGTTTCGGCTTATTTATTTTACTTCTGGCTGTAGCACAAATCAATGTAATGGACACCAGGCAAGACTATTGTGGTAGGAAATTAATAAAGCACCATATTTGGCGATGCCAACATAATCGCATGAAAAGAAGGTGCCGGGACTCTCGGAAATGACCCTTTCAGGAAACAGCCAGGCTGAGAATATCCTGAGGGAAGGTGCTCTGCATCGTGAGGTTGGGCTAATTGATCGGAGAGCCCCAGGAATCCAGTCCAGTCCCAACACATCTTTTGCACAGACCCAGCTCAAGTGTTTGTTCCCAAGTAATGGGAACCGTTATGGCGTTTTTCCACTGGCATACAGGACCCGAGCCATACCGCCAAGAGAGACTAGCTACTGCGAGGTTCCAGCTCGCTTCAGCTTTTCTCTGCATATGCTATGTGCTGATTTCCGCTAGTACATCCGTGAGAATGGATGTGTATGTTAGCATCAAACGCTAGTGGAGTTAGCATTCACTTGTGTAAATTTGCATTAGGAATCCATTCCATTCAGCCATTCTAGGGTACTTTTTTAAGTAGGAAGTTGGAAATTTTCATGTTCCGAGTTATCGGGAATGCATTAATACATCGCGATGTGCGATTCCACTACTGATGAATAATGTACAGAATATGCAGTTTTTTTCTTCAGATAATCCATGCATATCGATGCAGAACATCGGTGTCTCCCTGTATTTTGGCCAATCAGGTGGTGGTGATGCAACCAGCTGAGTTTTGTCACGCTTTCGACCCCGATAGTAAGTAGGGCCGTGCCATCAGGGGTACGGCTTGGGTGCGGGCCACATACTTTGCAATGGAAAACCGTCAGTTCATAGTATGGCTCAGTTCCTGGTGGCAGTGGAAAAGCACCATTAGACATTGTGATGAGACACCATTTCAGAACGTCAAATTACCTAACCGGCAGTACCATACTGTATCCAACTTACAGTATATGTAGAGTTTAACTCAGATCTTACCAGTTTTTACTGACAAATTTTAATCCAAGAAATTCTTGAAGTGCACAACAGATCCTCCCAAAATGTAAATCTGTCACCTTCTGGTCACAAAATGCAAGTTGACGATCGTTCCATTAGCTGCTACTGCAGAAAGTGAAATTCTATGTGAGGATAAATGAGCACATCAACACCAAGGGGCACTGAGAAGAGATAACGCCTGCGGAGGGCTTATGCACTTCACTCCTCCTGAATCCCCCAAACACAGCAGAAGCCCACAGATTTAGACGTCCTGTTCTTTCATGCTGGGATTTAAATCTCTCCAAAGGCCCATTTTAGCTATGGGAGCTGATATTAGACAGGATATTCAATACACACACTGACATTCACGCTCTTAACATCTTCTATGGCACCAGGGACAAAAAATAGATCCGGTGTTTCTGCAAAACACAGGCCCGGTGAACAAGTCATAAAGGTTAAACAGGATGGAGTCTAATCAAAGTAGCATGTCTAATAAGAAGGTCATTTACTTTTACTAATGTAAAATGCCTGTAGAAGACCCAGTCAAACATCTTAATGGTACTTAATGATATGTAAGGGGAATCAATTTGCTTAACGAGAAAACATTGCTTTTTTTTATGGTTAAAGAGATACAGAAGGCCAACGGCTATCCAACAATAATGGATTTTCTTTAAAGCAGTACATCTGTCATTTCTGCTATACCTCAAAAATCAATACTTTCCAGTGAAATCATACAGTTCCATCATGACGTTCATTCTAGTTCCTGGACACAGGTATCCAGGAAAGACATGGCCTTCTATGAAACAACCAAATTATAGTAATGGAATCAGCAGCATAAACATAAATATATGCAATAAGATTTTGTTTGGGTTTATTAATTTATGATTCCATAGTAGAGTCACCACAAGTTTGGTGTCTGTACTGGAAAATGCAAAGCAGAAGAGACCCTGAATGGGATGCCAGGCCATCGCAGGGCACAGAATAGGGACAATTTAGAGGGGGGGTGAAACGGTTCACCAAGAAAACCAAAAGCCACCCTACACAGGTCATGGTTTGGTGCACCAAAATGATTTTTGACAAATCAATTATTATACCGAAAACATGCACTTATCTATAGGAACTTCGGAATTTCCCAGTGGAGTCACAGATTGATGTAATCTCTCATGCTATAAGTCAAAACATTATTCAAATGTCAAAACAATAAAGTCATAAATAAAGACAGACAGGACAGTGGTCTCATCTCTCAAGTAATCGCTCACATAATTGCTTAAAGGCCACCTGGTCAGCCAATCAATCACTGCATATGAAAGACCATCTGAAAGATCCACACTGCAAAACTGAAGTCTGCTGTTTGTATATTTGCTCTGGACAAAATCTGAACCGAAATTCACCGAACCGTGACCTGTGAACTGAAATACCAACAGAACCGTGAAAATCTAAATCCTTGCAGCCTCAATTTTGAGTAACTGATTCACCTAAACCACATGTCTTTGGACTGCAGGAAGATATACATATGAACAGAGAGAGAACAGAGATTCAGACCTGTGGTAAGAGGCCGTGGTCGTACCCAGACAGCCACCACGCTGCCCTGACCATTAACATTGTTTCCTGTCAGATATTTAGACTGTTGCAGACTTTGTAATAGCACCTTGGACATTAATTCTAAAGTTCTAAAATCAGAGGTTCTAACCCAGATGTGGAGTATTGTCTAGTGGCACACAACCTGTCTGGGTCTGTAAATACATTCAAAAGTCCTACTGAACCATATAACCTTCCTGAAGTGTAATGACCCCGATGGCCTGCAGCAGATGCAGCAACCACCGTTCGTCGACTGCCTTCCCAGGCACGGCAGTGAAGGAGGCCGCTAACATGAGGACGTCGCGTCCAGCTGCTGTCAGGTTCCTGAGGTGAACTCTGCATGGCAACAGAATTCAAATTTCCCTTGAAGCAGCCGATGGCTAGAATACGCATCAACGCATTCAACTTTAAATTGTTTTTGTTTTTGTAATGGCTGATTTCAAAAACCATATTTTCCTCACTCTTGCTGATTAATACGTTGCGGCGAGCATTATAGTTTGGTTTTAGAACAATGATATCAGGTTCATAATGAGCTCACCTGGATATATATAAAAAGTGTCAGTAAATGAGAGTTTTAATCACCGTGGCGATGAGAGGCGGCTGAGAATCACTGATGTCGCTACTGGACACACAGGGAGCATCAGTGCCGTTTAGGAGACGGAGAGCGGCTGCAGCTGACAGCATCGCCCCCCCCCTCCCCCCCGCCCTGGGATGCACATTAACATTCCTGCACCTTTCACTCCAGACCCCTCCAGGCTCACCTGATATTTACCCCTCCTTTATGTGCCACTGGAGAATGCCAGTCTCTCTGCATACACTGCTTGCTGAATACAGTCACTGTACAGGTTTACCAGGTCCCACTCTTTACTAATAGAGCACTACTGGAGGTGATAAAGTGCAACTGGGTTCCATTCATTATAATTATGTTCCCACTGAACTCCACTCATTACCTAGTTTACCACTTACAAAGTTCACTGCTGGGTGCTTACTGGGACACACTCATGAGATAACGCACATTTTTTGACTAGTTGTTCAAAGCTGGATTTTAAAATGTGTGGCTTTGATTTTTCAGACAGTGCGCCTGAAACTAACAGTGAACTGGCGTTAAAAAAAAAAAAATTAAATCACAAAACCTGATCCATCTATCAAGAGTCATTTGAGAGGAAATTTAAAAACCAGCAGGAGAGCTGAAATAAAAAGGCCATTTAGCAAATTTTATAGAATTTTGACTCACGGGGATAAATGGTTAATATGGATGGATGGATAAAATATTAAGAACTACAAAAGGCAAAATGGTTTTAATCACTAATTTTCGGTAGGATGAAAACCTGGACAAACATTTACATAATTCATAATAATTGTTAGTCATTATTGCTGTTGGCTGTGGAAGATAAGATTGTTTACATCAATTGATATGATTACCAGTTTAATATAAAGGCTACATTTCTCATACACCGTCACATTTCCTTGATATACTTACAGCTATTAAGATTTTATGGCTTAATCTTAGAAAACTTTGAGTTCCACATTCAAACACCATTTGTTAACCTGCCCTGTAGATACATATCTATGCTCATCTACGAACTAGAAAGAACAAAATATTCTATCCTTCAACACCTCTGTCCTTTAACCAAAAACAGCAATGGGAATACAAATGTAGAACTGACCTTCAAAATGATCAGGAAATAATTATTGAAAAAAAAAAAAATCACATATATTACTTTTCCATAGCACATTGTGATATATTTTTTAAAAATAAACTTACACTTAATGTACAGATTAATTTCTATTAATTGCACAAATAATTTGATAACCAATATCTATACACCATCAGTAGATCACACAGTGCAGTCATACTGTAAACCAAGTAAGTAAATTAGAAAATAATGATTAAAAAACAATGTTGAGGGCCGGCTGGTCCAATTGCATTGCTGATTCTGGCATAGATTAGCATAGCCTGTAAAGATTTGGTGTGATCACTAATACAGGCTATACTAATTAAAGCCAGAATCATCAATTCAGTCTTCAGCTTTTTCTCCTGGAACGGTTCCTTCAATTAAGATACTGCAAATAAAGGCTGTGTTAATGTTTCACCAGAAGGGAGGGGTGGGGGGGGAGGCTGATGCAGTAATCACTTTCACCTTTTAGAAAGAGGGAAAGAAACCTGATTTTCCATTTTACAAAACGGGGGGAAAATACACTTAATAGATCAATAGTGACGTTACCAAAACAAAGTCTTCCGCCCTCCAGCTTGGGTCCTTGTTTAGTCTTCTCCTTGAGAAGAGATTGCGAGAGGAAGATTGAAAGTGTCCCTTCAGTCCAAGAGCAGGGCCACTTCACTCACTGCAGGGCTTTTCCGATGCACCTCCACGCGCAATAAACGATCCTGACCTCTAACAAAGAGCACTGCATGACAGGATAGCAGATTAAGCTGATATACACCTTCTCATCGTGTCCCTTTGTGTGTGTGTCTGTGTGTGTCTGTGTGTGAGTGTGGTCCAGGTATACCTTACCTTGTGGGGACCAGATGTCCCCACAACATGATGAATACCCGCTCTTTTACTTTATGGGGACCAGTTTCTTGGTCCCCATATGGGAAAACTTATTTTATAAAAATCTGTGACTGCAATGAAAAAAACTAAAAATGCAAAAGCTCTAGTATTTTGTTTGGTTACTTATGGTTATGGGTATGGGGTTATGATTTTCATAGTTAGCATTAACATTTTTCCCATAGAAATTAATGATTACATACATACATACACGTATTCACATACGTATGTACGTGTGTGTGGGTGCGTGTGCATGCGTTTACATATGTACGTGTGTGTGTGCGTCCCCGTTTGTCTACATATGAGCGTGTGTGTCTCTGGCATTTCTCCAAAGTTCATGAAACGCCTTTCCAGAGCTTTAAATGTGCCACATTGTTAATAATAGATGCAAGATACACTCGAGATCCTCTGAAGGCCCAAGAGGGTGTTGCTAAGCCCCCAGAGATCAGTGTGTGCTGTGTCGTGCTCAGGGCCACAGGACAATCCCGCAGGTGCAGGCCGCCCTTCGATCCTCACGGCGCCGCTTTGGGAGACTCCATCGGGAGACAGAAAATGCACCACGCAACCTCATAAATCTCCCTCCCGCCTGGGCAGGTGGTCACGGAAAGTGCACAAATACCAGTGGAGAGTTAGGACTAAATGGACGAAGTTCAAAATAGTTTCTGCTGACAGGCCAAACCTTAACATCTAACAAGTCTTTAATTTATGCTGGCCTGCAACCAGTATGACACTGTCTTCATCCAGAAGGTCCCTAAGCAGAGCCAAAGCCGGGACAATCGGGCGTCTTGCAGGGCATGGTCACAAACTGTCAGCCGATATTTTAAGGTATAAACAAGGATAATTTCATTTCTGCTCCTTTCTTGAATGCCGTGAATGCTTTCTGCTAAGTTGTTCATGCATTTGATACATATCTTTAATATATATATTTTTTTCCTCCCGCAGCGTGAAAAAGGACAGCATAATGCATAGCTGCGTTTTGGAGCAGAACCAAGTTATTTGGGAATATTCCGAAATCCATTTGGCTTCGGATCAACTAATCTTCATTGGCCGGTTGCTCCAGAGCACTGAATAACAGATAAAAAAAATAGATATATACTCCATGATGGGAAATGTTTTCTTTAGATTTAGGTACAGAAAAGTTTCTTTAATGCAATACAATAATAATATAATTTTAATTGTCAGGGACAGGGCTCTTATAACTAGCCATTTTATCACTATTGAAAGGGGAATTGGCAAAGGACATGCCTGTAGACAACATGTTTGTGCAAGTTGGATTTCCATCCATCCATCCATCCATCTATTCATCCATCCATCCATCCATCCATCCATCCATCCATCAACCTGAACAAGATGTAAGTCCACTGCAGGGAACACAGACTTTTGCAACTGGATCTGCAAGTTTACAGCAGTTTTTAAAATGCTAACTGGAGATCATTTCTGAGTGAAAACACATGCAGTAATTGCACTGCATACCTGACAGATACACAGAAATGGAATGTGCGAGGAATGAGCCAGAGAAATGACATCGTTTTGGGAGGACGTGAGAAAGATGTTAATGTGGGAACCACACTGGACGGCTGCGCTCTCACCTCCCGGAGCGCTGCGTGGACAATTCATGACAAGGAAAATTACAGTGTCTTCAACTAAATTTAAAATTCAGAACGGAGGCGGACCATGGTGAGAAAAGAAAAGTCTTAGTCAGTGAAATCTGTGCGTTAAAAAGTGAAAGAGACAGAGAGACTGAAGTACATAGAGAATGACTGTACTCCATAAGGCCCTTCTCTGGGATTCAGAACGCTGTGTACCTTGTGCTGTGACCCATAACATCTGGCCAGTTTTTGGCACCCTCTTGCATCCTTATGTCGTATTTTCCGTCTCCGAGGCATATTAAATCAGGCGTCGAAATCTTCTTTAGGAAATAAGTCTCAAAAGGCAACGACGTGTGGAATCTGCCTTCTGCTAACGAGGTACACAAGCCCAGCTATGCGGCTGTCGCAATGCTCAGTGCTCACAATACGCCAGATAAGGGCATAATCCTAGCCCACTAGCCAAGAGTGCCTTCCCTTATGTCGGCTGCCAAGCCCTTAACTAACCTCCATTATGATGAGTAAATGGCCGTTTTCCCTTCAGTTTCCACTTCACAATGCAGTAAATGAGACTAAAGGAGAACAATAGCACCATGCTGGGTTTGGGTAAAAATATTTTTCGCGTCAGAGCTTACATGTAAGCCAACGAATGGAATCCAGCTGGTCCTAGTTGGACCCATAGACTGGAAATGGTGTTTATACTGTATGGCGAGCTGGGTGGAGCTAAGGATGGTGGATGTTGGGGAAGACCTGAAGAAGCAGTGATGGCTCTATCTCAACCAGCAGTGCTGGTCTGCCTCTAACTAAGCTATGATTCCTTCTGATTTTGGATGTTTCATGTCTGGAGCCTTTCAGTCTAAAAGCCTTAAAGGGACCTTGGCCCCATTTGGGTTTCCATTTTGTTTTTGACATTTATTTTTCTACTGGGTCCTTGTGGCAAACTGCTGTCATATACCTGCCAGAATAGAATTACATCACTCTTGTCAGATGTAAAATACCCTTCTATTTACGGAGACGGGAATACAGGCAAAAGCATGTGATTGTATGGTTGGATAGGCACGGAGAATAACCGAAGGGGAAAAAAAATGTAACAAATCATGGCCCAGAGAAATTGAGTTGATATATAGTCTAAAATGAAAGTAGTCTTGATTAAAGAAAACATTTTTCTTTATGGGACTGGAGTCAAATTCATTTTTTGGAGCGAATCTACAAGCTGAGTCACTAACATCCAAGCGCATTGTACATTATACCCAACACTGGTTGGCTATTCATTATATTTGGTCTAATTAGGAGCAGTGTGGAAAGCAGGAGATAAGTGAAACGTGTTTGATGTAGCAGTCTAGAACGTTATTCAGTTCTGGTGAGCTGAAGCTCATTAAAATGCTAATTTTTTTCTCCCACTTTTGGGCAATTTCCACCTTTGTGGAGTTCCAATGGAATGCAAAGTACAGCGCCACACGATTAAAGGTAAGAGTGTTTTGAACTCCATTCGGGGTATTCATAGCATGCTAACAGTAGGGATAAAGCGTGTTAAAACAGTCAAAGGGGGGTTTATTGGATGCTTATGACTACTTTACCCTTATATGTACCTACAGTATTGATGTCTGATATGGGGGTCATTTTAAACGAGGGTTACACGAGCTCCCAATGAATCCAGAAAATCTGAGGATGTTACACAATGATTCTCTACACCAGTGTTTCCCAATCCGGTCCTCGGGGACCCACAGCGGTCCATGTTTTTGCTCCCTCCCAGCTCCGGGTAGCAAAAATGTGGACTGTCTGTGGGTCCCCAAGGACCGGACCAGGAAACACTGCTCTATACTTCTCTGAATGCAAAATTCAAACTATATTACTTATTACACAACTGAATTCCCTCTGTTCATGGGATTGAATTTAAATTATATGGATTTAAATGATAATTTACAGGTATTTAATTGTAAATGGTGTTTGACTATTAAAACATGCATGTTTATGGTGTGTTTTTACTTGAATGTTACCTGTTATGGTAGACTATCACATAATTCTGCAGCTTATAGAAGACAGACACATACCTCAACACTACGCACACTCTTGCTCCCATAATTTCTCAACAGAAGACTCAATTTTTAATGTACCTCCAGGAAATATAGACAGATTGGGTACAGTGCAAAATTTACTAGGGCAGTCAAGTGACACATCAATCTCAGTTTCTTGTATAGGCAACATTAACCATAGAGTCCATAACCTGGGGGTGCTCATTTACAGCTACAGCCCTGCAAAGGAGCAAGAGATTTCATGTCTGGGATTATTTTTCTTCAATTTCTTTTCCCACCATTTATTTTAAACACAGAGAATTAGAGAACACTGCAGAGAAAGGGAAGATGACATTGTATGTACATTTGCCGACATTCTCTCAGAAACCCAGTACATTTCATGCACATTTCTGGGGATTGCGGTATCTGGGAGACGCTGACGACGATGACAGCGATGTGAGTTTTAGAAACTCTGAGGCAACAAAACGAAAGTATCACGGCTCTTTGTTCCTCACAAAGCAAAATGCCTTCGGAGTTCGGAGACACTGGCCCCCAATCTTTTCTATTAATCTCTCCCGTGAATTCTTAACATCAAAGATCTACCCTGTGCAAAAATTTCAGAACGTTCCTCACCAAAGAGTAGAAATATTTACAGGAATCCCCAACATACCTTGAAACATAGTCAGACTGAGTACCCCTCAATAAGCGTAACTAAACATGTTCATTTTAAGTACAAAGAAATACATATGTCTACTTTAAACTGTAGGCTACCCAAATTCGCCAAGCCCTCCTACATTGCAAACGGTCAAATCAGCTATAAATGTCTTTTATATTAGAGGGAGCACGAGTATCAGCTGAATTAATGTCACATTTACAAAGGGCTTTTAAAGAAGCCCAGAACACTTTACTGAACCAATGAGGAGCCACTTCAACCACCACCACTGTGTAGCCCCCACCTGGATGATGCGACTGCAGCCATCCTGCGCCAATACACTCACCACACAGTAGCTAAGGAGGTGGTGGGAGGGGAGGGGAG
>JAODJU010000041.1:11554858-11565825 GCA_026776725.1 Gnathonemus echidnorhynchus
CCCCCCCCCCCCCCCCCCATGCCTGACATGGAACCTCTATTCTGCCAATTTAGCGAGCGACACACACATAGCAACGAAGAGCGTTCTTCACAGACGGCCCACTGTCGGATTGATTTCTGTCTCACTTCAAATCCAAAGGTCAGCCAGCTCGACGTGTAATTTGTAGTACCTTCACATAAATGGCAGCTCTATAATGGAAAGTGATCATGTTAAGACGCTCCGTGAAATATCTTTACTGAAGGCATTTGTTTAGTCATTTATATGCGCGCTTATTCAACCAGTGTATATTTTCGAATGTTTTTTTTTTTTAAATGAAAATGAATCTCCCTCGCAATAAATGTTCAGGAAAGACAAAGCATTTTTCCTTTTTAACAGGGTCTCCGAAGATAGCTTGCAGGGCTGTAACCATGATGCAGCACTGCACTTTAATTAACAATAGGAATGGGTTCATCCCGACATCAATTTAGTGTCTAATTACAGAGCTTTTAACCGTTTAAAGGCAGGGAAATGGAAACTGCAGCCTCCCTTTTATGAAAGCAACACATGAAATGAAAAATCTGGTACAGAGAGAAGTGGCAGTACAGGCCATAGTGTGACTATGGTTAAGTAACCAAGGGGTCTGTGGATCCATTTAACAGCATTGCTGGAGCACAATGGGAATCGCCAGTCATTATTATCACTAGGTGTTTTAATAACCTCTGGGAATATCAGCAAGCATCACTAATATTCATTATGCAGATAAGTCTCTGACCAGAGGGTAGGTGGACAACCTTGACCACTATACTGGTACCAAAAACTGAAGAGTTGCTGTTTGTTTATGCCGTAGGGATGTGAAAGGAACAATTTAAATTCAGACCAAGAGCCAGCAAAGCAGTATTGTTATAAATTAACTGCCAATCAACTCTGGTATTAATGCTATTATAAATAATAAGTAGAAATTTATGTGAAACAACGGAAACAATGTTGAAATACGTTGAGACTAACTTCTGTGTCCTAATCTGCTAATCACACAAACTGTCCCGGTCACTCCAGTGTTCATATACCTAAACATACACTATTTGCGTGTAATGTAATTGCAAAATGTAAATCCTTTCCTGTTCCCATTTATCCACAATCTTAAATGTAACATACAGGCAGTCCCCAGGTTATGAACGAGATACACTCCCTAAGTCTGTATTCAAGGCGAGTTTATAGGTAAATCAGAAAGATAATGTGGTATATATTATATTAATAATAATAATAATAATAATAATAATATTACAGAAATAATAAAAGTAACTACATACCATAATGTAGCTCCAGCTGTCGAACTGCTGAATGTTTTCATAAGCGTCAAAGTACTGTGTGCATTTGTTATTACAAACCTTTGCATTTAACCTGAAAGTTTTACACAATAGACTTCATGGTAATCCGAGTTGCAGTGGTAAGTACGAGTTGTCCTTAAGTCGGACGTCCTTAGCCCGGGGACTGCCTGTAAAATAACTTAATGATTCAGTTATAGTGCCCATGCAAGCGACTTTGGGGAACATACCAGGTTTGAGAAGATCTGGGAGTCACCTCTCAGTGGAGTGATGTTCTGTATTCCAGCAGTCAACCAAGGCACGCTCTTCTGGAGTTGTCATTGTGTCAGAGAACTGAGAAGCAAGAGGCAACACTCAGACTTAATATTTGTGCATCACCAGTAGTTGAATTCTAATACGCTAACCCACATCCTGGGTTTTTTTTAAAACCCAATCACTTATAGCGGCAAAACAAACGTAACGTCGCACGCCAAGCGCTGAGAGCTGGCCTCCACCTTAATGAAGCGCCATTCATGGTTCCAGCAGTCACCTGGAGGAATCCCTTCTGTTTCTCAGCAGCTGTAGCTGCGATTTTTCAGTGCTATTTATGGGCGTCACAGTAACAGTAATTCAAGATCTTGCAGGATTTATCCATGTGTCACAATGCCACGTGTCACACGGCACAAACAGCAGTGAGATTCAGGGCCTTTAGAGTGGTCACGTGAGCGACAGGTGACTCAAAATATGGCTGCATTTGTTTTCATTTAGTCCATAAAAAATGACAAAAACAGGTCGCACTTTGCTTGATATTGTTTAATTAATTGAACGTCACATTTAGTCCACGAACTGTCAGATGCTAAAGGGCGTAAACGCATTGAAAGTAATTATACTTACTAAGAAATGAGTGTATTTTACTCTGGTGGTGTTTTGATGTTTGGTGGCATTTGTGTCTAAATGATTTCATTACTAATTGATTGGCTTCTCATTATGTTGTTGCTGCATGAGAGACACCGTGGGATGATGGTGTGGGAAGGTGTCTTTACATCATACATACATAAGATCAAAGTGAACAAACGTGTTAAGTGCACATTCACGCAGCCGTCGGATACTAGCTGATAAAATCACAGCTTTTTTCTAAAAGTAAATTTTTATTTCGCCAAGCCGTCCTTCCTGTGCCACGCTCGCCATCTGGAACATATTTACGACAGCGCGAATCTGTGTTTGTAATTAATCAGCTCACCCCTCGCTACACCAACAAGCGAATCCGACGAGATCGAGGCAGAGCCGGTTCATGCTGTGATGGGACCCGCCGTGATTTCGCAATCAGAAGCGTGGCGTGCCGGGGGGGCTGGGGGGGGACAGGGGGCGATGAGAATAAATGCTGCGGCTAGAAATAACAGGGCTGCAGGTCAGCATGACTGGCTGCATGGTGCTGAGCACAGGTATAAGCTTATTATACCTGTGCCCCACCAGACATAAACAAGGACATGAAATTAAACAAAAACAGAAAGGCAGATGGACAAATTTAATCCCTAATGGTGAAAAAGCCCCCAACAGCCCACTCTTCCCGTTTCTTGCAGTGACCCCCTGAAAAGAATGCAACCGTTAACCTTAAATTTTTATTTTTTTAATCACCAAATCCATCTGTTGCTACATTCGAGAACTGATCTCATCACTTCCTTAGCGACTCCTCGATGATAGAATGTTTATATCGAATCCCATCTTCATTCATGTGGGCAGGCTGCAGTTCTCTTACACGCAGAGTCAGAAAATGGGGTGGTATTTGGTTCACTGGGCTAGAGCACGGTCCCAGTGATCAAAGGTTGTAGGTTCAAATCCCACGGTAAGCCACTATCACCATGGGGCCCTTGAGTGAGACCCCTAATTCCCCAATTGCTCCAGGGACTGGCTGCCCCTGCTTTCTAAATAGAATAGAATAGTGCTCTGGATGAGAGCATCTGATAAACTGCAAAATGCAGAAGAAAGTTTAGACTGCAGCTCATTTCCAGGGGGAAACAATTATTTCGCATACAAACATTCCATAAATTCATAGACATAATGTATACAATGTTGCTTTAGTATGGTCATTCCTTTCGGAATTCCTTTCGCTCTGTCAAGCACTTGCAAATTCCGCCCCCCACCTGCTACCCCCTTCAATCTCACGTTTAGACCAATTTATTAACCCCTGAGAGGAAATAAAGGAAAGAAAGCACAGGGCACTCGATACCCCCAGGCGGCCTCCCACTGAAACGCTAAGCGAGGCCCCCAGGTGGCGGTTTCCAAGATCAGAGGAGCGTGTCACCGTAATGACCCCCTTCGCGGCCTGCTGTGACCCCGGCATATGGTGGCAGCAGCCGAATATTTAACGCTGCAACACTAAGAAAATCCCAGTAAAGTCTGGTCCGCGGGGCACCACAACATCTGGCCACTGAGCTTCCATAGGCTTCTCTATTTGTATGGCATTATGAATCGGTAAATATCCTTTTAAAGAGCACTTTTCCTGTTCATTATGTTCCTCTCATCCAGGCCTCTCCTGAAATTTATTCCACTACACAGCACGGCGCATAAATGCACAGTAAATGAAATGCGTTGTGTCACTTGACATCTGAATGGCGACCACAGTGAAAAGAACATTACCCCAGCCCCCATGGTCATTGGCTTTATGGCTTTATGGCTAAATGCAGTTAAATGTGAGACATTACATGAACTGAAAATGCTGTGCTGATGTAGTAAACACAGGAAGAAGGCGTTCTTGCTATTGATTTTCTCAAAATAAACACGCGGTAAATTGTTACTAAGTGTCGGTAGCTAACATCATAATGGCTAAACAAAAACCTTACAAGGTTATTACAAAGAGTAAATCTTAACTCTACAGTTAAATATATTAATATATTTAGTGGGAAAAAAATGTAGTGTGACAGATAATAATTGAATATTTATTGACTATTTGATAGATTAGAGCAGAACAAAAGAAAAAACTGACCTTGTTGTAATCTTTCAACCTGAAGAAGGAATTCTCTTACTGTAAGTGGGGGGAAAAAAAAAACTTTTCTCATTTATGTGCTGGTTCCTGTAATGTTCCCTGCAATGGTAAGGAGTCCCGCACAAATCTTAGACTTACTGGGATAGGCACCAGATCACTTTGGTACTCTTTGGGTAAAAATATCATATTCTTACTGTCTCTTCCTGCTTGTGGATTCCCTTGCAATTAAAAATTACTTTGTAATGGACAACCACTGTTGACGTGATGTTATGAAAGAAAAAAAAAAAAAAACGGATTATTAAGCATGGAAATATTTCGCAACAATCTTTACCCAATATGGGGGGGATGTATATGTGTGGTCACTGTAAACAGAATGCAGTCAGGGTAGTGTGTTCAGTTATTCCTAGAAGGAATTTCTCCATCCTGCATTATCAAGACGTACCATCTGCCACCAAACATCTTTGTGGTACTTTTCATTTTGGCTTCAGGGATAGTCACTGGTCATCCAACTTCTGCGGCCCAAAATAATACGAGGACAGCCCCGTGTGTACATTTCATGCTAAATAAGGTGACCACCAATAATATGAGCAGACATGGAATGGAATTTCAAAATCAAAGAATGTTCACCTTTCTATTGAGTTCCGGTTAGAAGTTTCTAGATTTGTAAGTTAACTTCCATGTAAGGTTACTGGTGTAGTAGTAGCATGTTGAATATTGTCTAGACATTAGCATAAGTTTGATGTTAGACAACATGCAAGATTCCCAGCATATACAAATTTTTGTTTGATTGGCATTTGAACATGAGACATTTAAATTCATTCTATAAAAGCAGAAACTGAAGATCAATAAAAATGTTCTTTTGAAAATTTCCCCCTGAGCTTTAATAAAGTCTATCTGTTTGAGTCCATCTATCCATCAAGATTTATTTTTTTATGGTCTACGAATCCTGTAAGGAACGTATGAACTTGGTTTACATTCTACCGGTCTCATAAATCAGTCTAGCTCAAAGATTTTTTTCTGGCTTATTGGTAAAATTCTGATCAATACTGCTTTACATTTAGAGGTATTTTTTTAAATAGTACTATACTGTGAAAATACCTGTACCTCCTCAACACATTTTGTTCAGTCTTGCGATCATAACATCTTTGACAGCTGACTGAATTAATTCTGCTTGCTTTCCCCTTTCTTAACAACGCAGCGATAATTCCTGAAATGCAAACGGTAGCAGAGTGATAAATTGATGCTCCGCTTCATTTTATGCCATTAATATGCAATTCATATAAATATGGAAATAATTTCTGTATATTTTCCCTCCAACTCCAGTTTCCCTCACACTGTCAGCTAGTGTTTTTTAAATAGCATATTTCAAATGATTCACAATCCCATTAAAAAGCGAATGCAAAACCGAATTTATAGGACTAAATGCATGCTTCCAATAAACGCTTCTGCCATCTCGTCCATTTCTCTAATGGATTTGTTTCTATAAATCATGACCATGCCAACATCCACAAACATACAGGGTCTCGGAGACCTGTGTTCCTGTTCTTAAAAAAATGATTCAACACGGTTAGCCTCTTAACACTTACTTTTTACATACAGTACTGCAGCCTAGAGTTTAACCCACTAACACAGCTGGAGATTGTACCAGATTTGTCCTGGTTAAGTACCTTAGTCCATGGCTCTACTACAGTAGCCCTTTCTAGGAGCTACAGCTAACAGCAAGCAAGGCTAAATCCTTAACCCCGATACTCCCTAAAACCAGATTAGCTCCAGTCTGAATTCCATACGTTTCATTTAACTCACGGCAGAAGTTAATCTTAAAGAACGCAAGAATTTACTTGATTATTGAGGAGGCGGCTGACCATTATTTCAAAATGCAAGATATATTTTAAGACACAACTGGCACGTTCAAGGTACTTGACATTTTCCATTTCTTGCCATCCTGGTGAGGTGTGAGATATTTCCAATATCAGGATAGTATCAAAGACTCTCTTCTGTTTCCTGTGGCAAAGGATCTGATGTTAAATTGAAACACCTGCTCCATAATGTCATCATAGCGACATCATTACTATTCTGAACCTCATAACTGGTTAATTCATATGAGAACATTACTATAGGCCTATTTTATTATGGGACATATAGGATATTAATAGAACATAGATTGTGATATATAGATGATGTTAATAGCACTAATCATGTATTATTAAGAAAGCTCTTTCTGTGCAAGTATAAATGGAAAATGACTAAATATTTAAGGCTTAGCACTGTATATTGCAGTGATCAAAACTGCACACACTTAGTCTCCGACACATTTTATTTCACTCCAAGCGTATACTCAAAAACAGAGCGATTTTAGTGTAGAAATCGTGTTGAGAGACGCATTAGGAAATGTGCAATGGACATGCAATTCAAGAGTTATGAAGAAGCTTTAAAAATCTCAGCAAATCATTTTAAGCACCGAGCAGCTCATTCACACTGTGCAGTGAGATTCGCAAACGAATAACTCTGGGGGCTGGTTTGAGTTCACCGAAGCGGGAAAAAAAAAAAAAAAAAATCGAGCCTGAAATATTTAAGCATTCACATTTCTCCCCTTCAACAACTGAAAGATTTAGATTATTCATGACTGTGATTTTACCTCAGCAAGTGTTTTTCAAAATTAATTTTACCAGAACACACAGAAGCCTCATCAGAGTGTTTGAGTTTGCACGGTGAAGTGCAAACTGTAGCGGTTCATGCAAGAATACTAACAAGTTACACAACAAAGTGATTCTGAAAAGAGTATGAAATTTTGATACCGAACTACAAATAAAATGAACGTGTTTAAAAATATATTAATCTGTCGTGGGCTGGCTCAGTGTGGTTGGACATTAGCTAGAGAGAAATCAAGTCGAGTTTACTTAAAAGCTAACAAATGTATAAAAGGCTGGCTGTGGGCACGAGAAAATTTAGACAAGAAGTCTTTAGTAATCAATAGAAGCCCAGGTAGAATAGCGATGATCATGTGACTTCGATACCCTGCCATTTCTCAAAAGCTACAGCTACAGTGTCCAACACCGAGAATGTCCTGCAGGAGTATGTAAACCCTCAGTGTTAAATTAGCAATTCCAATTATGCTAATCATGTGGACTGACATCCCCTCCAGGGTGTACCCCTGCCTCGCGCCCTGTGCTGCTTGGGATCAGCTCCAGACTCCCCAGTGGCCCTGTATGGAATAAGCAGCTGGAAGATCGGCAGATTTGGACTAGACCACTAAAACAGAGGTTTTGCATAGCTACCAATCAGCTCAGAGCCAGCAATTACAAATCAGATTACTTTATAGACCGTTGGACTTCAAGCATTGCATACATGATAGCTATCAGTAAATAAAAGTGCAAATCCATTCATTATTTTGTTCTTTATTACTAATCACTAAACAAGACTGAGATCTGTTTTCTCTTGGCCCTAGAGCCTGGTACTTATTCATTGTTTTTTCTCTCTCTCTCTTCCCATTCCTAAAACATAGTTCTTCCCCCTGTCTTACAGAAGTATCTTAATATCTGAACCAGAATTAACCAGAACTTTAAACTGCAACTTACTCGAGACGGCTTTCTTCTAATAGAGATATTTGTGTTCTCAACTCTGGAATAGCCCAAGTAGGTCAAGCTGTGCAGCAGCCTTTTAAATATTATCGCTGTAATAAATGTGTAAATGGTGTCAAGCATTAATATACACAGACAGACATTACTCAATGGCTCGATGTGGAGAACTTGATATTGAGACAGTCTAAGCTTCTCTCAGATCAGACTCTCTCAAAGAGGGGTATTCACCAGAGTCTCACAGACCAATTTAGCATTTCGAGGACTGAAGTTCCATTTATAGTGCACAAAAACCTAGAGTATATCACCATTCTAAAACTAAAAGCATGGCATTTCAAAATGCGGTAAGAAATTAGAAGGAATTATAGTGGTCTGTATTTTGACCCATCAGGTGGTGAGTTTTTTTTTTTGCTAATCAGAAAGTACCACCTCTTTACAATATATAACTGAACAGTTCAACTGAACACATCCACCATCCACCCAGCAGTAACCGGGGACAGCCAACGTCTTGCAAAGTTGAATTGCTAAAATGTTAAATCATTCATATTTGCATACATGGGGGAATCTGTGGCATGGCAAAAATTATTTCTACATTAATGAATGCAAATTTGCAGATTAATAAACAGTTCTCAGTGGAACTGGTTAAATAAACTGAGAAGATATCCCCATCCTGGGGTGGGGGGGGGGGGTGTCTTATGGGGGTGTAATGGGGTTAAAATAGCTTAGTCGTCACGTAAATCACTAGGCAACTGGTGAAATTAAGTTAGACATTAGATTTAACCCTAGCCGCAGATAGAGACTTTGCAGACACTATAAATTAGATTTAAAAGAGATTGAAAACCGTCGGCGGCACATTTTGGGTCCTACGAACTCACTCCAAAGAACAATGTGTACAGGTGGTATTCTTATTTGCGAATGTTTCCCAGAGTAGCCATCACTTCCCAGCAAGTCGGCTAGGCTCAGACCTTTGACCTGACACGGGGAGGGGGCGTCCTGACCCCGGGTCAGGACGCGAGGCCGTGACAGCCAGGCACAGCATTCGAAACCCCCCCGCAGATATTTTTCGCCCGGCTGGTCAATTCAATGCTGACACACAAGAGCAAGTCACGTTGATGGAAAGGTCTCGTCACATGGTCTGGCTGGAAAGCATGACCCAGCCGGAGGCTCCTCTGTTTTCTGGACATGTGCATATTTACACCTGCAGGATTATGACAGGTTGGTATACTTAGATATTACCCTGGAGGTTCCTGTCACTTAGGTGCCCGTTACAGGAACAGACTGCAATTATTTAGCCATTTATGCTGATTTCAGCTGATCCGATCTGATTATAACACCACCACGCTCTAGGTTTTCTGGATCAGGGCTGAATCATAAACTAAACGTGCCACATTATAGGTCTTCCTGGTGGTTGCCGGTTCTAAGTCCTGAATCAACTTAACTTAATAATGGATTCAGCCCGCTTTAAAACGGGCTGCTTATATGCCTTCCAGACGGATTCGTCACAAGACAAAGGGGTGACATTGAGGCACTGACACTTTCAATTAGACATGCTGGTGGCGCTGTCCCTGCATGGTGTCCTCGGCCCGTATCATGTGACCCACCCTAAAGGGAATCTCAGCAGACGCACATTAGTGACAGTTTGTCTTTGCCTTTCCCCCTAAGGACGTTCAGACAGCGAGGCTATACACAGCACGGCCTGGAGGTTAAAGCAATTTCTGCAGTGTCAGTGTTGGACTGAGCTGCGCTGGACCTGGCCACAATTACAGGGCGACCTCACTGGACAAACCGAGTCTCTGGGTTCTAAGGCTGACCGGTGGGAAACGAACCTGCAAAACTTGTTTCCCCCCCCCAACTTTCAGGTGAAAGGTATTTAAAATGGTTAAATCACACATTAGGTGACAGTGCGTGTACTGCTATGACAGTACCTGCAGAACAATATATATTTCAAAACTGAACACTACTGAATCTGATTTGAGCTGAGATTCATGGGACCGACAGGAGAAACTGACGTGGACCTCAATGTTCTGACAGAGACTTGATGCTGCAATTGATATACAATATTGATATACAATTTGAGATGGGGCTAGCCCATTTCAGGCTTTGTGAGTGATATTTTAATGCACTATTTATTAATGCTTAAAATCACTAGCTTTGTAACTAGCTGAGTATTCTAAAGTGTTTTAATTATTTAATGTAGGATACATGGACTGTTACATTACTGAATAATATTACTAACTAAGGAAAGAACTGAAACCAGTTATATGTTTAGGGACTAAATCGTATGAAAACAATGTACTTCTGGACAATCCAGCTTTAACGAAACGCACAGGTGTCTGATAAGAGTCATTGTAGATCCTTCTGGCAATAAATTGCATTGATTCAAAACTGCTCATCAAACGAGGGTTTTTTTTGTAACATACACTTTGCTTGGTGACTTTGGTTCAGGGGTTGACTCAGTACCGCCAGACTGAAAAAAGCAGCCATCGTGTGATGGATCGTTAGGCTGCTAGGGATGTTCCTCAGCAGATCTCTCAGTCCAAAGCCCTGGGGGAGACCTGGATAAGCGTGAGAGCTCCAGGCTCTAAATGAAGAAGACTGAGGTCTGGATTTATAAGACGATCAAAGAGAATCGGCAACGTAAGCCCTTTGAGCCACGCACAGCAGGACGCTCATAATGTCGATCGACGCACAGACGCAGCTCGGCAACTGAAAAACGGTACCACCTAGTTCTCTAGTCTGACAGACAGCAGGATGCAAAAAAAAAAAAAAAGGGTGTTTCGAATTTCTTCTGGAAGGGGAAACTCCGGTTCCTGCTGGGCTGTGTGGTTTAGCGTCCACACTGCTTATTGTCTATCGAAGGCCGATGTCTGAGAGCCAGACAAATCTTGACGCGTTACGTGGATTTCCCATGCGGGGTAAACGTAGCGGTTCTGTGAGAAAGGCTAGATGGAGCTGTTCTCATTGCTGTATTATGAGTGGAAAAACCTTGACTTACTGTAGCAACTAGAAAACCTGTATAACCCGTCTACCTTGAGTAAAAAAAAGATTGGACTACATGTGGCATAAATAATATAAACTGTCTGCACAGCATGAGTTTAGTCCGGGGGGGGGGGGGGGGGGGGGGGGAGG
>JAODJU010000041.1:11567021-11586454 GCA_026776725.1 Gnathonemus echidnorhynchus
TTCTGTTTTGATCTTATCAATTGATACATTTTTAAGTGTCATAATAAGGTTATATATTCTGGAAATTAGGCCCTTGACATCTATACATTTTCTATACCCGCTTGTCCAATGCAGGATTGTGGATCCTACTGTATCCCGGAAGCTATAGGCATAAGGCAGGTAATAATCCGGAAAAGGGTGCGAACCCACCACAGGGCACACACGCCATTCTATGGGCAGTGTTGGTAAGTCAAATTCACCTTAGCATGTTTTGGACTGTGAGAGGAAACCTCATGAAAACATACAAACTCCACCCACTTTGACCCGGTGGGCGGAGACTCGAACCCTGGACTAGCTAGACTAAGAAATAGCATTATGAAACAAAACCACAAAAATGTTTTCTGTATTCCACAAAGGGAAAGAAACTCCATACCCTTAGCACAGAACCCAGGATAAGGTATTATGATCTGCATGGAGGACGGTGTGAAACCAAGTATGATAATGTTACCTTTCAGAGAACAAAATACTGTAGGGTGACTGCAGGTTTTCCCCAATCAAGTGTGATCAACAGACCACATGTTAAATCTTCTCAAAATTGAAACATGAATACAAATACATTATGGCAACAGAAAACATAAGACATATAAGGGGGTAAGTGATGTGGTGATTTCGACATTCGTCATTAGAGGAAACCCCCACCCTTCCCTCCACCCCCATACAAACGCTACATACTCATCAAGACTAACTCACAGAAAGTGTGGATCTCAGCTCACTTTGGGTCGCGCTCAATTCAGTGAGTGCGCTGTTAATATCAGAAAATCAATAGCAGCAACCTACAGAAAATGAGTAATAGACCATTCCTGCCTTTGAACAAGAGACCAAGAAGAATTTGCGGTATTGGTGATTTATAAAGCAAACATTCTGCAGAATTCTTATATGGCATTATGCATTCTATCATACTTGTTCCACTAAAAAAAAAAAAAGGTCAAATGGGAGGAGAGATATATAGTGGATATACACTATATGGTCAAAAGTAGGTGGACACCAGCTTCTTCAGTATCTCAATCTGAAACCAAGGGTATTGATGTTGAGCTGGTCGGCCCGTTGTTACTATAATGGCCTCTACTCTTCTGGAAAGTCTTTCCATTAGGTACTGGAACACTGCCACAGGGATTTGCTGCCATTCAGGTTGGGTATTGATGTTGGGTGATCAGGTCCCTTTCTGCGAGCTGTCGCGGCCAAACACTCTGCAGCTGAACTTGCTCCCAGATGTTTCCACGTCACTTGCGGTTGACCAGGGCAGCGCTAGCAGGGCAGAAATTTGTCAAACTGACTTGTCGGCATCCAATAATGGAGCCAAGCAGAAAGTCACTAACCTCTTCTGTACAACCACACATTCCGCTGCCAGTGGTTTTTGCTACGTGCCTAATTATACACCTGTGTCAGCAATGGTTGTGCCTTAATTAGCCAATTCCGCTAATAAGGAAAATAAAAGGGGTATCCACATACTTTTGGCAATATAACATACAAAGTTTCATTTCTTCATGAGGACATTCATAAATCTAAAATTAAATATACTTTTGCATAAAAAAAAGCAAGCACACCACTCTTATTCAGTGCAATGTCATGCGAAATCCCAGGAAACCCCCACTGCTGAAATCTGCACTTGCTAGGATTATGACTCAACTCATCTGAATGCACAAGTGACCTTATTGAGGGAGTGACTGACCGAGATACTAACTGCTACGGCTAACAAACACAGTCCACTTAACCTGCTATCAGGCTTCTGGTGAGTCCAGCACCCTGTTTGAAGAACAGAATGACTCAACAGCCTGTAAGATTCATGTATACTGGTTTCAGAAATGGTCCTTGGAAAAAAACCAAATCCTATGATCCTACGTTTCAAATAAACTGAAATCCCCACAACAATACAGGGAGGTTTTCAGTTCTAAATCCATCAGGATGTGTGTTAACATTACAAGACAAATCCGTATCTTTAATTATGGATGGCGGATAGATATTCCTCTTCAAATTAAAAATGTTTCTTTTATTCGTGGCTCTCAAAGCAGAGAATGTGTGGACTACAAGCTGTTTGTGTATGCATTGGGCAGAATGATTAATACCACATGTCCCCCCCCCCCACAAAGGAGACAGAGGAGCCAAACTTGGGGAGGCCTGGAGATGAAAGCAGTAGATATGGGAGATTTGCAAAGTTCTACATAAGCACAATGGGACCGCTGTCGGTAAACATGGCTGAGAGACATGCAGCGTTCCATCGACCCCCCCAGGAGCTGGGGAAGAGCTTACTCCACCAAACCCCAAAAGGGCTGGCCAGCGATCAGAAGCAGTTGTCAGGTGACACCAGAGTCAGCATCTGTGTTACCGCAGCCTCTGAAATTACACGACACATCCCCATGCCTTTGGGGAAGGGTAACTGCTAGAACTAATTGATTAATTTTCAATAATAAAAAAAAACACAGAAAACAATAAGGATGGCCTAACACGTTACAGTGAATCGAGTCTTAATTCCGCAAAGAAGCATGTCAAAAAAAAGTAGAAAAAGCCAGGCACTTCTCAACTGGCTACATTCATTACTTACACCGTCTCAAAGCTATGAAACCACAAGTTAGTCGTAGGATATATATTTCACACTTCAGAGGGCCTGATTTAATGCACTTGACATTTCTTCTTACCTGAACAAATAACAGTGTCACTATCCAGGCATTGATTCCCATAGATTGCTGTTAACGACGTACTGGTCAGCAACCAGCATAAATGACAATGTGGGATATAAATAGGGACACTAGGATAAAGAATTAATGAGCATACCATCTCTGATTAAACAAGGGGTTATGTTATTTTAAGCAGGGATATATGGTATGACGGGGCTGGCATCCATCAGAATCTAGGGTGTGGAGAGTTACATAGGGATGGAACATTTTCAATAACTTTCCAGAAACTTTCCATCCCATGGGAAGGTAAGCTGGGTAATTTGGAAATATTCCAAGTTGGAAACTTGTCATGGGAATTAACGGGAATATATAAGAATTAACAGAAAAATTCCCAGAATTTTGCAACCCTAGTGTGGATATCATTCCCAAGGGGAGGATGTCTTTATTTTCTTCAGGATTCCTGGTCTCAAACTGGTCCACTTCAAACTTCTTTCTTCAACCCTTACATGATCCTTCAGTAAGGTGTCACTGAATGGATAATGTCTCCATGGTGCCTTAATCCATTGTATACACACCAACTTCAAGTGATGACCTTTTCCAGAAGTTTCAGATTCGCTTCATCCCTCGTCAAAACTACTCTGTGAAAGTAAATTGTAATATAAAAACCAATCACAGCAACGCAGGCTTGGTCTGAAATCACATTCTTGCCATTCATCGCAAGAGGTTGTCCTTGTGACAGCCAGATATATCACAGTATTTGATTGCTTAGCATTATTTCCCAGATTTAAACAGCTTCAGACCAATCAAGTAGGTTGGGCTAAGCAGATATCAAAGCAGATATGCAAACTTCCCCAATCAGTTCTTCAAATTATTCCTCTCTGCTTTTGAATAGAAGGTGGCCCTTCAAGCAAGGAAACAATTACAACGACAAGGAAACAAGGGCAAATCGTACTACAAATCCTGCAATGGACAGGCAGTTGTGAAAATAATAATTCTCAGTATTAACATACTTTCACTTCCCTTACTTTTACAGTTCATTTACCATTTCGAAATATTAAAACATTAAAAAAAATATATAACTCTTGGCAACACTTCATTTGAGGAGGCATAAATGTACTAGACTACACTCTTAATTAATATATTAATTAACCAGAAACTAAGTGTTAGTTACATATTGATCTCATTAGGGTTCTGTATAGCACCTGCACTTGTGTCTGCGAGTGTGTTCATGGGTCTTGTTAGGTACCTCAGTCGCGGGGGGGGGGACCCCCTATATGTCCCTGATGGCTGCCTCTATTATGCTGCAGTACAATCAGCAGATTTTGCCAGTTGGACAAACAACTAGAGAAAATAGTTATTTATTTTGTCAATTTTTTTCTGATCGCACTGATTTGAAGCAAAGATAAAATATGCCAAACTTCATATTTCAGTTCAGAGTGAACCAGAGCTATAAGTACATCAAAATACCGTGTTACTGGATAGAGTAACTTCAACTGATGGAAATATAAAGTAGAACAGATACAGGATATTTAGATAATATAGCCTAGTGGCAGGGTCCCATGTGTCCCATGTGTTTTGTCCCCGTTTGGCCAGCAGGTGTCGCTGGCCATCCTGGTCCCTCTTCTGTCTTATAGCCCTAAATCCCCAGTGTGTTTCCTTATTCCCTAGATCACTGCATAGCTCAACCGGTCAAGTGAGTGGCTCAGAAGCAGACACTCCTCCAGTCATGGGTTTGAGACTGGCCAAAGGGCTGGTGTACCTGTTTAATTTATTGGTCATTTTTCCTAGTTTCTTGTGCTTGTTACTTGTAACTTATTCCACCTGGTCCTTGTTGTCCCGTACCTGCAGTGATTGGTTGACCTGGTTATGGTCCACACCTACCCCTTGTTTGCCTTGTTGTCTGTATGTATTAAAGTCTCAGCTCTCATCCAGTTCTTCAGTCAGTCATTTTTCAGATGTGTGTGTTTAGATGTGTGTAGATGTTTGAGCTATATTGTTATTACTGCTTTGGCTTTTCCCAAGTCCTGCTCTCTTTTTTTTGTTCCCTAGCATGTTAATTTTGTGGTATTTTTGTTGGTTCTTATTTCTCCCATTTAGTTCTTGGCCCCTTGTGGTCCTTTTATTTTGGGGTTTAACCCTTTGTGTTGTTTTTGTTAATAAACCCCTTTTTATTTGAGCCACTCTGTGGATCGTTACGCTTTTCCTGTCCCTTTTCTATGACCCGCCATAACAACCTAGTATTTCCATAAACGGGAAATAGACAACGAGAGTGAACACTTAAAATTACAAGCAAAGCAAATGCATTTTTCCCTTTTTTTTCAGCACAATCATTAGCGCCAGTTTTTGCTAAACGATAAAGTGACCAGTATAGCTTATAGTAAATGCAAACAATGTAGAAAATGGCAGGATGAACGGAACGGACCAGGAAATGTTATGCGGTGTAAGCACGCTAGAAAATGCTGCGCATGCAGAGACTTGTGAAGTACAAATCGGGCAGGTGGCACAGATCAGGTAGTGACAGCCCCCTCTGCTGTCGCAGCATCTCTCGCTAGGATACATCCAGATTTCAATGATATGAACTTTAAGGCATGCAAACATGGGCCGCTGTCGGTAAGTGGAAAGGGATGAAGCGGAGGAGACCGAGTACTGGGAAAGAATAGAGCAGAGAGACGAGGGAACAGGGAGCCACCAAAAGAAAGACTAAGGACAGGGATGCAGCTCAAAGGGATGATGATTAATAGAAGGAGAAAGAGACAACAAACTACAGCAATTTATATAGTTCAGAGAATCCTTTAAATTGTAGGAAAGCAACCAATGCAATCTGAGGCAAGTAAAGGTGGAAAGGACAAGGTAAGACCTGTAGTTAAGCTCACAAGTAGTATCCCCCCCCCCCCCCAAAGTGTATAAATCCCTGCTTTGTAAACCATTTAAGTGGGGAATCCCCCACCCCCATTTTGAAAGATGAAGGCCCTGGATCCCATGTTCCTTCAGCAGTAATCAATCGTAACGGTACATGTGACCTACTTCATACGTTACCAGACATGCCGGCTCTCGGGCATCAGGCATCAGGCTCTCACGCAAGAAATCTGACGGCAAATCTACATCATTCCATTATAAACCTAAAGTTTGCTACATTTAAAGTTTTGGGGTCGTTTGCAAAGGCTACAGACTGTTTACAAGGTAATAAAACTGTTTCATACATGTAAATGTGTGTGCAGACTTGCCTCCAATCGAAAATCTCATGCCAGCTAACTGTCCAAAATTGGCAACCCTGTGTTATTATACATGTTCATGATTTGTACTTGAACAGTAAATTAGTTACTACGTGACTTGAGTCTTGAGTGTTTCCAAACAATTGTACATCTACCTGTACAGATGTCTTTTATATTGGACAGCTGTATACAGGGTCAGTGGATTCAGTGCAGTATACATCAGTATGAGCAGTACAATTTGTTACCTGTAGACAAAACGAGTAACACTCCGTTTTTAAACATCCCAATTTGCCCAGAACAGCTTCTTCCATTTTACAAGGGACAAGATTCAAGTTTAAGGGAAAATGATAAACTTTGTAACCCATTTAAATGACATGAATTTTAATATTTTGCGATTGTGGGAAAAGCGCATTCTCTTTCTGTAGCATATAGCACTTTTTTTTTTTTTTTTTTTTGCACAAGCTCAGCTCGACAAAGCGGCTACGCGATGCCTCCGGATTTAGAAATGCTTGATTTATTTAACAGCGGAACCGAGAAGTGGAAATACGTGGCACTTATCTGCAAACGACCCATCGGCCCTTTCTGGATATTTTACAAATACGAACTTGGAGGCATGACATCACTTCGAAAGTAACGCGACGTCGCTTAAGACAAACTCTTCATCGTTAATGGGCGGATTGCCCTTATTGTTTTCCAAACACTAGCATCGCTAAATATGTTAATCCCTCCCGTTGATGCCAACCTAAGACGACAAAACCCTAAGAAAACAGCAATGGTATACTCCCGAGATGGTAGCTACCTAACAGGTATTCTATCAGCACGCACAAGCCCCGATGTATAAGGATGCTGTATTACAAGCAGGGGAGTTGAACTTCACTTGAAAACTGTGACACAATCCCCTGAAAGTCTGCAAGTAAACAAATCCCGCCGTAATATATTTGCATGTTCAGACTAAAAATCATCACTGTAGGATTACTGCTGCGTGCACTATACACCACAGTGTCCTACAGCTGAAACGCTCCCCTCCCACGGTTAATCTTCCAGTCTCTATAACCTTCTGCTGATTAACAATAGGGGATCAGTGACCTGTCAATATGAGGAGGTAACACCAGTCACCAGCCTGTCACTGAGAATCATTCACTAGTTACACCAGGCTCAGGTAGATCTGCGCATTGCTCGAATGTTTTTCAGTTGTAGGGTTATGCATTTTACACCAGAAATGCAGATTCATAAGGTTAAGTTACTCGAGAAACTATAAATATACATTAAGATAACATGGCATGAAAAATGTGAACACAGCACCAGAATCATTTCGTGTTTATTGAGTGTTATTTCCCATTGATATAATTCTTTGGCCAGTACCTTTTTCATTAGCGCACCACAATAAAGACTCCATATATTAAATATAAACTTTGGCATCGGTGCCTTAGCATTAATGAGCATTAAGGGAGTGGCAGATTAAAAGCTAGTGTCTTGGAAAGGCTACAGTCTTGATTGATGAGCACCAAGCTTGTCAGAACATCGAAACACGATACGCTCCCTCCTCCGGTGCGTCGCAGCTCCCTGCAAGACTGTGTGTGTTTATTTTTCGAGACCGGTAGTATAACATAGATCACGTTATTAGTGCCTTATTAATGCATCAATTAATTGAGGCACTTTTTTGCACCAACACTGCATGCTAAACACTATCAACGCCAAGTGCATTTCTAATACGTTGTGTTTCTCAGTTTAATGATTATGCAATCATAAAAACTATCTTGACTGCAGAAGGAGAAAGAAGTGTCACGGGAATTTGAGCTATACGGCTTTCAAAAAGTCCCGACAGAGGACTGAATCTCTGTAACTGTATCCCATCAGTCAGCCTGGTTTGTGTGTGCAGCCTGGTACAGTAAGGATCGAGTATAGCCTACCAGTCTGAATGCTACAGGTACGGCAACATCCAGACATATCCCTAGGATGATTAAGCATTAATCAAAAGATGGAGAGGCAGTAAACTGCAAGACCAACATGATTTTCATACATTAGCACGTCCACCATCTCTCCCTCTCCTTCTGGTAAAGTCTATCCTCCCCTGTATCTAATAAAGTCAGAATGAGCACATGTATAAAATGCCACAGATGGAACTCCAAAGGGGTCATGCAATTTTTCAGTGTGTGAGGTTTATCCTCTATCCCATTGATACCGACCTAAGACAATACACGAAAACGATCGTTTATGTGCTACCAAGGTGCGTAAATGCAGCCTCTACGGCGAAGCCCTTATATTTTGATGACAGCTTGAGCCAGTGTTCTCCCAACAAATCGCTCCTTCAAGGTTGTGCTTTCACTTTTGGCTGACGACCCCATGCCGGCTGATGGTGTCGCTGAGGGGCGCAGGTACAGAGCGCTTTACCGCCAGCTCTCCAAACGCAGCCGGGTGCCGTCGCTCTGTAAAAAGGAGCCGCATGCGCACGGCGCGCATCGGGGTTTTCTGCCGTGACACTGTGGCAAACGGGGGTTAACGGCGGCTTTCGGGCGAGGGAGGGCTGTGACTGCGGGAGCACATCTGGGGCTCGAACCGTGAAAACGGGCTCTGCGGGAATCGGCAGCTCTATCCGCTAAAGGTGCCGCAAAAACTCCCAAACGTGAACCCGAATGCAGCCTGAGAGGCACAGAGGGAGCTGCATGGCGCTGATCTGTCAGGGGTAATCGAAAAATAAATAAATAGACAGACAGACAGACATAGACAGATAGACAAAAAAACAAAAAGTATACTGATGACTTCCACATTAAGATCTTTACTTAAAAATAATCATTTACCAGCAAAAAAAACCCCCACTGTTTTAAAGGAGCTGTTGCTATTCTCCAAAAGCTGTCTGTTACAGATCAGACAGCTGTTGTACAAATACCAGATGGCAGAGAAGCAAACAAATAATAAGGAAAAATCCTTAAAATATGGATGACACAGTTTTAACGGTGATGGAAATGCTATTTCTGGATGCGCCTGCAAATAGGAAAAAGAACTTTTACAAAAAGAAGAGGATTTGCTACCAAGAGATAAAAACTGAAGTTTTCTCAAAAGCTATCCGAAAACGGTATATCACTACCAATTAGAGCGACTTTGCCTGCAAGTGGTTCATCGCGCAACATTTTGGATCGAATTTCTTATATTTTAATATGTAGGTCTCAAAACGGGTTAACATTTTCCCAGGGAAAACAAAAAGTTGTATACATAACATTGTATCCTTTTTCAATGATATAACATGCTATTCCCACAACACAAAGAAGCAGTAAATTAACTATTTGCGCTAGTTTTTACATCACAAAACAGTTACAACCGTTACACGATACACTTCAATGAAAATGCTAAGAAATTATTCATATAGTCATTGTATCATTTAGTTAAAAATAATAATAAAGAAATCAGTCGTCATTTTGACTCCGACCGTCCATTCACACCGGCGTTACAGTCTCTAGGGTCATTATCAAAGACAAACATGGTTGTTTTCAAGGAATAACCCCTTTACGGTCATGCATTGTGTCGTTAATCCAAATGCTGCGTGCTCCCCCCCGGACACCCATTATTACTGGGGTGCCCTTGCAAACTGGGCAGATCTGCATACGTAGGGCTCTGGGAAACGGATTGGCAGCAATGCCGCACTTTGCAAACATGCTTGGAGTGCAGCACAAGCCATAAGCAGCTTCTGTTTGAAAAAGTGAGCAGGCAATAACGAACAGCCGCTGCATCACACCCGACATCGTCGATTTTAATAGATAACTGCGTCTTTTTACGACTCAGTCTTGTCGTAGACACTCGTTTGCTTAACGCTACGCGCGCACTTGTTACATCAAAATGTTCAATACGTAAGATTTCACACCAGTTCTTATTAATTGACCTCTTCGTACATCTTAAAAGAACAGAACAGTATTACTAAAAGAACTTCAACAAAACTCGGATTTTTAATATATTTTACAATGAACTGCATTCTAGGCGCAAATGCGGTGCAAATATTGTCGTGTCCCAAGCCATCCCGTTCATGAAAAAGTTCTCTGCTGCGCTGCCTTTCCTGCTCATATTTGACAGAAAAAAATCGTGCTTACCTTCGAGAGGTCGCAAATGTCTTAATGCATGGAGCCAGCGGCCAAAGCACTAACGAGGGACAACTTGATATTTAATTTAAGTTAAATCCATTAGGTGCTTCAGATCCGTACCAACCGGCACAACTTCGGCGCTGAGAGCCGCCTAGAAAAGTGCGCCGTTCCCTTCGGTACCGGGCCGGCGGCTCCGCGATCAGCGCTCTACCCCCTTCCAATTATTAATTAAAGCACCAGCGGAATTTTCAGTCGCGCCTGGGAATCGCTTCTGCGGGTGCCTTTGCCTGATTGGCCAGTGTGACGGTGACGTTGAGGGCAAGTGCCACACCTCTCCTCACGTCAGATACAAGGATGCAAGGGGGTTATCTGCGTTTCTCGCATCCTTGCACTGTAGCAATAGGGATCACGGTAAGTAATGAGTTATGGCAAAGAACCTTTCTGTCACGGTGGTGCTGAGGATGGCCACGGACATGATGATCATATGATTTTTTTTTCCTTTGCAGCATACTTATTTTTCTTTTTTTTTTGCTTTTCTTTACTGAGTAAATGTTCCCTACAGTATATTCAAGTGATTCTCTCCCTGTATCTTATACATAAATTCTACAACTACAAATGTCAATCCATACATGGATCCATCCATCCATCAAGCTATCCATCATCTATACCTGCTTGTCCAGTGCAGGGTTGTAGGGGTCCAGAACCTATTGCAGAAGCTACAGGTGCACAGTAACCATTTACAGTACACCTGTGGGCAGCTTGACAACTCCACTTCACCTTAGCGTGTTCGTGGACTGTGGGAAGAAACCCCATGATGACACGGGGAGAACACGCAAACTCCACACCAGGGGCGTTTGCGGGGCATGTATACCCTGACAGATTCAGGGGGCCCAGCACTTTACGGGGGGGGGGGCTTGAATATGCAAAATAATATAATGTCAGGGGGGGCAGGGGGCCCTGAATGTCTCCACTGACATTGAACCGGGGCAGAGACTTAAACCCAGGTCTCAGAGGTGTGAGAAAGGTGTATTAAATAATAATAATTTCCTCTCTCCATACAAGTGTGTCAGACTGAAATGGGCGGAAGCTCCCTGAGCCGTATTGTCATTGTCAGTGCTTGCGGACTGTGCTGTCATCGGCTAGAACTCTGCCGCTAGTCTGTGCGCTGCACAAAACCGTCGGAATATTCATACTGTGAACCAAATGGCACAAAAATATTTAACGGTAACTAGCAGATGCCTAATGTATGTCTTTGGAACATCCAGGAAATGTTTGAAATAAATGTGTAAGTCCTTTAAAATAAATAGGGAGAAATTCACAAGTAAAGGAATTTCACTTCTTTTACAGTCGTCAGATGAGCTGCACAAGGGAATGATACCTTAAGAGGTGCCATCAAAAATCAGTGTCAGGTCCTTGAGCAAATTCAAAAAACATCACATTTGGATCATGCAATAAAATTCTGGCACGAATGGCGACAGGTGGGTATTTCACAAGTGTGGAGCACTTTTTAAGTCCGTGTTTATTCACCGAGCTCATTGGCGGAAAGGTGCAAGGATTTTTTTCTGGTTGATGCCGTTATCCATAGACAGTTGCACGCGTACAGTTGCTGTTAAGCATAGCGATTAAGGGTGCGTTAGGCTAGATAGACGGAATGTTAAGGCAGGCCATCTGCAATCTGCATTACCATTAAACACTTCACTTTCTTGCTCATATAGTTCTGGGTGAAATATCAGTAGGTCGTCATGCTGAAGAGATGTGAGCTGTTGAGGTTGAACATCAGCTCCAAAAAGGGTGGCGTGGAAATGGCACTGAAACATGGCAGGATCATGCTGTCTGCCATCCAACGCTGTGAAGTTCATGATATTGTCAAAAATGCTTGCAAAGTCATGTTGTACATATCTATTTAATACTTACTGTATGTGTAACATTAGCTCTGTTCTGTGTTAGACCTTGCTCTAGGAAATAGATCTCAACAGCAATCAGAACCAGTAGCTAGTGATATATCGGCCTAATCGTAACACAAATTCAGGCAGATGAACGTTGACGGTTCGCTATTAAAGTGAAACAATGAAAGGTACTAAAAGTGAACAATGGATAAGAAGGGGCTGCATTTCCGCCATAAAACATTGCGCCCCTTCTCGTTCTCAGCCTCATGGAATGTGGTTTCACACACACAACGCTCATACCTCAACAAATCCCAACAACCAGACTCAAATCACTCATGTCTATTTTTCTCCCCAAAGACTAACCTATGTCACGTGTATGACATCACAGCAGGGACTGCTGACATCATCACAGCTGCTGCCGTGGTAAACCACCATCTTGGGCTAAACCCTGGTTCACCAAATCCCTTTGAACATTCTGTTTATCTTAACAGGCTGCAATTAAGTATAGTCAACATATTTGAATGATTTTTTAAAAAATTATTTTATTTTTTTGCCAATACAAACACATCGAACGATCTCCAGAAAATCACTCCAAAAATAATTCTGTAATTAGAAAACAAATCCTGGTCAATGAAGTCAGCCAAATCAAGTCAGATTCATTAAGGGGATTACTGCAGCAAATGCCCAACATACACCCTTTTACCAGCACTGAGTCAAAGCCCAAAACAAATGTTAGCAACCTCAGCTATTACTACCATGGCAACATGACACGTTTCTAAGGTAGCATTATGGATAAATGGCAGAGGTAAGCTAACTTACATGGCTTGTGGATCATGCTGAATGAAAGCTAACAATAAATAGTGGAAGTTCAGTTTATTTGCAATGTTTAATTAAGTTGCGTTGCTTTTAATTACACTAAATTAAAGTATCTCAACCTAGCAGGCATACAGTAAACGACGGTCTGAAACCCTCCCTTACCTAACAGGCTTGTTTTGAATGTCGTCAAGGTTTTTCAGGTCCTGCAATCTTGACTCTGACCATTTTTCTTTTTCAGCAGTGGTTTGCCAAGCACTCCCAGCACATTAACACCATTATCCAGATCCTGCTTCACACTCTTCTGGCACGATGCCTTGGCACGATTTCATAGGTACGGACATCAGAGAACCGCACAATCGTACATCCCAGCAACTAAGCCATCAAATATTGTGTTGTTTCTTCAGCTTCACCCATATTTTGTAAAGATATTCATATCCATCCGTCCGTCCGTCCATCCATCCATCCATCCATCCGTCCATCTTCCAACTGCGTTTCCAGTTCGGGTTGCAGTGAGTCTAGAGTCTCTTCCAGGATGGATATGGGAAGAGATAATCAGTACGGAACAGTTAGAGTAAAACTGAGAATCTCAATCTCTCCTCAGCGTTTGGCCTGCACTGCATACTGAAATGAAGTACTTACATAGCAAAGAAAAACATCTGATAACTGCCCACACTACGTAAACCCTGGGAGTCTGAAATGGTTTCTCAAGTTGTAAAATCAGATAATTAAAACTTCAGTTTCATTTACAATCGATAAATGTAACCTGACACAAATGTTTTGTACATTTAAGGAAATCTGTGGCGTTTCCATTATAAACCAATTAGTGCTTGAGAGTGGGGGAGCGCACTGCCCTCTAGAGGAAAAAGGCAGTACATTTTCGTTGTTTTGTTTACCCTGACCGAACATACAGCGCGCGCATCGCATACTTATAACCCATCTCTAAATATTTCATTCCGTACATTGTACCATAATATCGTCACAAAACAATACAATTGTAGCAAAAGAATTCAAACTGTGAAAAAACGTTTGTCTCATTATTGATCGGACAGTTTATGGTTTTAAAACATGGTAACACTTGAAAATCAGGGAATCAATTCAATAGTAACAATGTAAATGAAAAATTGACATGGAAGGAAGAACAATAATTATGTATTTGGAAATGTTATTTTTATTATGACGGATCTTAGTGGCTGTACGTTGACTAGGTAGGGAGTGCCGTCGTTTCACACGTCACGGATGGGGGTTTAAATGCTGTCTCCGCACGGTATGTATGCAGCGTGCATGTTCTTCCCGTGTCGCATGAGCTTTCACTGGCTGCTGCAGGTTCCTGATAGGTTCCTGGCATCTCCAGATTGCACGGTTTGTGATCGTTCGTGCGTGTGCCCTGCAATACACCGCTATCACATTCAAGGGGTCCCGTGACTAGTCACCTATACTCCAGATTACAAATCCCCTAATTAAAATAAAATTAAGGTTGTTTTATTTGATAATCCACAAATATTTTCTTCTACAACATGCAATTGTTAAAAATGCTTACCCATTAACCGAAATTTTAGAAAATAAATAAATGACGATATATGAATCCATTCTGTTATCCATCTTCTAGCGCTTTGTCCTGGAAAAGGTCATGCAGAGATGGAATCTATCCAAGACAGCATAGGGCACAAGGCAGGGGACACCGCGAGCCAGACAGGGCACATTCAATCAGAGACTGCGGACAATTTAGAGATGCCAGTTAGCCGAAGCGCTTGTCCTCCGATCAGAGAAAATGCATGCGACAGGAGGAGATCACACAAACACACAAATGCATACACCAAAAGGATGATTGTCAACCCCACGACCCTGGAAGTGAGAAGGAACAGTGTTACCCACTGTCACCGTGCCACATCTAAGGCAGATCTATGCAAGCATTACTTGTTATAATTGAAAACCTTAATCAGCAGAATATTAATACTTCCTTCTCTGACAGCTTTATGGCAAGATAATGATATGATGGAATCTGTCTCAGTGAGAGTAAAATAATGGCTTATCCTAAGTACAAGTGACAAGGTTATAACTGTCCAATCAATGGAATGGAAATTGAACTTGAGAAATTGAGCTTGATTTTACTATAAGCCTCAGGTAATTGTTCACGGCAGTCGCACTTCAACTCAGCAACTTTTACACCCATCTAACCAAACACAGCTCTGGGAAAAGTTAAGAGACCACAGCAAAATGTTCCGTTTCTCTCATTTCTCATTAAAATTTTTTTTTTTTTTGTTGCAAACTCCTGTCTGGCTCTTCCCTGCTTCTCACTGATGAAGGGCTTCTTCCATGCTTTATGGGTCTTCAGTCCTGCTTCTAGGAGCCTGTTATGAACCGTCCTAGCAGTGCACTTCACTCCACTTAATGTCTCCCATTCTTTTTGAAGGTCACTTGAGGTCATCCTCCTATTTATGAGGCACTGTCAGATAAGTTGACGGTCGTCTCTGGCATTAGAAAGCTGCTTCTGTCCTCTAACTGGCTGAGTTTTGGTCATGGCCAGTGTCTCCTGCTTCACCTTGTTCTTGTGTACCGTCTTAGAAACTTTGAGCCTGGAAGCAGCCTGCCTCGCAGTGTAGCCTTCTGCCAGCAGAACCGGGATTAAACCAGGATTTAACAACACAGATTTAAAAAAAAATATGGAGTGGCATCTTAATTTTTTCCAGAGCAGTATCTAAGAAAATTTTTAAAGTGATGAAGAGTGTTGACATCAGTTATAATTAGGATTGGAATGGAATGGAAAAAATGAAAAGTAAACCAGCTACTGTAGAGATGTTTGTGAACTGTTTGGTACGAGGCCAAATTTGTAATGAATCAAATAAGTTTCAGGCTAGGGAAGTATTAAGGAACAGGAGTAATTTAAGAAAGGTCCATTGTAGGCTTATGTAAAACGGTACAAAAAAAAAACCTTAAGAACATTCTCCTTCTGTAGATTTTGGCAGTGGTCTTTTATATTTCATTGGCATGGAACATTGGAAATATCCAATTAAGGCCAATTGTGAGGAAAATAGAAGGCACAGAAGCTGGCCAGTGACGCTGATGGACTGCTTTAAGGGCATTTTCCTGGGATTTGCTCATTCCTCTACACTGCAAAAATAATTAGAGCGAGTGCATGTGTCTCCTTTTTAGCATGTATGTATGTTTTTTGGTAACACTTTCTACGAATGCCATGCCTATAAGAATCTATGAACACATTCATAAGACATTATAATGCACTCATTAAGCATTATAGACATGGCTATAAATATTTACGTTTATTATGCAATATGAATGCTTTACGAAGCTCTAATCTATAATTTACTATGGATACCTAGATAATGCAGTACAAAGCATCCTTAATGCTTATACCGACCATTATAATGCATTATTAAGCATTATATTATGATATCTATAGTGCATTATAGATGAGAGCTTCACTGCAGCTTATGAAGTATTATATCCAACACTTTAATTGTCAAGACCTGCTCATCCAGTCCTCTCATGTGCCATGCCCCCTCATTAACCTCACGTGCAATCCCGATTGTCATCAGCTGTTTCTTGTGATTCCCACTGAGTCCTGTGTATTTCAGTCCGCGTTCGAGTACGTTTCCCCAGTCCTATCATTGAAGTGTTCACCGTGTAGTTGTGCTCTGCCTGCAATAAACCCCATTTTTAGATTTCCGTGTGCTCGATCCCGATTCCCCCCTCACTCGCCCTGCGCACGGTCGTCACATTAATACTTCGTTCCTGGCAATAGAAGATGCTGTAATGCTTTATTCTTATACCAACCATTATAATGCATTATGAAGGTATCTAAAGTACATTATAGATGAGAGCTTTATTGGGGCTTATGAAGTATTATAATCAGCACTATAATGCCTTATGATTGTCAATAGAAGATGCTGTAATGCTTTTTTCTTATACCAACCATTATAATGCATTATGAAGGAATCCATAATGCATTATAGACGTGACTTTTAAGTAAAGGGTCACTTTATTACATTTAATTACCATGAATGAAACCTGTATGTATCTATTTCAAACTTTCAAAATACATCACTCATACACGCGACATCAGATGCACACAAAACCAAACTGAGATGAGAACTAAAAATGTCGTACTTCCCATGCCAATCACATCTAAGGTAAATGTTCTCTCTCTATACCATGACTAAGACTGAATTGGATTATGATTCATACACGTTGTATCTGTCAAGAAAAGTTTAAAGCACTGCTGACAGAAAAAAGAAGAAAACAGGCGGTAAAAAGGTAACCCCTGAAAGCTCCCTCATCCCTCGCCACATGTAACGTTCCCATGGCACCTCTCTCCTCGCTCTTCATGGTGGAGCGCCACTAGTACTCCTCTCTGGGATCCAGAGACAGCAGGGCCCTGCAGCTAACAGCTGAAGGGATCTTCACGTCACCGTTGTCATAGCGACAGCCCTTGTCACGAAAGAGCCCGTCGAGAGCACAGGTGAGGCCCGATCCCCTCCACTGGGTCTCCCCGCCGGATTCCACAGGAGCATCCTGAGCGGGACGTTGGACACTGCGTCAACGGCTGACACAGTCGCCGCTCTACTCTCTGATCTGCGGCTCCTCTTATTAGTGCGCGTGGGAGAGCGTGTTTGTACGGCACCCAGCCGACGGACATAATGCTCAGAAAAAGTCACCAGCAGAACACAAATTGTTCACAATGAGACATAATTCAGGACTCTAGGCCAAATAGGAGTTAAAGGAAATTGGCCTACTGTGGTTTCTTTACTCCAATAGAGAAACTGGAAATTTTAATCTTGGTGTCCACGAGAGACAGGCAGATGTTTTTATAGGTGAGAGTTTGTCCTGGGAGCAAAACGCAGAACCAGCCAGCATCCATGGAGCCATTTAGATTAAGGGTTTTGCGCAAGGGATTCAAACCTATGACCCTTCGCATATCCCTGACCCACTGAGCTACACAACACTCCAATTAATTATTCATTTAATCATATGAATTTAATTATATGAATAATATTTAATGATCTAATGTCATAAAACATTACTAGCAAAGAAATGCATGTCACAGAGTCCACTTTAATATTATTCTTTGCCTTTGAACAAAATACCAACTGGACCATATTTTTCAGTTGTATTTCAATTCCGCCACAATTGTTTATGAAAGGACACAATAAACATTTGTTTTTCAATGGTTGGGCGGTGCATGTAATTTGCTTTGTGTGCTTTCATGAAATATATGCTTTTAATTAGTTCTGCATTTGAATCAAATGAAAATGCAGATCCGTTTGTAACTTGCTAGATTGCCCTGCATCCCTGAATGGGTAGCTGAACTGAGGATTAATTAATCTCTGTTCTGCACTGGATTATAAAATGGCTTTCTGTCTGTTAGACTTTGGGCCAGGACTGGCAAAAAGACAAACACTTAATTGCTTTGTTGGTAGTTAATATACAGGATTTCTTCACAAATGGAATAAGACATAGACTTTCGCAAAGTGCTGGTTTCTGATGACTTCATTTGCATTATTGTTCACTTGTGCATTATCTTTGTTCTTTGTTTTTCCAAGCACTATGTTTTTACGCTTTCATGCCCTGCTAATGGTCAATGTAGCCATTACAGTTGTAGAAGTTGAAATAAGTAAATAAATAAGCAAAAAAAAAAACACAGTTTTGCTATTTATCACTTCTAAGTTTTACCTACAACACCGTAACCTCTTATTTACTACACGGCCTTGGAAAATGTAAATACAGATGTCTTTAATTAGGCAACTGTAAGCAAGCCACAGTCACTGTCAGCATTTTTAAGTTTTGAAATGGGTTCTTCACACTTGCTGATGTATTCTGGGAAACAGAAATGGGAGTTGCGATAATTCTCGTCCATGCCTGCCGGTGCCAACTTCCATGGTCATTATTCCGCTTTCTGTACAGTTAGACATAACTCCCCTTTAATTGTCTGCCTGTTAAGCTTCCACTCTGCAGATAGACTTTTGCCTTGAGACTGAAACATTATAACTACAAAGTAACAAAGCATTCACATATATTGGGCTGATGAACTGAAACTAAGTTAAAAGTTTTAACTTAGTTTCAGATTTTACAATGTAATAATGCAGTAGCATTTGGGAACACTCTACTTATAGCAGTCATTGTACTGCATTATACATACCTTCATAACACATTATAATGCATTCATAAAGCATTATAACCATGATTATAAATATTTATCAAAAGGCATAACACCATTATAGTCATGTGTGTTATGCATTTGGAATGCTCTATGAAGGTCTCATATATAATGAAGTATAAAGTCCTTCATAATGCAGTACAAATCATCCTTAATTCTTATACTGACCATTATAATGCATTATGAAGGTAACTATAGTGCATTATAGTTGAGTGCTTCATAAAGCATTCATAATGCATGAGAAACAGGCCTATAATGTGTTATGGCCCTTTGGCCATCTAGTTTTTTAATTATTATTATTATTAAATGATTATTTAGTGGACATTTAATTGTTTGCGAGTTGGCGACTGGTTAAACCTGAATGGGGAAAAATGTATCTTCATTTTGGGGCTCCTTTTATGCCGTGGTGTATCTTCTGGTATGTGTGTCGCTGCTGCATATGACTGTCGTGAAAGTGTAAGCTTGCCAGGGTTTTGTCCTTATGATGTGATTGTTCTCGTATGATACAGCGTTACATTCTCTTTCACTTTGTAGGGCTTATTATAGGTGAAGGACTATCATTTAATAGTTTTATAGTTATTTGTATCGTTTTGGGGGGTGGGGGCAGCAGGGGCAGCAGGGGGGTTTAG
>JAODJU010000041.1:11586928-11605184 GCA_026776725.1 Gnathonemus echidnorhynchus
AACTGGTTTTCAGTTAATTTACCTGGTAAAATAAAGGTTAAATAAATGACATAAATGCTAAGTTAGTGTATAGTAGTATTAGTAGTATTAGCAGTAGGGGGGTGGAAGTTGTATCGCGACGTTAGACAGATTTACTCCAGGTACTCTGCTACTCAGTCAAAAAGCACACAGTCAGGTGAACTGGCATCACTAAATTGCTCACACTGTGTGTGTGAGTGCTCGTGCGAGTACCCCGCAGTGGACTGGCATCTGCTCCAGAGTGCCCCCTGCCTTGTGGCCCGTGCTGCCTGCGATACGCCGCTCACCACAAATCTGTATTAGACAACCGGCTGTGAGATGGATGGAGTTTCTGTATCTACTTGTTATATAGAGAAATAACCTGATTGGTAACAGGTTAAAAACACTTTATACCATTTATATTTACATAATGAACAAATCCTTCAAGACACTCATGTTGTACATTTTCAAAAAAAAAAAAACACTTAAAAGCACTTAAAGACAGATCAAAACCTGTGATTAGTTTTATTTAAAAACAAGACAGAACAAGCTACTAAATGTCACAAATATAAGGTGATAAAGCCATTGCAGTTTGACAGAATTTAACGAGCAAAAGCTTTCAAAGCCCCTTGTAAGTCACACTTTGAAGGTGTTCTGAACTTTGCAGCATCTTATTCAGCGGTTATTTTATTTGAGCTTAAATATTGATTTGTTCTGTCAGAGCGACAGTCTGCAGAGAAGAACATTTAAAAACAGAAGCACACGAGGGAAAATTGCATTTGAAACTGTAACCATGAAAAGAAATGTACAGCTCTAGGGTCTGTGCAGAAAGTACATTTCGTAGTATGGGGAATCACTGGTAGGGTGCATTACAGATGTGCGCTGTTCTCTTAAGGATAAATCGTTTAGCATGATGTTACGTTTTCAAAAAATGGGGTATTCCCTTAACAAGATCAGATAAAATAAGATAAGATGAAACTTTCCTCATCTCAAAGGAAATCGTAGTGGCATCGCTCTCACTGTGCAAAAATAACAAACAAAATATAAAGTATATATAGATACAAAAAGGACAAAATGATGATGCAAGTAAGAAGCTGAGTAACCAAAGTGGGATTGTGCATACAAGATATCCTATATACTGTATATAGCATGTGCCAGATGGAATGGGATCTGAGTCCAGGGGTGACGGGAAAAGCAGTGGGAGTCCGGTGCCCCAGGACTTTTGCAGTGATCTTCCCCTGCTTACAGATACCATCATCACAGTTGCCCACTGCATCTGTTGTTTTGGTTTAAATGCTGCATTTCTCTACCCACAGAGTGCAAACAGCCCATGAATACACAGGCTTGCACTGTCCTCAGTAAGTCATCGCCGGTATGAAAGATGCTTCTGGGAAGCGGAAGAAAGCGATCCTGGCTGAGGATCTGCAACGTCCCGTGTGCCACTTAATCCTTCGCGTTCCCCAGCCGAAAAAGCCGCGGATCTGATCTGAGGACAGTGCCGCGCTGGGTGTTGACTTTTCACAAGCAATTTGCTACGTGAAATTCACTTAACTGCACCCCAGCTAAGCAAATAAATTGTGTCCAGAAATAAAGCACTTAGAAGCCGGACAGGGCTTCCGTTCTGAATGAACAAACGAACAACAACAGCCTTAAGATGACAGTTATATTCTCCCGCTCCCCATTCTGACTGCCCCCTTCAAAATTTGACAAGTGGCCCATTAATCAAGTATTAATTGCTGTCATGGCTGTGTACACTAAGGCTTACACGGCTCACACAAAAGACAGGCCTTATTAATCATTTGTTACGTCTGATGAGATTTCAATAACATCTCCATCCACGTAATCGTTTCTATCCGAGAAACGGGAAGGAAAGCTCTGTGCATGCTTGCATGTTGGGAATTTTGTGTTTTGGATACGTCTGCCAAGTAAAACCAGAATTGATAAGTATATTTTTATTTATTTTTTTTATTTTTAGTGATTATTGCATCGCAGCACACAGTGCACAACAATGAAATGTGTCCTCTGCATTTAACCCACATGTGACTTTCATGTTGACAGATTCAGTATAAGGGCTATGCATATTAAATATTTGAGATGGACAATTTAACAAATGTCTTCAAATACTCATGAGAAGATTACTATGATCGGACAATCTCCAGAGTGATTGGCGGCTAAGGGGCTCAACAGGGAGACCACACCGTCAACCACAGGATTTGAACCAGTGACCTTCTGATTACAGAAATGATATTGGAACCCAGTGAGCACACGCCACCTCGTCAGAAAATCTCAAGCATGCACAGCCTTGTAGAGCTATCAGAACCTGAGATGGTTATTTTCTGAGCACTTTTATTCTTATTTCAGTAAAAAAAGTAAGGCTGATTGCTGACAGAGGTCCACTCAGGCCGTATGTGGACCTTGTTATTCCAGAATAATCTGATCAGGAAGTCCCTCACCTTTAGATCAGAGTTTGTCCTGTTCAAGGGCCTACTTAGAAATGCCCTTGTTAAGTGCTGGGCCCCGGGAATCTGCCAGGGTATCCATGCCCTTCCAACGCCGCTGGTTGTGTTACAGTCAATTGTCAAGTGGTATGCCTGTTTATAAGGAACACAAGTTACAAATAGTGACAAGCATTCTCACGTCAACGAGGCATCACAGTGCTGTAAAACATACCGCTGGTGATATACCTGTGCTGCGTTTGGGTGGTAAACCAGGCAATGTCAGTGAACAGCCCCATTTGGGGTCCTCTTGGACTCTGGTTGTATTAGCCAAAAAGCACATTTTAACCAAGCATTCTGAGTCCCTGGAACATGTGCATGTTAACGTTTCACCATCTTCCTCTGCAATTTCTGATCTTCACTGACATCCTCCAAACTGCCTGCCTCTCTGACGATACGTTTGGTGAAAACAGCGTGGGCTTTCCGGACACTTGCTCACCATTTGTCACTCCTAAGTTCTGAATTTCTTTTTTGCACATTTACTATAAATCACTCCCCCTCCCCCCTGCTCCATAATTACAATTATAATTACATATTTAAAATCAGACCGCAAAAAAGTGCATCAAGAGAATAATAGACTAATCTACAAACAGAAAAACTCTGATCTACATGATGAATACATGAATAGATTAAAAAAATATAAATAGGTATGTAGTTACTTAAGAGCTGACTGCCAGTAAACTGTACCGGAATAAAAACAGTAGTGAACGCTGTTTTTTAATGTCTTAACACTACAGTTCTGCTCAGTACATTATGAATGTGTTTATAAATGACTAAAAACATAGCCTTAAGTGAAGCCTTACCATATAACCTTTTGTTTTAAAAAACAACGGTATAATTCAGACTTTTATTAGTTACGTTTTATTGATTTGCATTAAATTATCTGTAGGTAATTGCACCTTGATTGACATCACTGCATTCTTGATGCTCCAAATGATCCCCCCCCCCCCCCCCCCCCCGCCATGTTCAGCACGCCATGGATTATTAGTACCCAAAATACTGTATATATCTTAGTATAACCTACTATTTTTGAATTAACAAACATATGAATTATTATCAACAACAACAATATTATTATTATTATTATTCTATGGCAGCACGGTGACACAGTGCTTGGCACCATTGCCTCACACCTCGAGAGCTACGGTTTCAGTTTCCCCCCCGTGGCTCCATGTGTGTGGAGTCTGCATGATTTAATCGGAGTTACCAGATTGCCCATGGGTATGCCTGTGTGAGAGGAAGGTGTGTGAGTGTGCCCTACGATGGGTTGGCGCCCCATCCTGGGTTGCCTACCTTGTGCCCATAATAGGACAAGTGGTCACAGAAAATGATGGTTATGTGTTTTTTGTGGCTTTGCGATTCTGATCTACCAAACCAAGACTCACCAGGCAGATTTCCACAGCTGCTTGATCTTCACCACTGGCCCTGGCACATCCGTTACTCAATTCAAAGCTGCTCGCAGCAATAACTTCTTTACTTTTGATGCTGTTCTGTGAAAATGGAATGGAGGCATTTGTGTACAAGGAAGGCTAGATGGGATTAATACTGAGTTGTGGTCCAAAGCGAGAGCAATTTCTTTGGAGACCTTTTCATAATTAGTTTTGCTCATTTAATTTCCATGTTTTAGCCGCCCGTGTCCTGCTAGGTCTAGCTTAGCATAATGAGCAAAATCACAAAGCAGCAGTTAAAGTCAAATAACAGATATTAGCCGTCGCTGTCAGTGACGATCTGATCTGAACCATTACTGCATGAAGGTCAGAAGATCTCGGGACATAATTCATTCCAGGCTATTTGAAATTCACTCATCATGAGATGTATGCATAGAAATGACCTGAATGAATCCAGAGGGTTGGAGATTCTCATGTCAGCATCATTGGAAGCATCTAATGGGTGAAAACATACCAGGCAATGGGGGGGGCAGCCCTCGTCACGCTAACAGATGGCGAGGGAGCACCCAGTTCACCCGGAGATGGAGGTGTCCCGCCTGGAAGGAACGACACCTCTCACCGACATTCAGGGTGTTTGCTCAGTGCACAGTTGCCTTTGGCATTAGTGCTTTTCTTTTTTTTTATCTCTTGTCATTTTCTCCTAAAAAAAGAACATCAAAGCTCACAGCAGGCCCATAGCCAGAGGGGGGAGGGAGAGGGATGGGCGTGTCCCCTCAGAAGATTTCATCATTCGAGGGGGGGGTCTCCCATCCGGGGGGCTGAAGTAAATTTCGAGGTTGAAATGTGAGATTTTACTATATGGCTTGCAGTCTACGTGAGACACCACTGAGGATTATGATATAAAAGATAAGGGCTTAACAATTTTTTTAAAAACTCACGAGGGATTGAACACTAATACTGTCCTGTTTTGACAGGAAGTAACCAAAGATGGAAGTTCCATTGCCAAGAACCATTCTCAGTTTATCTCCACAACCCCCTACAAAGACCTCTGGAATATGATCCATGCTCTTTAAGGACATGGTCTATCTCTAGTGTGGATATAAGTTCCCTGTGACCTTACTGCCAGGCTGGAGAAAGGACAGCCTTATATGGTGATAGACGTTTCCTAATATTCTGCGGGAACATCACCATAGTTTGCACTGATTCTACATCAAAGGTTGGCCTGATGCTTTTGTCTTAGTCCCGAGTTAAATGGTGTCATTCTGTTCTTTTGGCTGCCAGGGTGTTTTTACGAGCAATTACAGAACATTACAAAGTGTCTCTTAAAGCGAACAAAAGTGTGTACTATAATTATTAAGGCTTACATTAAACATAAAGCTGGAATTGTTATAGTATGAAGTCAAGAAGAGAACATCCAAAGCCACCTGCCTGCAACTGCTGAGACCGTGTGGGATCATTTTTCCCACATTTGTATTTCAGTGATATCTGTGAAACAATGAATCACCTGTTACCATTCTAGTAGCATTTTTGAGCATAATACCATTGACGGTATGAATTTTAAACATGCTACATTTCAGTGGGCGACATAATAGAATAACAGGACACTCTGCTAAGCACCACATACCTCTCAGATACAGAATCCAGTCTAAGGCATCTGGGCCATACGCACTCGTCTGTTTGTGGGTGTCTGTTCCCTGTTTCGCACTTTCTGAAGACATACCATTCATGCAAAATGACGACTCTACATGATGCCTGCCACGGCCTGGCGATTCTCCTGAGGTGATCTCGATTCCCCGTGCCTCCCCCGGATTGGTTCCACATCACCGCATCGCACTAATTGGATGAGTGCTTGTCGGAATTGGATGACTGAACTCCTGCTCATAGCTGATCATTTCTTCCTCACTCAGCTGAGCAGTCCAGACTGATATGAGTATGGAGAGTCAGCTTCAGCGTTGTACACGGATACGAGCTCCATAAATTCCATTTCATATTTTGTTATGATTTACAAGAAATATGCAAAATTTTCTAACAAGTCTATATGTGCTTTAAGGATCTGGAAAAAGCACGTGTGCAGCCCAGTACGTACTGTAGGGGGCGCTACATTTAAATAATTAAACTTATTTAGCAGAAGCTTTTATCCGAACTAATGTCCAAATGAGAAGACAGGCTCAAGGGGCCAATGGCGAAATAACTGCCTTTATGGGCGACCTTCCAGTTACAGGCATAGAGCCCTAATTCACTGAACACACACAGTTGGTGTATGAAGGTAACAAGAGTTACGTCCGCAAGCTTGGCACAAAGTCAAGGTTGTTTAGAGCATATACTGGCCTCTGGTGTTGTATCTGCACTCCTGTTTGGGATTTTTATGGACAGGATATCAAGTCGCAGCAGTGGCTAGAAAACCGTCTGGTATGGGGGGTTAGAGGTGACATTCCTGCTATTTGCAGGTGTTGCTCCTCTAGACTCATCAGGCTGGGAACTCTTTCATGCTTTGCAGCAGTTTGAGAGGCTGGAGAGTCTGCTCTTAGTCAAGCAGTATAAATGCTTAGGATCTCTCAAGATCTCGTTCACCGGGAAGGGTAAGAGGAACATCCGAGTGACAGGTGGATCGACGGTGGTGATAGTGATGATTTACAAGGGCGGATGGTTTTGCTTAATTAGAGGGATAAGAGATAATGAGATGAATAAGACCAGAAGCAGCTATGTGAAGTGACACTTTCTATCATCTGCGAAATAATATGCAATTTTAATCAGATTTCAGAATCTCTGTGCCCCAGATCCAGGTGTCCTTTAATGCCGATTTTATTGTTCAGGTTTCTCCACAAGACCATGATAAACAGAACGACCCTCAACCTGGCAGCGTGGCTCTTTCTATCAGCTTGTGTAGCATGAATATTTATGGGACCTTTATATGGGCAGTGAACAGCAAAAGAAAAAACAAACTGCAGTGTTACTCTGGATTTGTGTCTAACTTGAGGACAATAATAAGTGCTGTGTGTGAGTTTAGCAATGGATATTTATCTGTGGAGTCTCGATGAAAGATGGACACCCACACCAACGGTAATGGAAGCTGGAAAAACAATCATGTTTATTGGGCCTTTTGAAGAAATTGCTGAACTTACATTTATTTTATTTATTTAGCAGATACACTATATGGACAAAAGTATACCTACAGTAAATTTTATGACATCACATTCTAAGTCCATAGGCATCAATATGGAGTTGGTCCCCCCTTTGCAGCTGTAGCAGCTCCCACTCTTCTGGGGAGGCTTTCCACAAGGTTCTGGAGTGTGTCTGTGGGAATTTTTGCCCATTCATCCAGAAGAGTATTTGTGAAGTCAGGCACTGATGTTGGATGTGAAGGCCTGGCTCCTAATCTCCATTTTAGTTCATCCCAAAGGTGTTTGATGGGGTTGAGATCAGGGCTCTATGAGGGCCAGTCAAGTTCTTCCACACCAGACTCACCCAACCATGTCTTTTTTGTGCACTGGGGCATAGTCATGCTAGAACAGAAAAGGGCCTTCTCGAAATTGTTCCCACAAAGTTGGAAGCATAGAATTGTCCAAAATGTCTTGGTATGATGAAGCATTAAGAGTTCCCTTCACTGGAACTGAGGGGTCAAGCCCATCAATTTTATCCCTCCTCCACCAAACTTTACAGTTGGCACAGTGCAGTCAGGCAGGTAACGTTCTCCTGGCATCTGCCAAACTCAGTCTTGTCCATCAGACTGTCAGACAGAGAAGCGTGATTTGTCACTCCACAGAACACATTTCCACTGCTCCAGTGTCCAGTGGTGGTTTGTTGTACACCACTCCATCTGACAGTTGTGTGCAGCTGCTCATCCATGAAATGAAACATCAGAATTCAATGATTAAGAGGTGTACCCCTACACTTTTGTCCATATAGTGTATTTTTGGTCAAAGCAATATACCTTTTTTGAGTAAGCAGCGTCAGTCTCTGGAGAGCAACAGGGGATTAAGGACCTTATCAAATACCCAAGCATCATCCTGCTGACCCTGAGATTTGAATCAGTAACCTTTTGATCACAACCTTTTGATCTCTTGGTCCGTCTTCATTCAAAGGCATTCCTGGTACTCTGGATAATTACATTGGAGATATTTAAGTTACTCGGCTCACTATGAGCAAGTGTCATGCAACGTCAAGCTGAGATACGATTGGCTGCCGGCTCAGCCTCGCCACCGGCCATTGGACGACTCCCGCTGACACAGCGGACGCAAGTGCGGTAATCATCTCTGCTAAGCCTCAGCTTCCCAGATGAGAAATCCTGAGGTGATACTGGGCAGGACAGCATGCTGGAAGGACTCTTCAGATGGCATCCTAAAACGTAGGGAGAAGCGGCTTCTGTTCGGGAGTTACACAGCTTAAGATAGAACTGATGAGTTTCTCTAAAAAAAAAAAAAAAAAAAGCTTTATAAGCTCTTTCAAGAAAAGAGGGCAAATCGATGGCATTAGGGTTGAGATACTGATTGTCTGTCTATAACTGTTCTCATGCCTATGTATTACTGCTACCATTGAACACTTACAATTGAAATTTTCTGTAATCGTATTAGTGATTTAACTTGGGGGATTGACACTCTAACACCGTATTAGTCGCCAGTTACCTTATTTTCATTTTCCAATACTTTGACTATTAGTCCTCATTAAAATAAATGAATCCAGGACTGATCCCTTTACATTTCTTCATTCTGTGACAGTCACCATGACGATAATCCTGTGTGCTTCAATACTGAGGATCTAGTACATTTGAGGTAACCATGTATAGGGTGATATTTTTGTCTGTTCTTTGGGGGGGCGGGCTTACACATTCAAGGTAATGGGTTTGAATCTCACCTCTGCTCTTTTTGTGTGTCCATAGACATGTGGTTTGTCTGACTGGTGTCCGTGATGGAGAGGCATCCCGTGCTGAGTGGGATGCTGATGGGGACTGGCTCCAGGACTGTGATCGTGATCAAGATAAGGGGTCAAAATATGGATGGATGGATGTTATTTAATGTACTTATTGTCTTGATTTATTTGGCATTACGGTCTGCAGGAAATGCACAGCAAGAATTTAATTGTGCTATGTCCACATGAAAAAGAAAACCTTGAAAGTTTTTAAACTTGTTTTGACTTAGTGCACGTTTCCCACGTGCGACTGAAGACCTCCATCTGAGAGCTCAAAACAACCACGTGTGAACGTATCATTCTTCACAAGCATTTTTACCCTAAAAGGACACGTCAGCTGTCTGGCAAGCACCCAGCAGCGTTTGCCACGGAAGCCGTCCCTGGGCTCCAGCAGTGCGGCATCAGCAGGTGGCAGGACGTCTCTCATTTTCCTTGCCACTTCAGGGCTGGGAAGTGAAATTTGATGTAGCGACCTCTGACCTCTCGGTCGGCGAGATCTAAAGTGTTCCTTAATAAAGACAGAATCATAGCCCATGGGTGGGTGAAACCGATGTTTTTTTTTTTCTCAAAATCTCATCATTTCCCATTTTAGAACTGGTCTGGCTTAATGAAAATGAGCTAATTTGCGGGTTTCGAGCAGAAATTATGGTCGTTGTTGACTTCCTTGTTTGGGGAGGTGAGGAATTCTTGATTGAAATGGGGGGGGGGGGCATGATGAGAGCAGGCTACAGCACGTCCAGTCACTGCTCCAGGTGGTCGCCTGCAGACACAGGCGGGCCGTCCCACACAAAAACAGCTGAGGTCTTGTTTGAAAATGGATTAACGTCTCAGACCACCCGCATGCTTGTTTAGAAAGTAACGAAGACGGCCAAAGTTAGAAAGGCTCCCTTAAATGACGGGACCCTTCACCATGGTTACCTTTCTCCGGCCCCGTCTCCTAAGATCTCACAACTGGAGAACTTCCCCCAAATCCCAGCAAGTGATGGGATTATGGAATCGAGAAATGCTTACTGGTTTTTTGAGCAGTGAGCAATGCCATGGTATCTCAAGCTGGCTGTCATTGGGCCTCTGCCTGTTTCAAAATGAGGGCAGGTTTTCACACGGTGGTTTCCATGGAAATAAACCGGGCAATATGCGATAATGACCAGGCAAGTCCAAAATAATCTAATTAGTGTAACATGCTTTTTAGGTGACGCCGTTATTTTCTGATAAAAAGGTCATGATAATACATCAAGAAAAAAAAAGATTATTAAATTAGTTGATAATTAGCCTTTTATTCTACAATGCTGGTGTAGATTTTGCTGTGTTGATCTGTCAAAAATTATGTTTTATTTAATTGCTTCAAAATGCATGTTTTAATTCCTTTATTATTTAAATTTAGCCCCCTTTTACTGATCAAAATTTATTGACTAAAAGTATGTTCCCTGCCTTGTTGTTTTGTTTTGTTCTATGATTGTGTAACTGCGAAATTATAACCAGTTAAAACAGCACACTAAGCAAAGGACATTCAACTGGAAACACGTTTAATCATCCTGCCAGAATTACTGGAAAATGTGACTGGAAAGGACTGAGATATCGGTACTCCAGCACTGACAAAACCCTGAAGAGAATTATCAGACATTAATTATCATGTTTCCTGTCAAGATGCCTCTGTGTTTCAACTTCAGACAAACATATTAAACATTGCATTAGCAACACTGTTTTTTCCAGTCCGCCCTCAACATAATCCTTAATCTGTGTTTTAATTAATTTTCTTCAGCTGTTTTGCAAAGCATTTCACCCGCAGCTAGACAATTACTGACTTCATTTAGGGTGAGTACCAAGCTGAACAGTGTAGTTACCTCAGCACTGACCCAGGAAACTGCCCACCTGTTATTGGCACTAACTACTCAACCATTTGCTGCATGAAATCTGTATTATGATATCTGCCAGAACCGACAAATTCCCCCCAAATTTCATCCATCTTTGACTGCACGCCTGTGGTAATGTATCATCAGCACAGACCTTTAAAGGTAATGTTTTGTCTTTTTTATATTTCATTACAGTCTCTCCCTGGGTTACGTTGGGGTTATGTTCTGACACACCTATTATAAGGTGAAAGTATCATAAGGCAAAAATGTATTTTAATACAGTACACCTAACCGAACAAAATCATAGCCTAGCCTAGCCTACCTTAAATATGTTTAGAACACTTACATTAGCCTACTGTTGGGCAAAATCATTAACATAAAGCCTGTTTTATAATCAGAGTTGGGTAATTCAGGTCCAGAGAGTAAAAGTGCAGACCGGGATTTTGTTTCAACCAACCAGTTGAGTACTCTGTGACTGTGACTCTCTATGCTGAGTTATTTATGGTTGGTTGAAACAAAATCTTGGTCTGGATTTTTACTCTCTGGTCCTGAATTACCCAACTCTGTTTATAATAAAGTGCTGAATATCTCATATAATTTATTGAATAATGTACTGAAAGTGAAAATCATTTACCCATTGTAAAGTTGAAATATTGTAACACAGACCATTGTAACCTGAGGAGCGTGTCTGCAAATCACCTGAATGCATAGAGATATCATTACATACAGGAGATCCCCAGGCTACGAGGCAGTTCCAGTCTGTCTTTAAGGCGAATTTGTAGGTAAGTTGGAACAATAGTAATGCAGTACATAATAATAGTAATAATAAAATAGTAATACCAAAAGTAACTACATACTGTACGGAATTGTACTATAGCTTGAGCCGACAAACTGTTAAAGCTGACTAATGTTTTCATGAGTATCACAAATTAGCGTGCGAGTTCATTATTGCAATTATATTTAAGTTAAATTCTTTATACAATAGGCTTTATGGCAATGCGTTCGTAGGTATGAGATGTCAGTAAGTGGGATGTTCTTAACCCGCGGACTGCCTGTATTATCTGATGAGCAATGGGCAGTAAATGGCATTAGAGAGCATTACCTAATTGGCTACATTTACTTGTCACAATCTGGCAAACGTCACTGCTGGTCAGCAGCTATTAAGAAAGCAGCAAGGGAGAAGTAATAAAGCAATACACCCAGTATCTTTTTCTTAATAACCAATTTCCACACATTGTTACAGGCTATGCCCAGCAATTAATGTGTTGAAACATTAATTGGTTACCCTCAGATCACTATACGGTGTTACATCACAAATGCGGCTTGGATTGTGATTCACTACCACACCTGCCTTGTTTGCGATTAAAATTTTATGTTAAAGTTAAGTAAAATGAACAGTTATTAGATTAATCATTTCCGACCTTGATAGGCGTTCACAATGTCAGCTGGTTTATTTAAAGCTACTGGAACATCGCTATGTTAATAAAGGGCATATTTGCCTTCTCCATGCGTCCCTGACCAGGAGAAGTGCTTAGAAAAGAGGTAGACAGATATTTGCTTTTAAGGTCGTGGTTCCATATTTTAAGAATCACATAGAATCACAGAAAAATTAGCAGAGAGCCTACACACCGATTTCACACACAGTCTTTGACTTAGTCACATTGTAGTGACCTTGGAGGGAGAATCAAAGGAAAGGGTTTGGCGAAAAGACAGAGATAAAATATAAATGGGACTGCAGACCCACACGGAACATAGGAGCTGAATTCTGGGACGGGAATTGGTGTCACATCAGAGTTAAGCTTCGACCATGTTAAACGCTGACCCAGATAAAACAAAAAAAATTAAATGACAACATATAATGGCTTTTAATTTATAGGTCTGGTTGTGCTAAAAGTCCACGCAGATTGAAATGCCAGGTATAATGAAATAGGAGAACAGCGATGGGCTAGCGCGTCGTTTTGACGAAACAGGAAGTGACAACAAGCATTGGAGTGGCACAATACAATTTGTTCTGGTGTGGAAATCCATCAGCAGATCTCTATGGGTTTGGGGGCTTTAGTGCCTTGGTTTCATTCTGAGCATAATCCGCCATCACATTTATGAATCAATCAAACTATCCGCTGTTACCAGAATGAGGGTGTGTTATAAAATTACTACAAAGTAATCTTACAGCTGAGAGAGCCGCCGGCTAATTTTACCTTGGTTCAAAACATTCTCGTCGCTGTAATTCTGTTCCTCAGACACCCACTTATTTGATACCAAAGAGAAGGCTCAAGTTTTTTGCATGTAAAGTTGCTGATATTTAATGTTACATTTTGAAGGCGGTGGAAACAATCATCGCCGGGAACGGTGGTAAATCTTTCAAAAAACTTTGCGGAAATAGCCAGCCTGACATTTGAGTTACAGTCAATAAAGTATGTCAGATGGAAGAATGTCTGCTAGATGCTAGATGGTTAAAATATTAAACTGAAGTCCATCTGCTTCCCCAGCCAAACACTATGAGCCATTTAGAGCATTTCACCTGTTGCATGTTTTTGAACTACAGGAAGAAAATACATGACCCCACAAAACCTGACTAAAACATACAAACTCTACATACACAGATGACATTAATGACCAAGTAATTAAAATATGAACATGAAAAAGTTTCAACACCAAAAAGACCAAGTGATCACCTTAGGGTGGCGGAAGGATTTTCCCTGTTCCAGTGATCCACAGCTGACTGAATCTCTAGCTGGAGTTTTTGGTAGGTCCTCCCTTAACAAACAGCTCTGTGGGGGGGGGGTGGCCAGACCAATTAAGATCCAGCAAGATGTCTTGTGAAAGGAACAAAAAATGAAAGTATCGTGCATAGAATAAGGTTCCTGGGACCCATCTCTGGAGCCAATCCTAGGGGTTGCGTCCTCAGTTCTGGGACCCACAGAACCTGGTAGGGTTTAGCCTGAAAGGTCATATGGAGGTCATATGGAGTCACCTCATATCCTCACCTCCCTCAAGGTGAAGCAGTTCAAGTTTAGTGCTATTTGGGTGACAAGCTTGACTAGAAAGGACCCAGACAGGTCAGATCTTGCGCACTGGCTTCAGGAACATGGAATGTTACTTATCTGGCTGGGAAGAACCCTGAGATAGTATGAGGAATGGCAAGGTGTGGGCTACATAGAGTTAGCCTTATCGTCTCATAGGCGAGTGTGGAGAGACTCAGACAAGTCCTAGACTGAGGTCTGTGCGGCTGATGATTTTACTGATGGATAAAAGATGCTAAAGTGGTCTGAGGTCTCCATGTTGCATTTTGGGACTGAGAAGCATCAGCTGAAGTGGTTTGGGAATCAAATACAGTAAGTATGTCACCTGGTTGGTGCACCGGGAGCTGTTTTGGGGACGTTCCGCTGGAGGGAGGCCTGAGGGCAGACCTTGCACACCATGGAAGGATTAAATCTCTCAGATGGCTTTGAGACATTTGGGGAGCCCCCAGAGCGAGCCTTGGAAAGAGAGCACTGGTCTGGCATGCTTGGCACGCTGCCACTGTGACCCTCACTGGGAGAAATGGTATAAAGACATTTGCAGTGTTGCTTGGAGCACATATCTACAGGATAGCCAGTGAAGCCAAGGAGAAGGTCGGCGAGAGGATTAGTTAGGCAAGGTGCTCCCGGAAAATACAGAAGGTGATGAAAAGCAAAATAAATGATGTGGTATTCTTATAGATGTGTGTTGAAGGATTAAAAAAAGAAATTTACTAAGCTGTCTGGATTTTAACATGGGAGTCAGTCTTCGGGTGAATTCTTGCCACGTTACTCTCAAAGCAGCTGTCTCCAGGAGAGCCTGCGGGATTGTCTGAGTCCGTTTCATCTCATCACACCAAAGCAGGGCTTTTCTCCCCAGGCTGCACCACCAGCTGAACTCCACTTCTGAAATGAACACAGAACGGTGCGATATCTGGGCTTCCGCCGCTGAAATGCGGCAAGAGGGTTTACGTTTATTTAACAGCCGCTTTTATCAAAAACAACATACACTTTTTTGAGAAGGCAGGGTCAGCCGATAGGAATTAAGGGCCTCACTGAAGACCAGGGTGTTGGGGGAAATGTTCTAATTGGTGACTAACACTGTTTCTTTTTCTTTCTTCATTTCCTACATTTAACAGATGCTCCCCAGGTTACGAAGGGTGTTAAACAATAAACCTGTTGTAAGGTGAGAGTATCTTAAGGCGAAAATGCATTTTAATACAGCACACCTAACCTAACAAACATCATAGCCTAGCCTACCTTAAACATGTTTAGAACACTTACATTAGCCTACTGTAGGATAAGCGGCTTGGAAACTGGATGGATGGATGGACATTAGCCTACTGTTGGACAAAATCATTAACACAAAGTCTATTTTACACTAAAGTGTTGAATAGCTTGTGTAATTTATTGATTAATTTAATGTGCTGAAAGTGAAAGACATTTACCCATCGTAAAGCTGAAATATCATAACACAGACCATCATAACCCGGGGACTGTCTGTATACAGATGCGTGTTTTATCAATGGGATCTATGTTCTAGCTCCTGTTGGTTTCAAGGACAGTTTTACAAAATACACAAGGTGATGCGAGACTTACAGGATTAAAGCTGTAGATATTCATGCGGATATAAATACCAACAATAGCTGTTTTACACCGAGCGGCTGCTCTATATGTGACGTGCAGGAGCTGCAGAAGCTGCAGGACCTGGCTGCCACCCGGCATGCTGTGAACTTTTCCTTTTCTTATCCTGCCTAGCTTTCGCACAGATGTCTAATTTTATCATCGCATGCAAAACATCATATTCATCATTATCTTTTTTTTTTTTTTTTAAAGGTGTAGGTTTATTTAACCTGTAGGGGGGCGATGTTTGACTCATTGGGTTAGGACTCTTTGGGTGAATCTCAATACGCAGAAAACAAAGATCGTACTTGTGGTCTTGGCAAGACGGGTCTTGCGGACTTGCCTGCCAAAAACGATCTCGGAATATCACAAGGACAGAGACTACACCAATTGTGGACTGAGACAGATAAGTATTTGTGTACTTGCTGCTCCACTATGCTGGACACCAGGCCGATTACCCCAGTCGTAATTTTTATTATAGCATTTAATAAATGACACATAATCGAAATGTCCAGTCTAAATGACTAATTTTCCCTGGTATAAATACTTGTGCTTTTTACACAAATAAAATTTACAGCTCTGTACAAATTTCAGCTCTGAAGAAATGCTATATGCAGTTGTTAACCATTCCAGTTCAGCAGTGTCACGAGCCAAAAAAATAAAAAACAGTGGGAAAATACTATCTGATAGGAATGACGGATATGTTACTCTGATTAACGTAACTCCGATTCATCCTCCACCACAGCGACAGCATGCAATGAATCATAGGATTGTTCTCGCTTGGCAATGATGCACCCGATGCAGCCTTGATATTTGGGGCAGAGCAAGACCAGCACTGTCCACTGATCTTGTGATCTTAGTATTGGAACTGGTCTTCGGGAATGGAAGATGACACGAAACGAGTACAAGAGAACACAAGTACAGTCAAGTACACATACTGAGACACAGCCCTTGCCTAAGATTGGAAGCTTGCTAGTTCGAATCTTGGTGCCAGAAGGCTGATGCTGCCATTAGGTCCCTGAGCAAAACCCTTAACCTCTGATTACTCCAGGGACATGGCACGCCGGCTCACCCTGCACTCTGATCCTAAGCATCACTCTCACGGGTATGTGTGCATCTCAACAGAGAGCATGATGGGATACGCAAAAAGAACCATTCCGATGAACCTTCGCAAATGGCAAATGTAGCATCATTTACCAGTGAACTTGCCCACTGAATTTATTGCAGTTGTAACGGAGGGCTAATTCCTGTAAAGCAATGCAGGGCTTTAAGGCAAAATATAGGGCTACACAAGCAAAAGGTAGAGCCTTTAATCAAAGACTATTAGCAAAGTCCCTCTGGCGATCCACACCATATGCCGGCGAAGGCTGTATACAGATATAAATAAACCAAAATCCCTTCTTTTACACAACATACAGCTGGACAGAGTAAGATGGAAGTCTTCTCCTTATGCAACGACACAAAGCTGTATAGATGAGTGATGGAGAAGAGTGTGTAGACCCTCTGATGTCATGTGGTGTCGCCTGTCATTCTGGGGATAAACAAATACTGGGGAGCCTTCATGCGGTGATATCGAATTATAACCAGCAGGCCGCTGGCTGCAGGGATTCCGTAAACAACGCGTATTTAAAACCAACCACTTACGGCTTCATTATCTGCTCCCCGGCTCGCACTGGGCGGCCTGTGCGGGAAGCGGGATCCGAAACGAGTCTGGGCAGGTAGAAGGGCGCCCTGATGTCGGGTCCTCCAGAGGCCCGAAATGAAGTGGCGAAGAACCACATCTAACGGAAGGACATAGTGACATCGCAAGTCTGACGCCCGGCCAAAAAACAGAAGGGAAGAAATAGAAAAAAAGAGGACGGTAAAAATAGTATGAACAGACTCTCCATGCGTCGATCCATCAAAGCCTGTCGTATTAGAGGCTAACCAGCACAGAGACAGCATGCGAACCCCCTGAATGAGGAGTATATAGTGTCTATTGAATTTCAACCAGGCTTACCCATGACCTCTGGAGCTGATGGGCTCTAAGTAAATCCTGTGAAATTCTTGGTGGTTTTAGAGTATTTCTTGTAATTATGGTACTTCCGTTCTGACTTTCAGTTGACTGGCACTTGTGTGCTTCCTGCTAGTTATCTTCTAATATTGGGGTTTAGGGGGAGCAGGACTGTCATAAAAACACATGCAGATGACTGGAAATGCCATACTTTTTCCAACCCTAACCCTAGCCTCAGTGTACTAACCCTAACCCTAATTTGGGTCCTTACGGTGAAACAACAGGGTCTTGTAATGTAGGAAAAATGCTATTAAAGGATGCTAAGCTGTGGTTTCCAATCCTTAGGGAGAGCAGGACTGTCATAAAAATACATGTTGATGCCTGGAAATGCCATACTTTTTCCAAACCTAACCCTAGCCTCAGTGTGCTAACCCTAACCCTAATTTGGGGCCTTAGGGTGAAACAACAGGTTGTTGGAAAGTAGGAAACCGTAACCGTAATTTGGGGCCTTAGAGTGAAACAACAGGGTGTTGGAAAATAGGAATTATGCTACTAAAGCATGCTAAGCTGTGATTTCCTATCCTTAGGGAGAGCAGGACTGATATAAAAACACATGTTTATGCCTGGAAATGCCATACTTTTTCCAATCCTAACCCAAGCCTTAATGTGCTAACCCTAATTTGAAGCCTTAAGGTGAAACAACAGGGTAATGGAAAGTTGGAATTATGCTACTAAAGCATGATAAACTGTGGTTTCCTATCCTTATGTAGAGCAGGACTGTCATTAAAACACATGCTGATGCCTGGAAATGCCATACATTTTCCAACCCTAACCCTAGCCTCAGTGTGCTAACCATAACCATAATTTGGAACCTTAGCGTGGAACAACACGTTGTTGGAAAGTAGGAAATATGCTACTAAAGCAAGCTTTGCTGTGGTTTCCTATCCGTAGGGAGAGCAGGACTGTCATAAAAACACATGCTGATGCCTGGAAATGCCATACTTTT
>JAODJU010000041.1:11605284-11617000 GCA_026776725.1 Gnathonemus echidnorhynchus
CTGGAAATGCCATACTTTTTCCAATCCTAACCCTAGCCTTAGTGTGCTAACCCTAATTTGAAGCCTTAGGGTGAAACTACAGGGTGATGAAAAGTTGGAAATATGCTACTAAAGCATGATAAACTGTGGTTTCCTATCCTTATGTAGAGCAAGACTGTCATTAAAACACATGCTGATGCCTGGAAATGCCATAGTTTTTCCAACCCTAACCCTAGCCTCAGTGTGCTAACCCTAATTTGGGTCCGTAGGGTGAAACAACAGGGTTTTGGAATGTAGGAAACATGCTACTAAAGCATGCTAAGCTGTGGCTTCCTATCCTTAATGAAGGTGATAAACTTCGGTATAATCTTAGCAAATACTGGCAGACAAAAAAAAAAAAAAAAAAACATTGTCCTGAGTTCGTCTTTGGATGTAATATATAAGTCAGGTGTAATATTTGAAACTGATTTGCACTTTTTAGGGTTTAGCAGTGACGGCAGAATACTTGGCGTCGATGTGTCTTCATGCCGGTAGCCAGGTTGCAGTCGATAGCAACGATTAGTCAGCCGTGTTCTAGCCCATTCAATAACAATGAAAATGCGTTGCCGTCTGCACACTTTGTGGCTCGCATTATAAGAATCGCCCACAAAAATCCATCTTACTGATTTGCCAGCATAGCAAACTGCGCTGACGAGGGCACCTGTATCCTCTTTTATCGTCGAATCAGCATTTTATGACCATATTTGCACAATACCATAGCCTAAATCATTTCAACCTTGCAATTTACGAATGTGATCGATTAAACTATACACAATCCAGATAGTTGATCATTCTTAATGAGAAATTTGCTTATTATAAAAAGTTTCATTTCCGTGTCCGATAAATAATGCAAGTAATGTTTTTGTCTTCTCTCTCATAGTTTTATATAGATATAAAAATCATCCCAGATAGCACCACTCATGTTGGGGATTCTCCATCGTACTTTGCTAACGGCCTGCCTTTCAGTGACCATCTAGTTCCCGTACTTGTCATCTATAATCATCCGCAGCCCTGAGTAGTGATAATACAGTGCTAATCACACGAGTGTCACAGAAGCATAAATTTTCATTGACTATATAGTGGCAGAGCTGGCAATTCTATGATTAAACCCCTGCTGGCAAGTGAACATATATTGATCTACTATAGGATTGGGTCAAGTTAGATAGCGGATGATTATAGTCTTCTGGGCCCATTTCTAAGCCAAAAATAATAGCGAAGCCATTTCTCTTTCCAGTTCACTTTTTATCTTGTGCCTCATCCATTTCACTCATTCTCATCCTTAACTACTCTGCTAATTGGCAATTAATATACTGTCAATCAGGCCGACAGCGGGGGAGGGGGGGCTTGATTTTCCCTCCCATTTAAGGCCTGTCTGCTGTTCTGCAGTTTTAACATTTGTAGGTAATTATTCATGTCACAGCTTTAACTAGCCGTGTGACAGACAATTGCTTGGATTTGATATCATTGTTATTATTTATTGATAAAAAAAAATGCCTACCAGTCAAAAGTTTTTGTACACCACAGGCTTTTACCAGTCTTCCATTTATTTCATAAACTGCAGATTTTTTATTCTTGTTAAGCATTGGAAAGTTGAGTGAACAATTATAAACGAAAATCAAGTCTAATAAAACAAGTTTCCTTTATAACATGGAATGAATATGTAACAGTGCATGTCTGATATCCTATTAACCGGTTGTGTGGTGATGGCAGAGTCAGATTCTAGGCTGTCCTTTAACTTTAAATGCACTAGTTAACTGTTTCATCTCACCTTCAGATTCAATATTCCTCGTAGAAAAAATGGCTCAAATTTTCTCTGCTGTTATAACTGCTAGAGGAGGTTACTTAGATGAATCAAAGATTCTCTTGCTTATAAAGGTACTCAAATGGTGAACATACTGTACATTTATTTGTTAGCAAAGAATATTGAGTGTATTTTTAGTAAATGTTAAGTGAGTAACATGCAAATGTAGCAAATCTCAGTGTGCGCAAAAACTTTTGACGTCCTGCCTGAAAGCTTTCTGCAAACCTAATTCCTGAGCTATTTGACTAAAAAGCTTCATCAAGGTAGGAATTCCAGCATCTCTGTTCTCGGTCCATCAATTTCCCTTCTGTTGTGGAAGATCTTGCCTTCTATTGGCCGATTTTCGTTTATATGCCAATATGCCACTCAGCACTTAAACAGCTCGAACTGCATCAAAGTCAAGAGCAAAGTTACCTTTGAAAAAGCTTATTAATGTTACATTCTATTCAAAGATTCTATTCAGAGTGACATTCATACAAAAATCAGTGCTTGTCCATAGCAGCAGAGTAACCCCTGGCTGGTAATACTATAGTTAATACTACTAGAAAATTAACATGTATTGAAGCACCACAGGGCTGGTTCAATGCTCCACATTCCGCACGACAACAGAACTGGCCATCCCATGACAATAGCATTAATAATACTTCTCCCCTCCACACTGAGGTTGGCACAAAATCTATAATTAAAGATTTTTTATTAAAAGAATGCAGCTGCAGCTTCTCCTGGGACTACAATAAAGTTAATAATTATTCAGAGCTTGTATGCTAAGCAATTTGCAGCATTTTATAATTTCACATTTTTTCATTCATACTGCGGGATGTTGACTGGTGCAATTTAGATACTGAGTTTGCAACGTGGCCACCTAGAATTTAGAGGGAATCTTCTGGAAGTGACTGTCTGCCCCGCCACTGATAACTACATCTCCAGACCCTGTGTCCTTCAGGTTCTCATACCTCAAACCAAGAAAAAAAAAGGAAATTAATGTTTTGTCTTCAGTGGTGGAAGAAAAATGCTCATTCAGTTTTTTAAACCTAAGAGGAGTTTCTTCAAAGGGCATTAATCTGTCACCTGACACCTGCCTCATTTCTCGATGGTGCCTCTTGGAGAAAAGGTACGGGATTATCCTGCCTGCTGTTCCACTCAATAGTCTGCTGTATGTTTTACCCTGTAATAAAGTGACACTCTTATGATGTAGAAATAGCCATTCCTTCACTGTGGCATGATTTAAAATGATGAAAGGACAGCCATTAAATCAGAGCTAATTCTTAGCAGGTGTGTATGTGACAGTTAATCCTAGAAATGGAATGGTGTGGTTTATTCTGGTGGAAGGTCATCTAAGAAATAACACACACACACACAGACTGTTCCGGACTTACGGCTAAGTATGGTACATCACACACTAGGTAGCATAATACTCCCGTTCACATGGCTGCCTGAAATTAATTTTTATAAACATTTACTGTATTTAAAAAAAACTTTGGTTGTATATGCGAATCATCATTGCGTAGCTTGCAAGTCAAGGGGAATCGGTGACGGAAAAACCTCATGAAAAATGACTTTTCATTTCACATAACTAAATGACAATCACAATCGCAGCTACAATTCATATTACAGATTCATGTTATGTTGAATGCCAGATAATCAATACTTAGATATACGAGTTTTCAAAGCAAAATGAGGCAACAAAACCACAAGCAAAAGGCCCAAAGACACTGTCCCTGAACTGCAAAATTATTCAATGTGTCACAAGGCCTAAAAAATCATGACAGCATTTTGTCAAACAGGCACAAATTGAATCGGCAAAGAGGAACAACGGTCACACTGACAGCAACAGGGATAGACAGACACTTAATAGCACAGCTGTTAAACAGCAGAAAAGAACAGCTTCAGCAATTATCACAGATCCAAATCTGTACCTCTGTGACCCATCTGAGCACAAATTGTATGTCGCGAGTTTCACAAAGCTGGAATTTATGCAGGGATGGCATTTGGGAGCGGCTCATTTCAAAGGCCAGTGCGCACTGGCGCATAACCAGGTGCAAGGAACACACAGCCTGGACAATGGCCTGATGAGTCATCTTACGGCCTGTTTTTCTACATGCAAATTGGTTTATGTTTGGAGAAAACCCACAGATGCCTTCAACGAGCGATGGGGAGTTTCCATAATGGTATGGACAGGAACCATCAGGTCTGATGATTGCTCTATATGGTCATATAACAACCAAGGAATAGGAGACCATTTTATATAACCAGGTGCACTCTATGGTGCAAACATTGTTCCATCGTGATGTCCCCTTGCACACTGTGAATCAAATTAAAGAGAGTCTTCATAAACACCAGGATGAAACATCTACCACAACCTCCTTGAACTGCAAAAAGCAAAGCATGATTCTACCAGCATTAGCTCTCAAAAACTGAAGGCTTCTTATAAAGGAATGTTCCAGTATCCCAATGCAAACTGTCCAGGATTTGTATGACAGCTTTCCAAGAGGAATTGTTTCTAAAAAGCTGTTCTGACACTGTAGCTCTATTCCTTATTGGAACATTACATGTCTGTTTGGTGTTTCCGAAATACAGGCTATTTAGACACGAGAATGATGTCATTGTAATGCCAGTCTTTTGTCTTTGTGTTATGATTTTCATCGTCGAAGGTAATTGTAACTGGGTAACAAGATTATCTAGTCTTCATGTACAAATTGCCGGCAGTTTCTGCTATTTCTAAACTGTACATTTTTGTTGTCTTTTGTACTTTGAAAATTGCATATTTAAATAAAATAGGATTGGTGGCAAGCCAGTTTTTGGTAGTATTTTGAGTCTACTCACAATACGATTTGCTAAAAAAAATTAAGTATGGTTAAATTGATATTTTGTACATTTGCAATGTCTTTGTTTTATCAAAGAGGTCTTGAAAATTATACATCCTGAAAGATCAACCCACAACAGCTTAAAGCAAGAGCTGGGCTGAAGCGACAGACAGGGGATTGACGATGAAAACGGTGCTGAACCCAGGAACCGGAAATACAGATCTCAGGTACGACAGAAAGTGAGCACATATGGAAGTCGGTTTGGCAAGAGGATGATGGCAGGAGAGGTCTCCCGGCTACAGATCTCCAGGTGATGTTCTCTTAACGTCTTGTTTATGTCGATTTATTATCCGTAACAAATCTACGAGGGGCCTCTGAAAGGGTTTGCTGTTGCACACTACAGCATCACCCTGCGAATTATGCAGGACTCTGCTGCAGCAAGATCTTACGCAGTTTGTTGTATTTCTGTTACATACTCCAGCGACTAATTCGAAATGCCCTAGGCATGCAGTCTAGTCCATTTGCAAAAAAAGATATGATCGTTCACCGGGGTCTCTGCCTGCTGATCACGTAAAAAAAAAAAAAAAAAAAAAAATAGGAGTCTGTGGGATGATGGAAAAGCATAAGCAGAGATAGACAAGAATAATTTACATTTTTTGAGTGCAGGGATCCTTGACTACTCATGAATTAGGGAGAGGGCAGCCTGGTACTCAACCACTCAACTCAGAGGATAGGTTTGTGGAGTGTGTGTGAATTATTCAAGCTTAGCTCACTTAAATCATTTACATCGGGCAAAGGAAGAACAGTTCAAATACTTATATAAAATCGCCCCATAAAATCAATACATAGATCAGTATTTGTCTCCTTGTTTAGATGTTTTTTTTTTCTCCAATGTTGTGCTAATGAGATTTTGACACAACTCATAATTATTCAATAGAGAGTTGCACATAATTGCTAAATTATATAAAAGCTATAAATATTCTACACCTTTCAGGGAAGAGTAGTTAATTCATTACCTCCACTCAATGCAGGAATCCATTGAAAAGGCATCAATCACACAGAGAGAAGAACTACTTGTTTCGTTCACTTTCTTTGAAAATCAGCGTGATCGGTTCATTCGAGTCATATTTGTCGCTTTGTGTGCCTGTGTGTGTAAGACCATGTTTATTTTGCCAGCTAAGAATCCCTGTGTTCCCTGTGAGAAATGGTACCTGAATTTAAAAACACCCGTTTTTGTCCTGCTTCAGCTATATGTGACCCAACAGGCCACAAAGTCTCTATGGCTCTCCCCTGACAAAAGAAGATACAACATAACAGGCAAATTAGCACAATGGAAGTAACTCTTTTAGAGCTTGGTTTCCATAATGCAGTATTAGGGAACAATAGGCAGACTGTTCAGCATGTTAACACCGAAATGAAGCATGTGGGTAAATAAACTAGAGAAGTAGGTAAACATGTCATTCACAGGAAGGGCAAATATTTCCCAGTCCTAAGGCAATAATATGCATATTTATTACTTCATGAGTATAGATACTATCGAGGAATGGGGAAGTAGATATGGACACTAATAAAAAATGAACAGTGTGTAATATAGAGTAACAGTCAAAAGTCTGGACGCGCCAAGCCTCCGACCAAAGAGGGTGATAAAATCACATCACATGACCTGGACACCTGGCCTAAAGGCAGCAGAAATGGTTTTTGAAGGAGTTTGACCAGAGAGTGACGGAAAAGCGGACAATGCGTGCTCAGCATATGTGTGACCTCCTCCAGGACAGCTGGGAAAGCATCCCCAGAGACCACCTCATGAAATGGGAGACAGAAGGGTCAGCCAGTGCCTGGAGCAATTCAGGTTAATGGCCTTGCTCAGGATCACCCACGGAATTTGACCCGACAACCTTCTGAGTCCCAACCCACAGAGCTGCCCCCCCCCCCCCGAAAAAAAATTAATACTTTGTTTGTCAGTGCATAATTCCTTTGATGTTATTTTATAGTTTTGATGTCTATATATTTATTCTAAAACGGAGTGAATAGTACATATAAACCTTTCCATGGGTAGATGTGTCCATACTTTTGACTGGTACTGAAAGTGCCTTGTTTATAGGTGTCAGGTTAATGCATCGTATTTAACATGGACATCGGTAAACTGTAGTGCTCCTATATTACATAATATATGTGTGTTGTTGTTTGCGCGTACTAAAAGGATGTAAACTGCACTGGTCATTAGCAAACTTAAAATGACTTGGAACTTCAAAAAAATTATGACTGGAGCTTCGGGGAGGAAGTGAAGAGCGAGGAGATACAAGGAAAGAAGCCTCCACACTGCCCAGAGATCCAGGAAGAGAAGTCAGGGTAGGGAAATGAACCATAAGAACCTCTCATGCACACATATACAACCCTAACAGACAATTATACGCCAGGGTGGGTACCAACAGTGCAGAGCAAAAAGTTAAGAAGAGATCCTTCTCCCATATTAAATTAGAATTTCATTATGTCCCCATCAGAGATTAAACAAAAAAGTGTGATGCCAATAGCTGGGATTTCCTGAATCACAGAAGTGTTCTGGCACGTAGAAACGCACGGCTTGGGAAAATATGTTAATCTTTCATGAGATGTTAAACCGTCGGGGCCTCTTTGTGCACTGGCGTGCAGAATTCAAAATGTTTTCTTCTCTAACACCTGGACAGCAGATGTTTCAAAGCTTCCATTCTTCCTGCTAAAAAGAATCCCGGTCCTTTGAGCTGGACATTTTTACCGTTTTCCGGACATTCCGTTAATCGCGCGAAACGCTGCGAGGGAAGGGCCGGCGCACACGCGAGCTGTTTGTTATTCCTATGGCGAGAAATGGGAGAGCTTCTCCCAGAAGCCCCCCAGCGTTGGGCCCCTCCGAAAGGTCACCGTGACCTTTCACCCCTTGTGTAAAATCCAGCTAGGGGGAAATAATGGGTGAGCAGATGTGAAAACCTCTATGAGCCACCGGGCTTCAGGGCACCGGGCTGTCAAAAGAGCTACAGTGACCACCAATCACGTCTCAGACACCATTACTCTACGTTATGTAAATTGTATGAGATACATCTCGAGCGCCTTTGAAGCTGAGATTTGTATTCCATGAGAATCAGACCGTCATTTCTGCCAATTTGACATGTCCAGTTCAGGATGGAGAACTGCAAAATAACGCATCTCAGAAACCACTGGAGGGCTTATTTCCCAGTAAGGAGATATTTCACATATTTCAGATTTTTTTTCTTCAAAAGCACCAAATCCAGACATAATCTCTCCTTTACGTAGATTCTGTCTGAGTTCAGAATTAGTGTGGATTAGTTTATCATAAACATCTGCACAGAAAAATATGCCACATCATTTTAGAATATTATCGATTTTTGCATGTGAATTAATCAGACAGCCGTCGGTTAATGGAGAAATTCCTTTCTGCTTCCTCTTGTAATTTCAGATTGCAGAAGATTGTTTTTTTTTATAAACCATAATATCTTATTATATGCAATAGACTCAAGTGTAAAAACATAATGTGATTAGAATGCTATTAAAACCCATAAGACAGATTCACCATGTAAGCCTGGTTAAAATAGTATTTTAAAGTAAAACAATCCCTAAGGGAGATGATGTCAGTTTAATAAATGGAGATGCAAAAGCCCAGCTAAAAAACCAGAACGGCCAGATTGTTGCCTTATCTGTAAAAATTATTTGCATAGTTTTATAGATAATTACAGGAAGATAGCAGACATTAAACCAAATAGTGTTTTTACATTGTTATTTCAATTAATGACATTTTAATATTGTTGTTTACTTGCTTATCTTGTCATGTCAATCGAGGAAGTCTTGACCACCACAGTCAAGCCTGCAATGGTGAGTAAGGCACTGAAACGGAATCTCCTAAAATTTCATTAAATCCATCTCTGCTGAATGAATGCCATTATTTGTCATTGTTAAGGACTGAGCCGTCTAATTAGTGCTGTAGAAAGGACCAGTATTGAAGCCGTCTCACTGGGGATTTTTAATGGTAGGGGCTGGGTTAGGAATTCTCCTCCAAGCCGCTGCTCCACAGAAAGATCCGGAATCATGATCGAAAGGCACGAGGGTGGAAATGATTAAGAAGCCTGGTCTGAAAGACTGCATGTGGACATGGTGCCATCAGGTAGCAGCCTTCTCCGCCACCACGTCTCCAAGGATGGGCAAACAATAGCTGCAGATGACATGGGAAACACAGCTACAGTGGTGTGACATCATCAAAAAGTGCCCCGTTACCTGATATCAGAATAACAACTTTGTTGCATTGGTTTAAATGTAATGAGACACAAATGGGTTGGAAATAAAGTGTTAACAGTTATATAAGCTAACAAGTTGAGTCAAAAAAATCTATAGCAAGGTTTTTCGAAAAAAAAAAAGTTGTAGTGTTTGTGCCATTAAATACCCAGCTTTCCAAAGATTAATTTGTTTAATGATATTTAGAAACACAGAAAGACACAGGAACACCAATTAACTGAATACCTTCTCATCAGCAGTGATGTGGTCCTCAGATTCTTCTAGAACATCTGAATTAGGCTTAAAGTCTATCTAGAGCGGTAAATCAACCCAGTTAGTGAAAACAAAGACCTTCAGCGTTACAGGCGACTACCCACAGATCACACCTTAGAGAGAAGCATTATGGGTACAAAAGCCGCCCCATCACAGCCGAGCGTTTACGGGCAGCGATTCTGAAAGAGGAGTTAGGGTGGAAAGGCCGTGGTGAATGAATTACGCGATCGACAATCTGCTCCTTGTCCAGAAGACGTTCAGGCAGGGCACCGCTGACTCACCGTGTTGGGAACGCCAGCAAGCTTCTCCTAGTCTTATTGAGAAGGTCTTCGGATGTTGTTTTGAGATGGTTTGGGAGAAAGCACTTATTTATTTATTGTCCTGTCTGCGCTTTGATGGTGGGGTGCGTGCCCTTTTGGAGACGGAGAGGTCATCCAGAGGGAGACATTTTGTGGTTCCTGTCAGAGGAGACAACAACGTTTCCACACTGTATTATTTATTGATATACTTTTTTGCTGCTTTTGAGGTCTGTACAGATAAATTTTAAAAAAACAGAGGTTTACAGTATAAACACGTTATTTTAAACGTGTCTTGCCTTAGGTACTATAGCCTTTCCGTTCCTCTTAATGATTGTTTGCTACATGAACTCATATCATACCATTATGCTGTAAGGTACTTCAGTAAAAGCAGGCAAGCAAAGGAATTGTGCCATATGAATGCATTTTCCACACCAGAACTCATCAGTCAGCATTAATTACATTTCAAAGTCATAATAGTAATTTTTTATCAGTTCTTAGAAGCTATAAGATGTATCAGGCAATCGCTGGCTCCCTACGGTAGGTGGTCTGAGCAGTCTTCTGACTCGGGGGGGTGTTGGATTGTCCCTCAGTTTAGTTTGAGGTAGTAATGTTTAACTTTGCTTACCAGGGTGGCAGAGATACGTTATCTACTGCCTTCCTGCTATCGCTTCACAGGTGAGACCTGAAAGGTCAATATCTGTGATTGACAGTGTATAACTTCCACCTGGAAAAATACTTTCATTGCATAAAATAATCTAAAATTGAATTTTCTCAAACCATTTATCCAGTGCAGGATCTGAGTGGGCCTGTAGCCTGTCCCATTAAGCACAGGACACAGACATCCTGGATGTGATGGCAATCAGTCACAGGCACATATATACAATAAGGCCAATGCAGACACACTAAGATACCTAAATGTTATATCTTTGACTCTTGTGCATAAACCCATCTATCCATCCATCCATTTTATGTAACCACTTATCCTATTCAGGGTCGCGCAAAAACCCACAGAATCCTAATTCACAGTCAAAATGGGACTCAAACTCACAACCCTACAGTTGCAAGAACACAGCACTACCCACTGAGCTACCATTTGCTTGGATTTGGACCCACACATCTACTACAGTGCTGCCACCTGGTTTGGATGCTAAGCGCTACTGTTTTTATGACATCGACAAAGAGGCCCTTGTGAAACAGAGTTCCCAGAAGGCTCTTTGAAATTCACATCAGACCAATCTCACCAAACTTCTGCTATGCCCTAAACATTAAACATTAAGAGGCCTGTCACAGTCAAGATCATAAAAGTACTATTTTATCACATGTCTGACTCTTAAAAACATGTTTGTTTACAAGATTTACATGCACTTAAGCCTCTTCACAGGATACAACAGAATTTAAAATTTGGTTAAAGGCTATAGTTTGCATCAGTGGGATTTATTTAGTATTTATTTGAGCCCTGCAGTATCAAATTAACAAGAAGAAGACAAGTTGAAGATTGCACAATTGACTGTGCATCGCATCACTAGAATCTGGCAACAGAAGCATGAAAAGATTAATTTTCCAGAATATACAGCAGCCAATTTTCAGGCAGAAAAGTGCAAATAATATCAGTAAAGTAAATACAGACTCCATCTGGAAAGTTATGACCCTTTTTAATAACTTACAGTGATCTCTTGCCCGATCATGTAAGTCTCACTTTAGCTGTGGAAATCTACCCAACAGCTGGAAGGATTATATCCCTCAGAAAAAGGAAATTATTGTTTTTATTCACTATCAAGATGACGATCTTTCCTTTCACATGAGCAGGTCTTACATTATAATCAGGTCAGGTGCTTCAGGAAAGTGAAAATATCGTAATCTTGTCCTACTTAAAAATGACAAATCTTGATCCGCACTACTGTGCCGCTATATTAATTTACATTATATTATATTTACATTACATTATATTTACAGCCTTACATGTTTACACATCTTTTAATTCCAAGTTAAGTTCCTGGAAAAAGGTCAAACATTTCAAATTAAAGTCCACTTGTAGTTTCCGGTGTCTGACATCATCCTGAGGTCATCAATGCTAAACAACCTTGCGATTCCACTCAAAGTCAGAGCACATCCAAAGGGTTTCTTGCAAGGGCCTCAGATGCCTCCTTTTAGGTGATCAGTGTGAGCCACGAAACAGAGTGTGTGTGTGTGTGGGGGGGGGGGGGGGGGAGGCAATTATCAACAAGCCAGGGGGGTTTAAATTGGCCCAGTGTTTCCATTCAGCA
>JAODJU010000041.1:11623547-11639358 GCA_026776725.1 Gnathonemus echidnorhynchus
CACACACATATTTTCCAGGTTCTGCCAAGGATATCAAGGTTATTAAAATGGTCAGCTGAACAAGGCACGATTGTATTCATGTGGACAGATGGGATCAGGAAAGACATTCAGCATTAATCGTCACACCGCTGTCACCTGCAGGTTAGACGTGTGTGTGCCCCGCTTCAATTGTGTCCCTCTGTTCCAGGAAAATGTCAGGAAAATATCAGCTGTATTGTACAGCTTTGTTTGTGCGATTCTAGAAGGTTCACAAAAGGACACTTTGCTTGCTGTAGAAATAACCTTATTGTGGGGAAGGTGCCGTTTCAAATCTTTGCATTTAGCATGAAATTGGAACCCCCCCCCCCCCCTCAATGGTGAGACCTTTAAAGGGGAATAACCATGTTGATACACACATTTGCAGGGTGGTGTGTGACTCGATGTGTTAGGGCATGAATGGAAGGTTCTGGAATCAAACCCCAAGGCCCAGAGATTAACGCTTGCATTGGGTCCCAGAGCAAGGCCCTTAACTACACACTGGCTGACCCTACACTCTGACCCCTGAGCTTACACCCACCTGCGTGTCTCTTAGAGAGCAAGACGGGGTAGTCAAACAGAGACTGATTAAAGTATCACGATTCTATTATTTATGTTTTCCATCAGTGCTTGGGTCCATTCAGTCCAGGGAAGTGCCAAATGGACAGTGTGGCTACATTTCAGTTAGCGGCCTAGTCAAGGGAAGCTACAGAGCTTCAGAGCTGTAGGAGCCTCGGAGTAAGATTGTTCTACTCTTCAATAAATAGAGCTGCTTCTGGTTAAAAGCGACCCACAAACTGCTTCTCATAACAGTGTTTCCATGAATGCGGCCTCATGCCTGAAAGGTCTACAACAGTAGTCTTCAGATCCCTGTAAGCCACTTCAAGTTTTTGCTGTATTCCATTACTTGCACACCAGATTGTACTGAATAACTGATTGATAGGCAACTATCTAAATTCGAAAAATGTGTACAGGCTGGGGCTGAGGAGTGGATTTTGGGAGCCGCTGTGCACTGCAGATGCGTGTGGTTGGGCGGTTGGACAGTTTAAACGATCTTATCACACCACACTTCGTGTTGGCTCTATCTCGCCAAGCATCTTCAATATCCGTCACTGCTAACACGCATCATAGCCCCTGTCTTTCTCCTTTATCGCCTTTTTTTTTTTTCCTTGGCCTGTTGTTACCCTGGACAGTCGATTTTTTCATTGGTTGAAATCCAGAAAATCGGGAATTTGAGCCACATCCCAGTGAACAACTTCACAGCCCAGTTAGAACAAAAAGCAAACCACAGGAAGACAGTCTTACCTCTCCGGCGGGCAGTGCCAGTTACAGCTCATGTGGACCCCTAGACAAGCTTAACCACTGCATGGTGAAGGTATCTGGGACTGGAGATCGCTAAGTCAGTGCCCCAGCAGAAGATGGTGCCCTAGGCGGCTGTCAGTTGCCTAATGGGTTGACCGGCACCGCCGTCAGGGTAGTGGACACGTGTGAGACTGACCTTCCAGTATTCCGTTACCCTCAGCAACCATGATCACGTTTGTCCCAAAGGGCAGATGACTACAAAACTTGCAGAGCAAAATGGGACACGAAAGAATAGCCGCCAATTAGGAATGGGAGGGTCATGGCGGCGGGGGGAGTCAGCACTGCGTGAAGACTGACGCATGTGTCGATGTGCCTTTTGTGTCGAGCAACAGACTGCATGCTGGTCATGGGCTGGTGAGACGACTTTGTATTTGAAAGGATTTACTCTCCTGATCCACCATCCGCCTGGAACCGCTTATCCAGTGTGGGGTTCTGCTGAGTTTGGAGCAGCTCCCAGGAAGGTGAAGGCACTGAACAGGGGCTCTTTAAAGGCGTGTTCCATTTGAACTGGGAACTCGAAAGTCGGAGGAACCTCTACAACCCCAGCCTCAGAATTCAAGATGGCTGCACCCTTAGCCGTAGTTACATACTGTTTATTAGCACTTATGTCTTATTTGTGTCTCATTAAATCGTTCGTACACACAACACTGTCCAACTGCTATCTGTGGACATGTTGCTACAGTGTATATGCAAAGTACCTCATAATGTGTTGTTCTGCACTGGCTTCACTAATAATGGCTAATAATGAACCTGTATAGATCTGGTATTGCTTAGTGGCCTCCCATCTTGTTGTGCTGGAACGTGGGTAACTCTGGTGTGACATTTCCAGCTCCCACCTCAGAGGTAAATGGAATATAGCATAATTCACAGGCATAGCCAGCAGACACAGTCAGGAACCACTGTGCAAATGAAATACATGCTGATAGCCCCCCAGCACCTGACGACAATTGTACCATCAAAGGGAGTAGTAAGGGGCCCTCTGACAACTGAAATAGCCCAGGGGCCTCTGGCCAAGTTGATGTGCCCCCACAGTGTATGTGGCCCCGTGCCGGTGATTGGAAGGTCACTGGATCAAATCCTGTGGATGCAAGGGTGTAGATCTGAGTATGGATGGTAGGGGATGATTTGAAACCAAACCTTGTGTGACTGGCTGAATGAGGTCACCAGTGGCCCCTCGAGCAGAGCTCTTTACCCCAACTGCTCCAGGGATGCTGGATGCTGAGGGGGTGCTGGATGATTCTGTGCTGTGACCCCCCCCCCCCCCCCCCCCAAGCTTGCTCTCACCTACGTGTGTGTCTGTGTCTCATGGAGAGCAAGATGGGGTAGACAAAAAGACGATTTTCCCAAAGGGATGGAAAAAGCATCTCTATGTCATAAGCAAAAATAATCACGATTCACGTTAATCTACAAAGACCGTCACCAAACACAATCAGAAAAGTCCTGTGTGATCAGGCATTGCATATTCATACTCAAAACGCAAAATGTACTTGATATCTGGTTGGCAAAGCCTGTTTAGAATGAAAGTATGCAGTACATGAACCCAATTCTTTCCCTTGGTGTTCTTAGTGAGGTGAGAATGGTTTCATTTATTCTCCACAGCATATATTTACCGAGTCTCTGCAAACTGAACAAATGAGTGCTGGCGATCTCTGAAGTATCACACGGTTAAAATTGTCCAAATTGCATGCCCGGCCTTATTCCATACAAATCACTTCTCATAAGGTCTCCTTAGTGTAATTTCTTAGACCGCTTGCTGTCTGAGATAATCCCACAGCCAGCATATTCCTCTGTGAATAAGGAATGCGGGATGCATGGGATGACATCACCCCACTCCGGCGAGTCCTTGGGCCAAAAATGAGAGGGAGCAAAGCCAATTGGCCAATCAGCGATGATGCAGCCAAGTGATTGGATGTCAGTGCCTTAGAAGACAATGAATACTGCCACCTGGCCAGCGTATCTGAGCGCCTGTGCATGGAACTGACTGAAGCATTTGTAAAGATTTCATTCAAGCCAAACTGAAATTGAACACATCTATAAGGCTGAATATTTTGCCAAAGCTCGTTCTCTGTATCATAAGTCCAACAAAGGTTTTCTGCAACTGTTCTGAAATTTGAGAAACTCCTTGATCACAGATCAGACCCCTTCACTAGTAGAGGCATTGGATAATACCACTGTAAACTATACAAGCATACAGAATAAGGTAGCTCTGAAAAACACATAATAATATAAGGTGTACAGCATCACTGCATTGCAGCCGTGACACGTGAATTTAGGGGGAGCCAGAGAGCCAAGTCATCAACTGAGCTGGAAGGGTTCTCGGTCTGAAGGGACTGGATATTAGCATTTTTATCAGCTGGAAATCCACACTGCTTCTTTTTCCTGTCTCAGATATCAGGGATCTATTAGCTATCTGGCCCATAGGCTAGGACGGGGCTTTTCAAACCGCACTCCTCAAGGTCCGAGCCCTGCTGATTTTCCAGCCTTCCTTTACCTGTGAGCCGGGTGTGAAGCCTCTGTGGCCAATCAGAATCAGTAATTATTTAACGAATAACCTGGGAGAAGTGAAAACACGGCCTGGATTTGGAATCGAAGTCCAGATTTGAAGAGAGCTGGCCTAGGGGCTGAATTCGTCTGGTGGTGAATTCAAGAGGGAAGCAGCAGGACCCAGGGTGTGTGGATGGGGTAGAGGGTCTCCCTAACACGCAAACATTGCGGGTGCTGCGATGGGGCTGTTTGTTTTGCCCATTTCAGGAGGCTTTTTTTTCCCCCACAGTGGCAGATCCCTCAGACTGGTGCATTATGGTCATTCATCAACACCGCTGGAGAACAGCCCGACTGGAATGAGCAGGAGGACCCTACTGCCAGCTCGACCTATTATGTGACTGCGGTGGGTGGACAGATTCACCGTCTGGCCGAAAGGGAATGAAAGGGAACCCTGACAGGATATTCAGATTGGACAGGTTATCTAACCGGTTCTACCTCGCAATTTATCACTGTTTCTCTCTTAGAGACAACCCCTATATAAATAGTGTTTGAAATAATGTCTTTAATCCACATTCATTCAATGTGAATCTCTAATTGTCCACTTTAAGCCACACAATCAAGCAACCTCATTTCTCAATGCCAAAAAGGGCTTTCTGTACAGCGTTCAGCGTTTGCATTCAAATAAGGAAAACAGCTGCATCATTTTAAATTCTGTTAATTTCTGTGCCTTGAAACAAATGAGTCTTTGCGGCTTGACGCAAATCAATTTTCGACTGCTTGTAATGGATTCCCTTCATTCCTGTTATCCACGGATCTATTTCGGCAGCAATGCCCTACATTTGCGTTTGCATTATGCACTACAGAGTAACTCATAATAGAAGACAATTACAGCCACAGAACAATGGGCACACACTGTCTTCCCGTCACACCGGCCTGTCGTCGTTCCGTTGGGTTCCACCAGCCTGCTGTAGATTCCACGGTCCCCGTAGAACCCGGCGCGTTCCTCCACGGCCTACGGGGTGCCTCTCTCTGAGAGAAAAGCTTCAGGTGCAGAGGGTTTAATTTCATTTCATATCTGCGACTGTGGTCTCCCAGGGGCGACAATTCATTTTGAGCGGCCCGGGTGTTCAGACGAAGTGGAGTGAGCAGAGAAACAGGATTGTGGGAGATGAAACGACGGAAACACCGATGTGATTGTGCGACTACGCAACAAGTAAGAGTAACAATAATGACAATCAAAAAACATTAACAGCAACAACAGCAACAAAGAAAGTGACAACTACTAAGCTTAATATAAGCTTGTTTGTTTTTCTCCTGTAAAGGCTTTTGAACTTTTATTTTTAATTGGAAGAGTAGTTTTCTTCCCGATTACTAATTTTATTTTATATCACCATGGTTATTACAAACAGACAATTATTCTCCAGCCTTTAACTGCCAAGCCAGACACGTCTCGGCAAGTCACCAAAACTAATAGCCCAACAGGTTTGGCATTTATCCTCCTTGCGTAGATAAAAGCACTTGATGACACGCCCGCTGATCTAACTCATAATACCTTGTTTTGCGTTCCCGGGTCTTTATTTGAATACTTTCCAGTTTCTAAATCGCTAAACAGAATTTAAAAGGCAAATACTGAAGCCGAAAGCTACAAAGATGCTCGTAAAAAACACGTCAATGAACGGCGAGTCGCCGGAAAGTTTTCCAGGTAATTCCAGAGCAATTCCCTGCCAGTTATATACCCCAGCAGCCTTATCTCAGTCTGCCACCAGCGCCGTGGCTCTGGATCCACGCGCGCGGTAATTACGATTCTGCCCACCGGTGTCGCGCGGACCCGCTCCCGCGGCGTGTCGTTTCCGCCGCCCGGGCCCCCTTCTGGAGCGGCTCTTCACCGGTCCCGCTCCATTAGTGCTGCATGGTCAGCTGAGCTCCGAGGGGGGGGGGGGAATTAGAATCCGGGGCACCGGGGGTCATTTTTCACCAGGCTCTCTGAGAAGGCAGATAACCGGCTCGCATCCTAACCAAAAACCACAGTTTGACAGACATATTGTACGATATATATGAGCCCAGAATGTACAATCCAGCAAGTTCCATATAGAGTCTCAATTTTAAACAGTTAAACTACACATTCTCCCAATACTAGATATTATAATTATCCTCTGTAACTCCAACCTTTACTAATGGTAAGGTTCCGTTATTTTTGGAAACTGGCAATGCCCAAAAGATATCATTTTGTTGTTTCGACCACATGGTGTCAGCTGTATAATTAACACTAACATGAGGCCCGATTCTATTAATACGGTTTTGTTCACATAATTCTTTTTCACTCTGGTGTGGCTGAATGTGCTTTTTAGCTCCTTTTAAACACTTCACCTGTTATTTGGAAGTAGGGCTTTCTAGTCACGGCACCTGTCGTGATATCACGCCTGTAGCATGTTCCTCCATGTAATAAACTGGCCCCTGTCTCCTTCACACGCGTCTCCCACGTCAGACTTAGACACATTTTGAGCACCTTACCTGTTTTAGATACCAGCCGATTCCGTTACGTGACGTTGGCTAATACTGGATTTTGTCTTATATGTTTCACCACGCTTCCTTTTCAAATATTGAGTATGATAACATCCAAATAGTATTCAGATATCCTTTAAACTGCTTTATTTTCAGTGTGTCCTTTTATTTTCAGTGTATACTGTTTTATTTTAACGTATTCTTCTCAATTACTTCGAAAGGGGCATCTACGTTCAAACCCTTTAATGCATTCTGCATTTTTAAATTAGGAACTGCTTCTGCCCTGTGTTTCAGCTTCTCGGTGGTCTAATGGACTCGCCATTCAAAGCTCCACAGCTTGTCTTCGACGCACTGGCTTTTAAGCGCGACTCCAAATGGTAACATCACTACACGCCGCCATTTCGCTGGTTTTAATTAAAACATCACCCGAGCTACAGGAAAAAAAAAAATCAATCAAATATTTTGCAATATTAATGATGTATTTAATAACGGGATATGATTAATTGTGTTCTCTGTTACGAGAAAGTATTCAGATCAAGCAGGCGGCTGTGTCTGGCAGATGGTAACTGCATGCTGCGTTCCTGAGCTAAATGCAATTTCGGTAATTCAATAACCACACGTTTGTCAGGGCTGACACTATGCACAAGCAATAGCTAAATCAAGGTGAGTTAAAGCAAAGTTTATTTATCTGATCTGCTATAGAAAATTAATGTGTAATGCACCCCATTCACCCATGTATTTATTTATTCATAGGCCATGTAGCTCCTGTTAGTATAGGGAAGACTTCAAAAAATATGGATAAATATAAAAATAATAAAAAACATTAGTCAATGGCATCACGCTCTGTAACTCTGGGGGGGAAAAAAAATCACATTTAGTTGCATATTAAATGTGTCTAGTGAAGGATTTTGAAGAGTGAAGTATTTATATTGAAGGAATGCAAAAAAAAAGAGAAAATAAGCTATCAATTACATGGATTAAAGCCAGCAGGGAGTGCACAAACTGAAGGGTAAGAACAGCCCTCTTTTCAGAGTCTGATAATGGATTAATGGACTCGTTGTAATTCATCAATTCGGCGGAACACCGAGGCAGATGCTGGGGATAAAGCGAACTTCCCGTGGACCAAGGAACCACGGAAGATTCTCCTGGTGACTCAGGACGAGCCCCGGCAGTGAAAAATTACTCATATTTACCATTACAGTGCCGAACATCTATCAGGAGACCTTGCACCACTGGAGGGCGAATACAGTTAATTACACTTGCAGGGACATGTGGTTTTGAGACGTGCAGGTCTTCGGTGGTATAGAAAGAAATTGCGTCCTCTCTAGGAGAAGCAGGCAGGTCTGGGATTTCTGGGCAACGCTTCTGAGTCACAGGCCGAGTGGTTGGGCAAGTAAGGAACAAAACCAAGAACTCAATATTTCCTTGTTAATAGCTTGAATGTGAGTCACTCGGCAGGCAAACAAGGAGCCCCAGTGAATCTCTGTCTGTGTGCCTTGATTTACATAACAAGTAATTATTTCCTGTCTGCCTGCCAAGATTCACACCTGTAGAAACCCCACGTTGAGCACAGTGAATAACGGGGCAGACGAAGCGTTCAGAACGCCTTTCACGTCAATGCTGCTAAGTCAAACCCAGGATGGAACGAGTGACTGATTTGTATGACAACAACTGGTTCGACAGGAGAAGCTACGTACAGCTCAGTGATACCTTCGTAAAGAAGAAATCAATATAACGGAGATATTAGCAAGAGTTTCCAAAAGCTGAAATGGCACTTTTGAACGGTTGTGAATTAGTAGAAGAAAATATTCTGTGTGCCAAGTTTTCTCGATTTATTTAGAAAGAAATGCTACTTGAGCGCGAACTCATTTCATGGGTAAGACTCAGTAAGCTGACAGGCAACCCGATAAAGAAAGAAAAAAAAACCTTTAATACTTTAGCCAGCGACACTTGTTGCCAGATTGGGAGGATTATATGCTGTGCACATCTTACGCAATCTTGCACACGCCAAATATTAAAAAAAAAAAAAAACTGCAAGCTGGTTAAGATGTTCAATCTGAAATTGCAGTATTCAGCACATTCCATACATTGCTTCTACTCCTGATCAAGCATTGCATCCCAAGGAAGACCACTTCCTTACTGCTTCCTTGGCTGCGAATGAGCGTGCGTGCCATCGGCTTATCTCAAACCGCCAGGCTTCGACATGCCAGCCAGACTAGCCACTGGCTGCTAGCCCTGCCAATTACTTGAATTCCTTTTGTCGCGGTGCAACTTGCTTGTAAATGTGCACGACAATCTGCTAAAAAAAAAAAAAAAAAAATCACTGAAATGCTTCACAAAGTCCCAGAACTCTCAGCTGCCTTCTACGATCTCGCGAGTGCTTCAAGCTTCAAATGAACTCCGGCGTCCATCCACCATGCCACAATAAATGGTGGTATCTCTGTGTCTGCACGGTCCAGCTATCCTGAAGGTTCTGTGGGTGTGACAGCGCGTGACAGCGAAGGGGGAGCTAATCCATCACTCCAAGGCCACCACGTGGCCCAACACTGGTTTTTTTTTTCAAGCTTCTTTGGACGACATCCGACTCGGCGAAATCCATTCCATGGGTGGGTGGCCCATAATCGTACAGGCTGTCATTGTGGGAGAGTCCAAGAAGCGCCGAGGCACACTGGCGGCCGCGGGGTCAAGTTTCCCCTCATAAATCATTTCAGAACGATTCGTTTGCTATTTTGTCTGCTTGTACGCTAAACTCTCCGTGTGTGGCACTTGACTTTTATGTGACATTAGCGCTGCGGCCAGTCCCTGAGAAGTACTGTAGCTTCATTCCACTTGTAACAAAATAATCACGTATGCACCTGAAATATTCAGCCATGCCATGCATTAATAATCATGAAAAGGGCATTGTCTCCTGTGTGCTACAAATAACAGCCAGGTAATTTCCTCTTAATTGACAGACAAGAACATAAAATCCATCAAGAAACACACGCTAAGTCATGTGATCTTTGTTAGACAAAAGTAAACTGCCAACTGAGGTCTGTGGATGTTCACCTTTCCTTTTGTTTTTAAACGGTGGTGTGTTCTGACTAAACCTGCTTCAGCCTGAAGTCTGTAAGTTCAACATACAAACATAAGCACCTCTTCTGGCTGCATCCACCCCTTCTCATTTAACCTGTCATTCAAAACAAGCAACAATTGCGCTACATCTCACTATAAAAGAGAACTTTGCCTTCATCTCCACCTGGGGCTCTTGCTGTTTCCATGGCAATGGTCGAAGTCACCGAAGTAACGCTGAAAAGAACCTGAGTGATGCAAACTGACACACGTGCGGATACGAAGGGGCGATAGATATTGCAGCAATGTGGTCTTCCTGATAAAATCACAAGGGGAAACGCTCTTGTTGGACATATTAAAGCATAGCATGCAGCATGACATGATATTCCAAAGCTACTCTGCCAGCTAGACTGTCATGAACAACACTGAACATGCAATATTTTTACCGCCGCATGGCAATTGTATTACAGAAATAAAAACTGCATTGTTCTAAGAAACATTTAAAGAAAAACTGCAAAGGTAGAGGGCCTTTGCAATGTCCTGGTAAATAGCTGTATAAGCAAGGGTTAAATCACGGGGGGGGGGGGGGGCCAGGTCCAGTGTGAGGGGGGGGGATCGCAATCTTAAAGGTGAAGTATGTTCATGTGTCGGCATGTTGTGTTACCACTTAAAAGCAATACAAAATCAATTTTAAAAATGCGATCAATAAGATTTTTTTTTTATAAATGTATTGCATATATTGCGTGGTTAAAAAACTTCTTGAATTTTTTAAAACATGTCAATGAAAATTGCATCAAGGCTTATCACTACAAATAATATTCTTGTTTATTCATTCGTAATGTTTCCATGGAAGCGCATTAAAATATGGCGTTATTCATGGATTGCTTATTACATAGTCTTACCTATGGCAAAGCCTAGCTAGTAATTGAAGTTCTGGCAGCAGTACATTAAGCAAAATAAGTCTAAATACAAAAACACGGGATAGGAATCAAGGCGGCAGGTAGAAATATCTCATCCACTTGAGAAATTAATGTCTGGTCAAAGCTAGTCATGAGAATTAACATGAAAATTAACAGCTGACATAAAAAGCATGATTTTTAGTGCAAGATCGACTTTTTATTGAACTGTTGACTTTAAGTCTTTCACTAAATAAAGACATTAAGAAAAAATGTTAATGCTGAAAGAGGCGGAGCTGCACTCCAGCAAGGTGCAATTTGGACATAAGAAGGTGGAGCTGTAACCCAACTATATATAAACCCGGGGCACATGGATGCCTGTTTAAAACACTGCAGTGTACTCTAGAATCTTATTTAGCTGACTCTTAAACACAGACCATATTGGAGGGAGAAGCGTTATAACACTCAAATTGACCAGAGTAATTTGACAGTTTCTTTCATCCTTGATCGAAATCTCAGCCAAAATTAATCAAGTAAAAGTAAGAAAACCAGAAATAAATCTCTCACACACACACGTTTGTAGGTTTGTAATTATATCTTTGTGGGGACTCTCCATTCATTTCTATGGGGAAAACTTCAATCACAACATGACGACCTTAACCCCAACTCAGCCCCTAACCTTAAACACAACCAGTAACTAAACAAAAAACAAGACTTTTGGCATTTTCAGTTTTTTGATTGCATTCACAGATCTTTGTGGGGACCTGAGGAATGGTCCCCACAACATCAAAATAACAGGTTTTGAAATACATTTTTGGGGTACATTTGGTCCCCACAACATAATATAAACATAACACCCCCCCCCGCCCCCCCCCCACACACACACACACACACAGATATATTTGTATATATATATTGCTAGAGAATATATATATTCTATATATGTAGGCTATATATCTAGGCTATATTCTATAGCCTAAAGTAAACCCCCTGCCTGATCCCCAGGTCACATGGTTCCTTACGGCCTTCCAGCAGAAGGGATTCTTACACTTCTATACAGAGACGGCTGTGTTTATAGCCGCTTATACTGCTAATCCCAGTGCATGGATTTTCTTTTTATTGTCCCATCAGAGTAACGCAAAATGGATACTGTATAGTACCGTTAGCCACATATTAATTTCAAAACTGCATGTAATCTAAGGTAATCCACACTAGATGATTAATCCATGACAACATCCATCTATCAATCCATCCATCTTCCAGACTCCTTTCCTAGAAGCCTGTACTAGGCATACACTATAGGCGGGATGCAGCTCTACACCTCAGACATTATATCTAAAATGGTAATTGCCCTGTAGAGTTCATATTAACAAGAACAGCAGAACACCTCCTCATTCACTACAGCTACAAACCAAACTCTGAGACACCATCTCAAATACTTATAAAACTCGAGATATTAATTAACCGTGGGCTTGTTCCTGGGTTCCAGAAAAAAATGCATATTCGCATCCTGTTGCGGGCTATACCCATACATTTCAGTCTTTGTTTCTTTATATGTTTAGGGAAGCACAAAATCACTGTAAACTGGCTACCACAGTGCTGCACTAATATCCCGCCGCCTTATGCAGCAGCAGACAGTACATTTGTTGAGACAGGCAGACTGAAATTTGATTAAGTATGGAGAGGCCTGACATACTATGGAATGGGCTATTACTCACCAGACACTGCTGTCGAGTCTGTTCCAGCACCCCGGATGGCGGATGATGTGGCGGGGGGGGGAGGGGGAGAAATTCGCATCGGCATGTGTGTGAAAACAATGGCTCACACTGAAAACAGTCTGTGACGTTTCTGCAGTGTATCTGGGTTTGAGGCGCCATGACAGGAATGTCTGCAGTCTCATGTTTAATATGTCCATGTGAAAAAAGTAGCAGATTTTGTTTGACTTGAGTGTCAATGGTTTATTGGAGTCCTCTTCCCAATTTTTTGCTGGGTTTGACTGGTTCTTCTGCATTGGCATTCCCACCCCCCCCCCCCCCCCCAAAAAAAAATAATTCCCAGGGTGTCACTGCGTAACCTAAAGCAATTAAAGCCTCTTCAACCTGTTTTTATGACCATTCAGGCCCCCCTTATAACAGAGAACCACAGTTTAGCTTAATTTAATAGTGTATTTCAAACTTTCCAACGGCTTGATGTGTCACCCTAAGTCCCTAAATTAGGGTGACCCACTTAAAGGCACGGTTAGGGTTAGAAAAGCTATGGCATTTTCAGACGTTAAGACCTGTTTTTACAATAGTTCCGGGCAACGGTATAACAGGAAACCACAATTTAGCTGATTTTAATAACATGTTTCATTCTTTCCAACAACCTGTTGTGTTACCCCAGGTCCCCAAATTACAGTTAGCTAACTGTGCCTAGGTTTAGGGGAGAAAAGGTTTTGGCATTTACATACATCAAAAGGTGTTTTTTATGATGAAACAACAGTTTATCTGGATTTAATAGCATATTTCATACTTTCCAACAGCTTGGTGTGTCACCCTAAGTCCCCAAATTAGAGTTAGGGGAAGCCAACAGAAACTATTGTTAGGGTTAGAAAGGTTCTAGATTTTTCAGGCATCAAAACCTGTTCAGGACTCCCATATAACGGGAAACCACAGTTTAGGTTGATTCATTAGCATATTTCATACTTTCCAACAGTCTATTACAATGGAGACCAATCCTATCCGCAAAGGGCCGGTGTGTATGCAGATTTTTGGGATAATCTTTAGGTCAGCTGTCCAAACCCAGGTGTGAGGACTCACCCAATCGGGTCCAAACCCACACACACAGCGCCCCTTTCTGGCTAAGACTGGCCGCCCCTGGCCTGTGGTGTAACCCTAAATGCCCAGATTAGGGTTAGGCAACTGAACAAAACTGAGGTTTAGAAAGGTTAGGGCGCTTTCAGACATCGACCTGTTTTTCAGTTTAACCACATTCACACCTGACTTTGCCTGACAGCCAAACACTACCTAAAGGGAAGGACACTGTTCTCATTACAGACACAGGCTGAGAGATCCTTCACAGAGACTTTTAATGCATTGAGTTCTTCTTCATGAGTCTGGCATGTCGTTAAAGATTGAAAACTTCAAAGACAAAACGTCGCTTCGTTCAGGAAGATGAGTTGCCAGTGGCAGATGTCACCTGAATATGACAGTTTAATGTTGTGATATCCCCCTTATCCCCCCTGTTTTCCATCCTTGACATCCCATAAATTTAATATTTACAAACCAAGACGCACACCTCGTATATATAAAATTCTTTCTTATACTCCTTTTGGATATCCCACATGTGTCTGTGTGGTCATGTGTTTGTCTGTGTGGTCATCTGTGTGTCTGCCCCCCAGATAGTCCACATTTTTGCTACCAGGAGCTGGGAGAGAGCAAAAATGTGGCCAGTCTGGCAAGAGGTTGAGAGGGAGCAAAAACATGGACCATCTGGGGCTCCCCAAAGACCAGATTAAGAAACACTGCCCTACGATGGACAGGCATCCCCTCCAGGGTGTTCCCCTGCCCTATGCACTGCACTTCTAATGACAAGTTCTTCTAGAGCAGTGTTTCCCAACCCAGTCCTCGGGGAACCCCGGACAATCCACGTTTTTGCTCCCTCCCAGCTCCCAGCCAATCAGGAACACCGAATGCCTGGTACATGTGCGCTGGGAGTAAAAAACGTGGACTCCTTGATTCCCCGAGGACTGGGTTGGGAAACACTGTTCTAGAGATTGGTTCCAGGTTCCCTGTGACCCTGGATCACCATTTGGAAGATGGATTTAAAAATTACCAGCAAAACCACCTCAGAACAAATGCTGCAAGTGGAAAACCTAGCACATCTTTTGAACCAGGATTCAGCTGTGGAGAACCATTTCAATACCGTGCAAAAATTCACCTCGTGTTACGGATTAACAGACTCACTATTAACTGAACTTTCCCTTGCGCTTAGAAAATATGCCAGAGTTTAAGCAAAGAATGGATTACAACGGAGTTAATGGTTGACGGCAAACACATCATTCTTAAATTATTCAGTCATATTCAGAGTTCCTACATTCAGTAAACAGTTTTCAAACCTGATAAATTAATGTTTGGCAGCAGTTAAATATAAAATGATTTGTTATGATGATCTGGGTACAGACCAGCTGAAATTATTTGCCAAAAATAATGACCAGGCATTGACCATGAAACAACACCTACTTAGAAAGGCTGATGTGGAAATTAGGTTTTATTTTCAGCAGTGACCCGAGAACAGCAGGGAACAAGAAAGACATGTAAGTAAAACAAGGGCAATAACCGCATTTATTTTCTGATTCATGTTAGCTGTAGTTTTCGCTCGGCTGTTGCAACACGCAGAAATAATGTGCTGTCTGTTGTTAAATCTGTGCTAAATGGTTCCTTCAGAAGATCCCAGCTGATGTACTATGCATCATGCTGGCACTGTCCGTTTCTGTTAAGTAAACACGCATCACTTGAGCAAACACATCATGGATCTTCATTCAATGAAAGACAAAGTACCCCTTAATCCCTATAACGATGTAAATACTGCTAATGATTGCATCTTGTATCGTATCTGGGCACGTGTCTGGTTATCCATTGATTATTTATTTATTAGGGGAATGCAAATTTAAAATAGAGTTATTTCATCTTCACTGCTCCAAAACGACTTAACTAATTGATTAATTTTTATGTTATAATTTAAATTAGTTGGCAATAAAACAGTAGTTTTTGATCTTTGAAAAAGAACTTAAAAATAATAAGGCAACTTTTAATCCATATATTATTCTTGTAGCAATGAACTTCAAAGCTGAAAAGGAGAGCTGCAAATGACCATGAGGAAAGGGACATGAACGATACGATATGTATACGATAGTCGGTGTTACTGATTATCCAGAGCCAAGAAGGAACCACTTTGTGATGATCAGTAGCATGTAGTTCCGTGCTGGAGACTGGGCTAAGCGAAGATCACAACGCAGAAGACAAGAAGCTTGTTCACCTATGTGACAAATCACTCACTGAACTCTACAAGCATCACAGAAAGCACATCCGCTAAACGCGAGCGGACCGTAAACTTCTCGTCGTTGCTGGGCCTCCCACTATTTTATTAAGACTCACGTCCCACCAGGAATCAGGCTGTGGCTCAACTACAGTCAGTCTCAGAAGCCTCCAGCTAAGGAACTGAGGTGCAGATAACTCCGGGAGCCGCTGTTCCTCTCTGCCTTCAGATAAGGTCCCACCACGTATGCTTAGCGGCAATCAGAGCCACAAAAAAAGAAAGTCTGACTTCCAGTCGCCTAGAATTTCAATTCTTCCTGCGAAGAATTGTACACTGGACAGATGGGATTAAATTTAAATCATCCAGTTGACTGTGGAGAGGATGTTAAGGAAAAGGGAGCCGGAGACTGACAATACGGGCAGGTTTTAGTGCTGGGAAGGCGGTGAATGGGGCACAATGAGATAGTGATGGAGCGCCCCCGCGCC
>JAODJU010000041.1:11643364-11654434 GCA_026776725.1 Gnathonemus echidnorhynchus
GAGCTCCCAGTCGGCCGCCCACCCACCCCCACCGCCCCCACCCTCACCCCCTCGCTCTTGGTCACACGGCGCATGCTATGAAACCAAAGGAGGAATTAAATAAACAATAAATAATGATTATTGGGACCAAGGGCTCAGGCACGTAGGCACAGACCTAATTACACGGCACGATGGGAGAGATCTCTCGCTTTCTTCCAAAGCCCTTTTACAGACATCTCAGAGCAGCAGTCCTCCGGCGCAGAATGGGAGCGGACCCTCATGGGGACTCCCCAGACGCATCGCGGAGGAGCAGGCGAGCACGTACACCGCGGCCCCTCTCTCTGCCACCCACCGTCCTTTGCTGTTCCGTGATAGGCGTGTGCCAAGAGGCACGGGGACCTGGCCAGTGATTGCTTTCAAAGACGACCTGATGAATAGCCTTTTAACGTTTCTCTCTCACAAAGAATAAAGACAGAAAGCGGGGGGTAAATTTTCTTCTTTATGTGCCTCAGAGTCTCATTTCCCGGCACCTGCTTAATACTCTCAGCATGATTTTACCAAATAACAATAAAACAGTGGAGTAAGCTGCTCATATCTGAAGGCTTCCAGGGCTTGTTTGCACTCTGGAGCACACCTTCTCGATAGCTCTCAGAAATCCTCATCTCCCAAAATATAATGGATCTCCTTAATTCACTACAAATATACAAAATAACTGCTGCAAAACATTAACTGTATCATGATAAAGAGCAGGCTGTGAGCCAAATGAAACTTTCCATGGAAACGAGTGTCCAAATACATCTGAAAATTGCCAAGCAAATATGCCCCCCCCCCCCCCCCACCCAAATGTGGGCCCCCTTATTTAACCGCAATTAAATTCTCATCAGCAAATCGATACTTTGTGTGACCCCTATTTTAACTTGGGGATCTGATGCAATCAGGACAAATTTGCCTGTGGCTGACTCAACATCAGAGTTCAAACTACACAGCTCTTCTATGAAGTCCTCCTTTTCACTTAAAATGAATAACTGTACTCCCACTAAAGTGTAATATTTCCAGCATTAGTTATTCAATAAGTGATTATAATTTTGGTTATATTGTTAGATGCTTAGACTGTGATGGAACCCTTCCAAAGAGTTAAGCTTAAGCTTCCTTGTTTACATTTTTGTTCAGAATCTGCTGTGACTGAGACACGAGGAACTAACAAGCGTGTCTCTCGACGGTAAAGGCAGTGAAACTTTGACGGGTTGATATGAAAGAGACTACTAGAATACAAGATGTTAGGTTTTTTAAGGGTGCAAGGGCCCTGAACAGACACTCTACTTGATGTTACAAAAAGAGAGCAAGGAAATGGAAACCTGAGGCTGACTGCTGTGTGGGAACAGTTTCGACGCAGCCTGCCGGAGCACGGCGTAAACCCAGCTCTTCCCGTCACCGGCTCTGGCACCCAAGGCTCTGCCCTGACCGACAGCGCAGTCGTTGTCACAGATGACCTTCACTTTGGCGGCCCGTTGGCCTTCCGATCGCTCGATTTAAACGAGCCGCCGAGACGTCTTATCGCCGCCGGCAGCTGACAGAAATCGTAACGCACATTGTTCGGTTAAAATGCTTTATTTAGTCTGCATGCCAGGATTTAGGATTAATCTGGATATAACAATGAACATGGAGTATATGAAGACAAAGGGTGTGCGGGTATATGCTCCAGACTGCGGTATGAAATGCACAGAACCTGCAGCATGCCTCTCGCTGGGAGGGATACCAGGCTGACAGCCAGTGTCTGGTCTCTGGGGCTCGAGCTACCTCTGCCTGCATTGTTCTTGGCGGTCCCGGGGGGAGGGGGGTTGAGCACGAGTTGGAGCTGTGTGTGCACTATAATGGGAGCAGGGGCCTCTGGTGGGAGTGGGGGCGAGTTCCATGCCCCTCCTCAATTAGCGAACTGCAGCTGGGGCACGGTGTCAGGTTGCCATTCTGGTTCTTTGCCCCACGCTTTGCAAATCAGCCCCATAATAAACTCGATTGCAGACACTCGAGCTTCTAATCTATCAGCCGACACCGAGAAGGTTCCTGTGGTCGCCACAGTTTGGGGAATAATTACTATTTATTATTACTGTGCTGAAACCTTTGAAGGAAATTGCCTTCAAAAGGTCATCCTTTGGATGGTCGTCCATCTCCCGTTGGGTCCCTTAATCAAAGCTGGTTATGCGAACCAGAAGATGCTGGTCAGGTCTCTGAGTGTCGCGGACGGCTTTGCTGCCTTCACGTGCAATTAGTTCGGTCATGTTGTGCTTATAGCCAAATCGGTATTGCGGAGCCCTGCACAGGTCCTGTGTAAATATTAAGTTGGAGCTTCCCCCATTCCTGAGAGTGCTGTCACAGGGTTACTTAGGGTAGTACGTTCAGACCATGTCCCTGAATAAATACCGCTGGTGTACTCTGTGAGCAAGGAACCTGAATCGCCTCAGTAAAATATGAAGCTTTTTAGATGGGTTAAAAAACACATTTATCTCTTTATTGATGATTTATAAAGAATTACAGATATTAAATTATTTAAATTATGCCCCCCACAACCCAGCCCAACTAGTTGCGAGATAAATGGATTAAAAGTATGTCTCCTTGTTAAAGGTCTCTTCTAAATTCAAATTCTTCAATATCATCAAAGTCATATAATGTTCAAAAGGCTTCTGGGGGATTAATAAGCTCTGTCTTCACATGAAAGGAAATGTACTACAAATTGTCATAAAATGGCTGTTTGATTTTCTGTTCGAAATGAATTGTTAGCCTAGGTGCAAAGATGTGGATTTGTGTCAGTGCGCGATGAAACAGCAGAGAGATCAGCACATGTACAGGACGTCCAGCCCTGAAGAATTCTGTGAAGAGATTGAATCGAACGCTATTCTATAAAATCACTTGATTCATCAGAGGAAGAAAACTATGAGTGGTATCGACAGCACTGATGACTGCCGGCGACTGCCACACGTCTGGCTTTTATCACCTCCTCTTCACCGAAAGAATCGCCTTCCCTTGGTCCTCTGAAGAGCTGCACTCCCTTGGAGATCCCGCTGATGTAGCCGCAGAGTGAAATTAATTTCATGCTCGGAGTCCACCTCTTAAAGCAGTTCTTTCTGTCCCTGATTAGAACTTGTTGGCTGTTGCCGAGACAACTGTCATCAGAAGATCAGAATCCAAACAAAGTGAATCCAGAACTTGTGTTTCACTATCACAGCCAAGGTGAGGGTGTGACATTTTACCTGGAATGGGGGGGGGGGAGCACAAATGTAATAATAATGGCTTGTGTTTGGGGTGTATGACAACTAGTCCTCCAAGAAGGTCCTTCTTGCCACACTTCAATAAATAATCTCATTTATTTTCAAAATCATGCAAATCCAAGTTATCTTAATTTCTCTTTACAGTTTACACACAATAATATAATGCAAACTCTTCATGGTACACTACTTAGTGACAATTCCCATGGTATTTTGAGCATTGTTATCAAAATTCTTTACATGAGTAAAACACCACTTATCTAAACTGGCTGCTTCCCAATTCCTGTTATTGCAATGAGTTCACATTTTAGTATAACATGTAAGAAAGCGTGTTCGCCGCCGATGACAGGAGGATGACAATGCGCTATGGCTTAATGACCGACGTGCGCGGAAAACAAACAAACGAAGGACAGCGAACACAAAAACCCAACGTGTAAGCGAAGCGTCCTTAAAAAATAAAAACCTTATTTCCAGATGCAGCTGGCGGCACTGACTGCTTCTTTAATATTCTGAAGGTTTTACTTGCAAAGGTTGCCATTTCATTTGGAAACAACCAGCAACAAAATGGGTCAATCTACAGACAGCAAAGTTACAATGATGCCCCGTGAGATCCCTGAATGAGTATTGCTTCGGTGTCAGTCAAAATGAGTCAAGAAAGTATCCTTACCTATATTATTTAAAACATGGTGATGGATGAACCCTACGACCAAAACTGTATATATAGCGTTTCTGTCTGATGATATTGGTCTGGAATTTACAATAAAGCCCACAACACTATAATACTATAGATATAAGTAATCTTAAACCTAAAAAAACATTTTGTGTGACACTGACCAACTTGCGTCTTTAAACTTTTTTTCTCATTAAACTTGCATAATAAACATGCAATTAAATTTTTTTTTTTGTCAAAGATTGTTTTTTTTTTTTGTTAAACCTGTATACAAAGATTAACTCTGTTACTGTATTGCATAAGAGCATTACCAAAAATCAAAGGATTAAAGTAAAGCAAAGGAACTGGTGAGAGGTGAAGGAGCTTTGATATAACTACCCGACACTTGTCCTGAGGTGCACAAACACTCACGCACGCACTTGCACACGGACGGCAAAGACGGCACGTGAGACGCGGACTACACATCGGCCAATGAGCGGATCGGTGACGTGCTCATGCACTCGACTTCTCTTGCTTGCATAGCTCAACCCAGGCTTGGTAAGGCACTATTTCCTAATTGCTGCCCACTCCATCCACACAAATTACATCATCCTTGATGAAGAAATCAAGAGGCTTTTGGATGAGCAGAATATTTGCCTTTTTTTATACATGTGCTCTCAAAAGAAACATCTCCCATGAGTCTCCAGGAACAGTTCATATCAATGTCAGTTTTTTTCCTTTTTCAAAATTTTCTTGTTTTTTTTCCTTTCTCTTTTTTTTGCTTTTCAATGAGTTTTTAAAGCAAATGTAACAGATGAAGCATTGAGTCATCTAAACACAGCCTCTGTGCTCCAAAAGCACTCAGGGAACGATATACAGTGTATCATATATGTACAAAGTCTGAAAAGCATTCCAAATAAATAAAGTAGTCCTTAGGTAATTGGTCATTATGACTGCAGTGTAAGAAAGTTCAGTTGAGCTGGTCTTCGTACTGTTTGCGGAAGCAGTCTCCAGCTGGGAAGAATTCCCAGCAACGCTCTTGGTACATCTTCCACACATACGACTCCTGATGGACAGAACGGCCAATGGGTTTGCGTTAGATTTCATTGGCGGGTACTGGGGATGCCCAGTACAGGGTTCCGGCAACCTGAAGGCGAACCATTAGTATAATCCAGTCGGCACCGCTCCATGCGGCATCCCAAACAGCCCCAGTCTGGCATTTGCTTACCCATCACTGACAGGAGCTTGTGTCATTCAGAAATAATTGGGAATATTGGTTAACATTTTTAAGCAGGTTAAAAGCACAAATAACGCAAAAGCTACTGCAGAAGTCACACCAGTGCACTGAACAGCATGACAGGCAGCACGCTGCACCCTCTGGAGCAAACAAACAAGCGTCACGGATATTAATAGTCATGCAGAACGATCTGTGAAGCGTTGTCATGCGCTGTACGGGCAACGGAAGGAGGTATTACCTGGCCTGTGTGCTCCGTTTCATCTTTGTTAATGAGATACATAACAAAAAATCTGCAAAGAGAGTAACAAGTCAACAAACCAGCAGGATCGCTTTTCCTGGTAGATGAAACTCGTGATGTCACGTGAGCACGTCGGAAAGATTTCGGAAACGGCACGAACAGTAAGTGACAAGTGCAAAAAACAAAAAAGCGTGCATCTCAAGAGCTACTAAGCGACAAGTAGAAATTAAACAAGTGTACGCAAACATCATCTCCGTAACAAAGGCAAAGAGCCTGTTTAAACGAATCATTCCAGACAATCGATATGGAGGTAACATGAAACGGTAAACAAACGGATGTAGGACTGGGTTTGTGAAATGAGCTCACGTATCACCGAAACATTAAAATCAGCATTCAAATAGGGGGATCATAAAGACACCGATGGGGGGAGGGGGCGGCTGCTCAAGTCCCTCTGAAGTTCTGAGGAAATGATGAAGTTGGGGGAGATAAATAGGATTATCACGGTGATCTGAATGGGGAGCCAGGGGAGATGCATATTTATGAGTCGTGTTAGGTATCTGAAATTACGACTGCGGCCCATTAAATAAACAAGCCCTCTGAAGGTCACAGCAGGAACTAAGGGCTTAATATTCTACACTTCAACGTGTTTGATGATAATCAAACATAAAAAATTTAACTGTTACTGACGGGAATATCTTCAAAAATATATGTCGGCTATTCAGATTCCGCAGAAAAGATGCAGGCTGCGATTTCGCATAAATTGCACTTGATCTCATAGATTTACTGGATGCACTGGATACTTTATTTCCTGATTATCCTTCTAATTCAGTGGTTTATAATTCAGTGTCATCCCCTTGCACGGCCACATTTGCCAGAAGACCTTAAACGCCAGGTGTCTGATCTTCAGACACACGCTGTTGACAAGGTGACTGCACTTGTCGAGACTCTAGGGGGTGCTAATGTGGCGGCTTACTTGAAAAGACATTTGACAGCACTCACCCGCCTCTGCAATTTTGTCAGTTGATTAGATGTGCATGAGACATAACTGATAAGTGATATAAAATTCCCATCTAATGTCTGTCTAATTCATGTCAGGATGGCACATTAATAAATGCTGCCCACTAAAATAAACTCATTTGGTTCTTGTTAAATCTACTCGGCATAAAATTACCCCAGAAATATCTATTCAGGTCCCACCTTGCAAATGTTAAATACTATTTCATCCTTCTAGCAGCTGTGGCCATCACCCCTTAAGTAGCTTTATGCTACTAACATCTTCCACTAACACTTTACTTGCGAGGGCGCAAGGAACATAGTAACTCAGGTACTACTCAAGTACAAATCATGAACAAATGTATTAACTGCATGAAATACATGAACTGTCATGACAGATTAATGATGATCAGAAATACGATCAGTACGTAACTAACACTTTCTGTTTCTAACACTAACAGTTTCTGGTGAATTAATGCATTAAGTAAGAGTGTACTACCTCATTATTCCTGCCCCTTCAGGTGAAGTGTTACCCTTTTTCCTATCTGTCACACCACTCAGCAGTGTGAGAAATGTGCTGTGTGTCACTGACCCCTCCTTCTCAAACCCCAACTCACAGATAGTTGGCCAAGTTGTGCTCCTGCAGCGTATGGGTCTCAAAGCCATGGGGTACCGTGTCAAAGTAGTCATTGCCGATGCCGCAGATGAAGCATTTGGTCTACAAAGAGAAAGAAAGTTTCTGATCTGGTTAGCCTTTCAAGACAGCCTCGGGCTACAGCTCACAGTTAACCTTTTGCTACAGCTTACTGTTAGCGTCATGCTCCAGCTCACTGTTAGCTTCACCCTACAGCTCACAGTTAACCTTTTGCTACAGCTTACTGTTAGCGTCATGCTCCAGCTCACTGTTAGCTTCACCCTACAGCTCACAGTTAACCTTTTGCTACAGCTTACTGTTAGCGTCATGCTCCAGCTAACTGTTAGCTTCACCCTACAGCTCACAGTTAACCTTTTGCTACAGCTTACTGTTAGCCTCTCACTACAGCTCACTGTTAGCCTCTCACTACAGCTCACTGTTAGCCTCTCACTACAGCTCACTGTTAGCCTCTTGCTACAGGTCCCTGCTATTCTCTTGATGCAGTTCCCTGCTGCACCACATCCCCAGTGCAAACATCCTGCAGCAGACCAGTGCATGAAAATAATTGGCTCTTCTCCATATGGATGCACATACACACATGCAAACTGTTAAACTAGCAGTTACAGTCAGATTTTCAAATTTCTGCTATTATTCAAATCTAAACTGCAATTTACTCAGTCCAATAACTGGTATAGATAAAACGTAAAATATACACATTTAGCAGCTGGAGTGTCTTATAAGTTTATTTAGTTGGTTGTTCCCGCTACTACGTCATATCCGTAAATGGTGGCCTGTGGTTGGTTCTGGGTCAGCACTCAATCATAGGGAGGGGTAAAGGTCTGGCTGCTGCGGCTCAGAGAGAGGTGCCAGGTCACAGGGGCTGCTTGAAGTGATAGATGGAGATCCTGCACCTTCTCCTTTGTGACAAGGTCAGAAGGACAGTGATGGTGACATCTCCCTGACTCGAGAGGGGCGCTGAAGACCAGACGGGTGTCTGCATTCTGAATCAGGACATACAATTCAAAGGTACTTTTGGAAGCTTTTTACTTCTTCCCTCCAGCAGCTCAGGCAGTAGAGCATTGTGCTAACAATACAAAGGTCATAGGTTCAAATCCCATGGAGCACACCTGAATTGTAACATTTCTCTCTATTGCAAGTCACTTTGAATGAAAGTGTATGATACACAAATGAATGGAAATGATATCTATTGTATGAGTGAAGATAATAATAATAATCTATACTTTATGGATCCACGTGGATAAATTGTCTTTACGCCTCCCTCAACTTGTTCTATTTTGTAGAGTAAGTTATCTGTGAGGGCAGGCACTTGTGGCCTTGTTAAGGGCCTTGCTCAGCAGATGTGCTGAGACTGGGTTGGAACTGGCGACCTTCTGATTACAGACACACAGGCTTAGCTCACTGAGACACACGCTGCCCCCTAACTCCCAAATAGCAGCAGTAGAGGGCTGTGGGATGTAATGATGTAGTGATGAGAAGCAGACTCAGTCATCTTCTTCTCCGGCTGATGTGTTGTAATGAGCGGCAGTGCTGCTTCGCACACAGACGCTACCAAAACCACGTAGGCCATAATCAAAACTCCACCAGTAACATGGATCTATAAGTCACGAGAGAAGAGAACACCGGTGCTCGCTTTGAACACCAGCCTTCCCCGCAATTTTGGCCCCAATGGATTTCACACGTGTATGTTTCGCCTCGTTAGTCACATCAATCCCCCACCACGACTGTGATCTCAGGTGTGCTTATGAGATATCCATCAGGCTGTTCAAAGCAGGCCGGCAAGGTCCCATGATCGACCCCGCAATCGATAATCTCCAATCATTATGCCTGCCTGCTGTTTGGATTGTCACTATAACCCTTCCAGAAGCGTCAATTCTGCTTTTTGGTGGCTGGGCTGTTCTCAATGCGAAATGCTGTGCATCACTAACATCATCCTTAAGTCCGAGTGACCTTTACACATATAATTGCATTTAAAGTTAATCTAGCGAGCAGTTAATCCTAATTATAGTCCTGCTTGTCTGACAGTCCAGATACTGAGGAAGAGGCTGAGCTGATCTGTGTGACTGGCCTTGATAGCTGTGTCAGTGCTGTCCTCCCTGTCAGGCTAATCTTATTTTTATGCTACAGCCAAAGAAGGACACTATAATTACCAAACATTTTTATATCGCCATAATAAAAAGCAACAAAAGGCCTTACAAAGATTCTAATAATACATTTGTCTCTTGGGATTAATTCCAGGACCTCCCACGGATAACAAAATCTGTGGAAGCTCAAGTCCCTTATATACAATGGCGTCGTATTTGCATATTACTATAGACGCAATCATCGTACACATCAGCAGCAATGTAACCTTTTCTTTCTTTTAACAGTTACAGATCACTTATGAAATATTTATTAAGTAGTGAACAAACGAGGCGAACATTGCTCAAACTGCGAGTGCTGGACAGAGACTGAGGATCTGTGAAATGGCGGGAGGCTACAGCAGGGGATGTGGATTCAATGTAGTGCTTGGTGCGTGAAGTCTACAGCGGGGGATGCCTACACATCACTTCATCAAGCATCAAAGTAACATTATCTATTTATAATGTTTACTTGATCTTATCTTCCGCTACTGGCATGTACTGCCTTACTGGTTTTCCCTGCCTCCCTTTTCCTGTATCTGGGGCCCACGAGTTGCACTGTTTCCCAAACACGTGACAATAAAATGTGAGACTTGAAACACCACCGTTCCAGAGCCAAATGGGCTGTATTCTTGTATATTCCCAGTATATAAGTGTGAGTTTTATTTTCTCTCAGCAACCAGGAACAGTGCCCAGCCCCCCATACCTCACTGGAAACCCCATTGCAGACGCCCATTAGCATGATAAGGCACCAGCATGGGTTTTTAAAGCATTCTAATGCATGCTGATATCTTTTTGGTTTATCTGCTGCTCTTATTAAAACCCTTCTCTCATGTCTTCATAACCATCCCTTTGCACTCTCACGCAGTCCCCCTGCTTCCACGACGCGCTCACCTCCATGTCTTCCTTCACTTGCTCTTGCTGGTCTCGCAGCTCACCAAAAGCATCAATGATCAAACCTAGGAAAAAATAAATAAGTGAAAAAAATGTTCATGGTCAGACTGAAGTCCATTCCTAAGCTGTGAAACGGGAGTTTTCTATGAAAAAAACATCAGATATTCTGACACTTGGATATTGCCTTACATGTCAGAAATCATAAACCGAAAATCCAAGCAGCATGAGGTTTTCAGAGGCAAAGACCATGAAGACCTGAATGATTCAGGCTCAAACGGGCTCAGCAGTGAGTTTCACCTTGAATGATGGCCAGCAGGATGACGATGACGAAGAAGAAGAACGTGATGTCAAAGATGATCCTGTAGATCTCGTACTCGTCCCCTGCCGGGTCTTCTATCTGGTCACCGATACCTCCACCAGCTCGCACCCCCACGTACATGTGGAACATGTAGCACTAGGAGAGCCGTAAAAGGACAAGGTCAGCGCCCCCCTCCCAGGCCAATCTGCCGTGGCATGCAGAAACGCAGGCTGGAGTCCAAGGGGAGTCCAGCTGCATCGAAACAAACGTTTTGCTCGACTGCCCACTGCAACAAGTGGAACGGTGTTGATCTGAGATTTCTTTTTAAACTCGACCCTCTTTTTTAAACTCGACCCTCTTTGACCACCGTGGAATACTCCATAAAGGTCTGCATCCTTGTTTCTCTGTTTGCTTATTATGTTCAGCGGGGGAAAATTTTCAAAAGGTCAAAAGAAACACAGAATGTTGCTTAAGGAGGGGGTGTCAAAGCTTGGTGCCCCGTAATTGGTTTTCCTTTGTCTTGACTTTACTTAATCTGTCCTCCACACAATGTGCCTGTGTCATAAAACTGGCAAGTCACAACGCCCCCTGGTGTCTGTCCATGCAGCTGTTTGACTGTAAAAGCTCATTTCCATAAAAGTAGTGGAGCACTCGTCAATCCGAGGGATTTACTTCCTGGCGAACTGACGGTCTTAGCCTGAGCTAAGCTGACAATGCTCTTTCTCAAAGGCACCCTCTTGTTCCTTTCAA
>JAODJU010000041.1:11654534-11668716 GCA_026776725.1 Gnathonemus echidnorhynchus
TCAAATGCGCCCATCCCCCCCACCCCCTGAACCCCCCTACGGCCACATCCTTAATAGGAAAGGGGAGCTGTAAATCCGATGTGGTGGATGGCTGAATCTGAAAGGATTAAGGAAGTGACCTCCATCCATGCTGGTGTCCCCAGGTCTCATATAAGGCTTTCACTGGAAATAACTCCCACTGTTAAAACACAAGTTGCTTCTCCAAATTAGCTATATTATTTTTTCCCTTTTGGTTGTCTCTTTTTGTTTTTCATTTCAAGCAACTAATATACCTAGCAATGTTACATTTTATCTGTTATACATGTTATACATTTTCCTGTAGGCGTGCACAGGGGCGGGGCTACAGGGACACTGGCCGCAGCTGAAAGCTGATTGGCTCCCAAAGTGTGCCTGCCCCTGTCATTCATTGAATCAAAACATATTATTGGCTACTGATAAGGTTGGCCTTTCTGTATGAATTCTGGCCCGTTATGCCCCCACCTAAAAAAAAAAAAAAAAGTCCAAGAATCACTCCTGCAGTCAAGGTTTCAGGTTGAACTCTTCTGAAGAGCCAAAACGAGCTAAGAACAGCAACATGACACCTGCCAAGTCCACAATCTTTACTAAAGTGCACTCCTCTTAACGTAAGGTTATAAAGTACCATGTTTTACGTCACAGACATTTTCACCCTTAATTTGCATACATCCACAGGAAACAACAGAAGCCAATTACTTTGTGTGCCCTTCATTTTGTTTCAATTAACACGTGGCGCAAGTAATGGCATGGCTAATTTACAAGCCTGGATGGGGGGGGGGGGGACCTCTGCAATTAGTGATCACGTCAGGGCAAAGCTGATTAATTAATACCACATTTAACGAACGCCAATCATTAGGAGTTCACCGTACCTGCGTTTCCGTCAAGATGAGGCGAATAATGCTGTGTGTCATTTTTATTCGAGCGTGAAAAGCTTAATGAGGTGACGACAACAGCCAGCGCATCCTCTGATTATTAGCACTCATTAGCGTCACTAATCAAACTACAAAAAAGGGGGGAAGGGCGGAGAAAACCGGAAGGGCACAGCGAACACTCACAGTCAGCATGTCATCACACTTCATGTCCGGGGACTCTCCATCTTCGCTCTTGTTGTAGAACTTCCGGAAGAAATTGAAGGCTACCACTGTGTACAGGTAGACCACCACCGCTAGCAAGCCCACTGTAAGCACCAGCTGGAATGCAAAAAGGTCGACGAGCTTCAACGGAAGCTGGTGAGCTTCCATTGAGATCCCTTCCAGTAGCCCTATATGTTACAGTGCTTCCCTCTTGAGATCCCACAAAGACCACTAACTTCTACTCCCAGATAGACTCCAGGGGGCGCTCCACTGTACCTGCTTGCCGTTATGCGTGACAGAGGACAGGATGGTACGCAGGGTCTTGAAGCCCATGGCGATGTCCAGGAGATGTGCAGCAAAGAAGAAGTTGTTGTAGTGTCCCAAGATGGACATGGTCATGTACCAGGCAAGGTAGAGGAAGGACTGTAAACAACACCAAGTTAAAAAGGTTATTTCATCGGTCAGATAAAGGCACCAGTCCAAGGTGGTGCTTGTATTTACAAGGAAGAGTAAAGATGGCTGACATACGTTGTCTGTGAAGACCACACCCAGTTTCCAGATCTGATACTTGACATCAATGGAGTTCAACCTGTCGACAAGGAGAATCCACTCAACGTGATTGAGAGCACATTGCCTGATTAAAATGCAATCAAATCCCTGGCAGGGATACAAAACGGACACACAGGTTAAGTTATGAACTGAATAACAAGATACAAATGCAGGCATCAGCGTCTTTGGAATTTCCTGTGGCGTTTACTTGAAATTGTTGGATATCACTGCCCTCTTCTGTCAGGGAACGGATATAACTGTCTGTGTTTCCAAATTCAAAGGTAGCTTTATAGAAAAATTAATTAAATATGGCTTGTCAGTTCATGGGGCCATTGACCGGGGCTAAGACGAGTCAACACCGGTGCAAGCAGATCTTGGCTGTCCTGGCCTGCAGGTTCGACTCACACAGCTGCCAGAGAGCTGTCCTTCTTTGGTTTTCTCTTCTCATGGGCAACGCTGAAATCCAGGGCAGCTTTATCCATGCCCAGGAGCTCACTGATGCGATCGTGCCCATAAAACTCCCCATACTTGTCCATCACCTACAAGGGGGATGTTACCACAATGAACTGTATTTACAAGACATTAAAAATGACACCGTAGAGTCTATATGCTGCATCTCACTGTACTTTATCATAGCCCATTAAAACAACCTCAGAACCACAGAAGTAAACCAACTGCATTTCACACAATTTAGACCTTAAACAGGCACACGCTGTTTCATTCGAATGCACTGTTAATCACTCCATACTCAGACACTGGCAATAAATTAATAATCATGTTGGATATCATCAAAGTTGTATCCAGTTAAAAATTACCCACCTTTCTTTTCACAAATTTGTCCCAGTAGTTATTCGGGAAGGATCTGAAAATCAGAGGGGGAAAAAATTACAAATGGCTCCATTTTCTTAAATTTTTATTTTTATTTTAATGCCGTAGGCTTTCAAAGAAAGTTGACTATGTTGAATACAGATCAGTACATATACCTGAGTCCATAACACTGTAAAATCACAGAGTCTTCTGTACACTGCTGTGCAAAGATGTATAACCTCATTACATCTTCTAATGTTAATGTGTCCCTGTGCAGGTAAAGCCTTTCAGAAGCAACTATTAATGTATCAAACTTTACCCTCATGAAGAGGAACTCAAGCACCCCTCTGACATCATCTCATGCACCTCGACACTTGGAGGGCAATTAATCCATATTGGGCCCAGTTTGACCCTAATTTCCATGCAACCCCCTACCTCCTTGTGTTAATTAAAATACTTGTAACAGTGGACTCACTGCGTGTTAATTACGAGTCTGTCCCATTGCCCTTTGATGTCATCTTCCGAAGGCTGCTCCGTTATATACAACCCATCAAACTCCAGCTTCCTCGCCACCTCCTTCTCCCGTTTGAAGATCACCAAAGGGACCTGGTGCAGGAGACCGGCCAACGGACACCTTCACTATTTCCTCTTACGTAACAGATCTCTTTTCAGCCCTGAATCCATCACTAGTCATACAAGCTCCTTCCTTCCATTGGGGACTGAAGCATCAACTGCCACTTAAAACCCCCTGAATTCACAATTTCACATTATTAGGTAAACATGCTGCATCAGAATTTTACTGCTTCTTAAATGAGAATGTTACTTTGTAACATTTTACGGGATTTATGGTTATTGTATGTTTTTATGTATTTGGTAGCTCTATATAGAAACCAATATTGCATGTATTTCATCGTATATACTACTATGGTGCTTATGGTAGTGGCCCTGGTTTCTTGATGTATGTTATACAGATGCTTTTTTTATATATATATAGTACTGTGCTCACAGAAAGTCTTGGGATGCTTGCTTAATCCAGTAACAGAAGTCCACTGGCAAGCAGTGTTTAACATAACTGCACATATCCACTGCACAGACATACTCTTTTTATTAAGTGCCATAATTTTTTTGACTAACTCATCCAGTTCTGTTCGTGCCCTGTTGCTGTTAATCGCAACTGGATTCATTGGCTCCCAAATACTAAACACAAACGTTTGGTGTTTCCAGTCACTGCCAAGGTGTTGCTAATTAAAAAGCACCCAGTGAGACTGCTTGCCAATGATCTTTGGAACTCCGAACAGCTCTTTTAGAATTATAATTTGGGTTTCAATTTATTACTACTTGAAATTAATGTTTTAGGTAAAACTACTGGTTGTTTCTAATGTGATATCTTTTTTGCAAACAAATAAATAATGATTTGTAATAAAACCTATAAATTAGCAGTATTTTTAACTGAATTAAGCAAGTGTCCCTACACTTTCTGTGAGCACTGTATTTATGAGCAATTTGACCAGAAGTCCCCACAAGATCTAACTGCAAAATGATGGCGCCTGAATCTGTGACTCCCAGTTCTGTTCATATCGCTCAGTTTACCAAAGACCAGCGTCAGCAGGCAGGATTATCTGGCTTGTAAAAGCAGGTGTGCATACATGTGCTGGAACGTCTATTAGGGCTTACTTTCAGGCAGTAGTAGCCGATGATACAGAAGAAGGATATGACCGTGTGCAGGACGGCCAGGATGCGCAGCGTGGGCTCCATATAGCCACTGCTCTCTTCCAGGACGAAATGCACCGTCACAGGCTGATGGGGAATGTTGTCCGCAGGCGTCCACCTGACCCTGGGGTCCGGCGTTTCACTGCACACCACCTCTTTCTCCTCGATCACGGCCGAGGACGTGGACACCTGAGGAGATGCCGCAACGTTTTCAGACTGCGAACTGCAAAACACGCGGAAAGGGGCGGGGCCCGAGCAGACATGACCTCACCTTGTAGAAGAGAAGGATGAAGTTGATAGCGAAGGCCACAAACAGAGCCAGCATCCTCATGTTGTAGAAATTCCGAGCAAAATAATTCTGGAGAGAAGGCAGACGAGTTAACACGGGCGCTGGTGTCTCAGGTGTAAATATAGATTTGAAAAAAAAGAGAAAGAGAGAGTGTTAAAGGAAGCCAAGACTCCTACAAGCAGCTTCCTTTGGTATGCAATGATCTTCTTCCAGAATGCAGACTCCTGAAGATCTGGCTCATCAGACCTGGAGGAGCTGAGCTTCCGGATCTTCTGCTTTGGCTTGCTGCTTTTGACTTTGTCACACTTCTCCTCGTTTTCTCCCCTGGAAAGAGTTAATGTAGCGTTGGAAAGTACAGTGGCAACTCTGTACGGAAAGATCTAGCAAGGTTAAGTGACTGTGGATGCATATAAGATGACTCAGAAGATGACTCAGAATGGCCTGCGGAGATCCCTGAACGCTCGGGGAGATACGCACTCTGCCTTTTCAGGCTCACACTTGCTCTCTTCTTTTTCTTTCTTCTCCTCCTCTGGAGGTTCCTTCTCCTGGGAACAAAAATAATTATGAATGAGCATAATTACACAAAGTGACCACCATTTATAAAGCTAATTCACAGAAATGTGTAAATAATGAACAGCCATTCCTTCCTTTATTTGAGGCGGGGGGGGGGGGGGGGGGGTGCTTCTAAGGCTTTAATGTACATGCTGGGAAGTAATAGTGCAGCAAAGCTGAGACAGCCTGGTGCAGTGCTGTGCAGCTATAATTAATGCCTTCACACTGATCTGCTCTTACACACGCGCCCCTCACCCTTACGAGAACCATAACTGTGCACAGGAATAAGATGTCTGTACTTTACATTTAAAAACAGCTAAACTGATTATCTGAAAATAAATGCATTCCGCAGAGGCTGGGTTCATAAATAATATTAACAGGTACATCCGTAGTTCCAGTGTTGGCACAGTATCAAATAATGCAATATGCTGTAGTTTTACATTTGTTCCAATACCTCCCGCTTCTGTGGCTCTGGTGAAGGTGGGGGAACTGCAGGAGTCGGAGGGGTCAGGATATCAGTGAGACTGGCGTTTGGGTTATGAGGCATCAGCTTGTACTGTCCACCCTCCCTCCTCAAATCTAACCCAAAAATGTCCGACAGCAGTTCAGAATCTTCAGTAGCCACTGCCAGATCCGCCAAGTCCTCTTGGGCTGAGGACCTGTCCATGGGTCTCTTCTCGCCCTCCTCCCCTTCTCCACGTACCTCATCCTGCGTAGGGTCTGGCATGTTGGCCAGGAGGTCTGCCACCTTCATCGACTTGGCCCCCTCCACCAAACTGCCCCCCAGGAATGTACTGTACATGATGCGGAAGAAGCCCCGTGACACACTGAAGGTGAAATGGAAGAGGCCCATCAGCACACTCCAGTAAAAGGAGATGAGCGTCATCACCATGTCCTTCATTGTCATCTTCTTAACCTTCTTCACCTGTTTCTTAAGGCTCTTCATGGAAAGCACCTTCATCAGCAGCATCACATTGTAGCGCAGAGCGAACAGCGCAGTCCTTACTGTGGTGACCGAAAAAAAGCCCATATCTGGGTTCTCTTCCTCGGGTTTCTCCTTCTCGCTCTCCTCCTTGCTGGCGGACCTCTCACCAGCATCGGACATCTGGGCAGCCAGCTGCATCTCGAAGATGGTGTCTTCGCAGAAGTTCACGAAAAGCTCCATCTTCTCCTTTTCCCCACCTTCGTTAACGACATCAAAGATGAACTGTCTCTTGGACTCCTTGACCTGCGGCTTCTCCCATTGTGTGCGGCTGGACTCGCTGATCTCAAAGTAGACGCGCTCGATGCGCTTGGCGCTCCCCATGATCTCGATGCGACCCAAATAGGGCTGGAAGTAGTTAAGAACGCTCTCCGCCAGCTCCAGGAAGGTCTGAAGCCGCGTGTCATGTGGCATGTGCTCTGATAGATTTGTTAGCAAGACAGCCACATTGAAACCAATGTCTTTAGCAGGCTCATGAAACCTCTCCACAAACTCCTCGTAGTCCAGTAGCTCATTCTCATCCGTCTCAGCACAGGAGAGCAGGAACTCAGTCTCTGACTGGGTGTAGTGTTTGTGGCTCTCCATGGCTTTGTGGAAGTCCCTCTTTGAGATGACCCCTTTTCCGTCTGGGTCGTATTCTTTGAAAGCATCTGATGACGTCAGGTCTTTCAGCTTGAGGAACATGTCGAAGAACTTCAGAATCATTTCCACGTTGTTTGAGGACTCCACTAGCATGTCGACCATCTGCTTACCAATAGTTCCATTCACAACATTTCCTGTGAATCAAGAAAATACCATGTACAAGGTTAATCACTAACATCTTCATATCTGCATGCCACCAAGAAACACTTTTCAAAATCATGGTATAACAAGCACGGCGTACAATAAACATTAAGATTTCCTGTATCCTTTTGCTAGGCAGTTTTGGAATGGCAACTAGAACCACGTGGTTAGAGAACTTGACATCAGCCAACAGGTTTATTTAGAGTATTTTTAACAGGTCAGTTTGTGCATTCAGCGAAAAAGTAGAGGTGGGACCAACTCGTGGTAGATGAAGACCTGGGTCACTGAGGGCAATGTAAGTGAGAAGAAAACCACATAAGCCAACTGAGGTTGAGGGACACAACAAGCGAATCATTACAGATCATCCCAGTCACCTGACACAAAAAGCGAATCATTACAGATCATACCAGTCACCTGACACAACAAGCGAATCATTACAGATCATCCCAGGCACCCGACACCCCCTCCTTGTTTGGTTTGTGGCTTTGCAGAAAAATCATCAGATTAATGAGTTAAATGTAAATGTCACCCCCTCCCATTCATTTCGCTTTTATTCAGGTTTGCAAACGCAGACCAAAGTCACCTTCCAGCATGGACAGCAACATCACAACCATATCCTTCTGAAGATCCATCAACTCCTTCAGCAACTCAATCTGGCTGGAATCCTTAAAAAATACAATATTACAGCGAATTACGAAGTGAAACAAGTTTCCACGCGCTTTTCTGCAATTTACTTGGTAACACATCACATGAGGGGGCACAAGTTACTTAGTAACTCACTTACTACTCAAGTTCGTATCATGAACACATATAGTAACTGCATGAAGCCGTTAACTGATTAATGATGAATGAACATGGGATCAGTATGTACATTAAGTAAGAGTGTATTACTACATTAAGTAAGAGTGTACTACTACATTAAGTAAGAGTGTACTACTACATTATTTGTGCCCCCACAAGTAAAGTGTTATCATTTATTCAAAGAAGAGTATAAACACAGACCTGTGACAACTTCATCTGCATGTGAGCAAATACATGGAGAAACCCAACCACTGCATCCCATAGTCGACTATGAGCTAGACTCTGCTGGTTTCCAGTACAGGGACCCTAGAATGACAGTAGCATCTATCAGTAGCACATATGCATCAGAAAACACTATACTGGTCTACGTTCCACTGTGTCACCACAGACTTCATCTTTACCTGTATGTACTCCGTAAGAGTATTGAAGACCTGCTTGGCGACATTGATCGCTTTGGAGAAATTCCGCTGTCCCTGTTCATCAATAACATCTTTTCCAGAATAATACCAGTAGAAATCACTAATGGACTCCTGCGGAAGAAAGTTTAATGAAACATTTTGTTGTCGTCCCTACACGACATCAATAACGCATAGCTGAACACGTCCCTACATCGATTTTACCTGGACTCTGAGAAGATAATCGACAGTGGAGATGATGATGTTGACTGTTGTGTTATTCCCAGTCTGTGTCCTTAGGTAATTCTGAAAATCTACAGCAATAAACAAGGACCATTAATAGTCAATGAATAAATAAGTGCAACTGCACCAAAAAGGAAATAACACAAGACACAAGACAAGCATCCTCTATCCAAATAGTAAAAATGAAAACTTTAAGGTGACATCAGCGGAATCTGAGCCATGAAGCATGCAGCATCTTTCCAAGCACCCCAGAAGCCAGGACACACCTGAGTTGTGTCCCTCACACAGGAGCTGCAGGAACCGAAACAGGTCACAGGTGAACTCGTCGTCTTGCATGACTTTCTCCCCTGCACAGTGCAAAGGACACGACAGCAGCCTGTGAGTATCACTGCCCGGCCCGGCACTCAGAATCTTTGCTTATATATTTTTGCAGTTCATATACAGAGCTCTATCTGAGGTGTATGGGCCATACACCTGATAGACCATACAGTGTAGAATGATACCATGGATGGAAATGATGAGGGTGGGCTACAGGAAGGAGGCGACGACCAACAGCATTTTATATGTGTGCATTTCATGCTTGCAACAAGCCCCTTCTTCTTTGGTATCGCAGTGAGGTTCTTTTAAGCTGTTAGCCTAGCGGTGAAAAGTAAGACGTTTCGACATCATGTTTTTGAGTTTTTGACGACCGCATGTTTTCTTGTGTGTGCCTTCAGCTCGTCCAGGGTGTTGTTGGGTACAGTGAGGTCACACTGTGATAAAATGCTGCTGTTAACCATTGGGGGGGGGGGGGTGGAGGGAGGGGAGTGACAGATATGGTGGAATGAGGAGAAATGGCGCGATGATGAGAAGGCGATCTGGCCAAGATTCCATGGTGCATAATGCTCTGCCACATGATGGAGAACAAAAGGTATGGAGAACCACGTGGAGAGAAAACGACACACATTTGGCCTCAAACAGGCTTGAAAGTGCTTGGTATCAGGAAAATGCCATCTGCGGTTGTACTGCCCTGCCTTGCTCTAAACCACAGATCCACAGCCTTACAGAGCAAAAAATCAGCATTCAACCACTTGACACTTTCTAACAGCGACCGCTGCCACACAGTACATGATGCAGGCTATCGTACACGTTAGCCATCGCCGTGTAGAGCATGCACAGATAGGTCAAATTTAGGACAGGACAATGATTGTGTTTTTTTTTTTTTTTTTTACCCCAAACACAGCTGGGTTTAGAAGGCCTGGGCACTCTCTACATAAGAACACCACCTCCCATCGAGGTACAAAAAAGGGGAAAAAATAAACAAAACGTCCACACAAGATGGAGACTGTGTGCCACTAGCATGCTAACGCTAACTGTCAGTGCACTTTCAGGCTTATTTCTAAATGCAATGATAAACCAGATCAGAAGTCTGATTGATAAGTTATGTATGTATGGAAAACATTATGTATGCTAGACATGCTTTATTCTGTCAGTTCAGATTACTATATATATATTTCTTTTAATTAAGCACTTAAAATTAACTGAACATAGGATAGAAACTACAACTATGTGTAACTATAGCAATTTATAATATTCAGGCAATAAAGGCATTGTACAGTCTTCATTATTAATAATACTTCATTAATCCCCATGGGGAAATTTTCTTTACGCCTCCACCAGCTTGCTCTCAGTAGGTGAGAGCAAGCTGGCTGTGAAGGGCAGCCACCCATAGCAGCGCCCAGAGAGCTGGGGGTTAAGGGTCTTGCTCAAGGACCCGCAGATGTGCTGAGGCTGGGCTTGAACCAGGAACCTTCTGATCACAGGCACAGAAGCTTAGCCCACTGTGTCACATGCTGCCCCCAAGGTAGAAAATAATAATTCAAAATTTATGATTTGTTGAGTTTCAGCGGGCTACCTATTCTCCGGATGCAACAATGTGATTCATTACACTGTACAGCAAAGAAAATTCTGCTCTGATTCAGCTTGCTCTGGTCTATCATTTTCCCTGTGCTTGAGAGTTACTATTTCAAGAGTATCTGAACATGAGACTTGAAACAAAAACATGAATGGAAAATACGATATCATTGGAAACACAACACTGATCATCAACTGGATCACTGAAATAGACAAGTCAAGACACGTCATAACAAAACGAAACAGAAGAATAACAAAACAGAAGTACAACACTGACTACGTCACAGAACACAGAATCGAACAGCTGGGGTCCTCGGAAGACACGGGTGTCGAGAAACCTCCACTTTCACAGATCAGGGCAGCCAATAAGCCACATTTGAATGCACCACAGACTACAGAGAGGAGTAACACCACAAGATCTTCGACACATCCAACGACTGCAAAGAATGGGTCACTCCAAACAGCTCACTGCTCTTACATCTAGAGTGCCAGACACTGTACAAATCCTGAGAGTGAGGCAAAAACAGCTGGATTGGGCACGGTGCTATACTGCATTGGCTTTGTACAAACAGACCAGGTTGTATCGTGCTAAGGCAAGGGGGGTGGGAGCGGAGGGGAAGTTGGGNNNNGGGGGGGAGGAACGGCTCAGGACCTGAACAGAGCTGACACAAAGCTAACGGGAGAACGGCAGAGTTCATAATTACCACGCTCATGAGTGATGACTGAAAAGGGGAAGACAATACATTAAATCAAGAAAAAGAAAAGAAAAGAAAAGAAAAAAGTAAGAAGATTACAAAGATGTTCAGTATTCAGTTTTTTTTTTTTAGCACAGAAATTCGAGGGGAATATATATAGTGTAGAGATAAAGAGTATGCCAAGTGAGAGAGCAGATCGGCGTTCAGGATTCATCCAAGGGTATTATGACAAAAATGGAGGTCTTTTCGTAGATGCGTAGAAACGAGCAGATTAATTCATCAATAGAGTGAATGCGTGATAATGTTGAAAGAGGTCAATAATTTGATACAATTCAATATATTACTTATTTCAGTCTGGAGGAAAGAAAGCAGTGCAATGAACGGGGGGTGGATCCCTGCAGTTCTCATTCCAATTTCAGTGCGGTAATGAAGAATAGCAACGATGCCACTCGACATTGCAGACATGCTTTAGAAAACAGGGTACCCAGGCGTTGCACCAGGAGTCACCTGTGAGCAGATGGTAAAGCAGGTATGATGCACGGGTCTCCGCCCCCTTGCACTGCACGGTAGGTGCAGCAGGGCGGCGCTCTGTGCGTTTGCCACGAGAGCCAAATCGCAATCCCTTACGGGCCAGCAACACCTCCGTTCCCAAACACGCTGGGGGGGCACCATGCTGCTGTACTCACTCCGCCATTAGTGAACATTTTTGTCATAGTGCCCTTTTCGCCAGAGATATAACCCATTCAAGAGACGTTACAACCATGATGTGCTGTCAGTTTCACCCAATTCTTACAATACAAGTGTTTTGTTTGGACAAATAACCTATTCATAGTTACTTATTGCTTCATAATTTAGAAATTTCAATGTGAATGTTGCGAAAACAAACCCACTGACATAAAAGACTACAGTTTTTGCCAGGATAACGTTTTTCACACTGATATACATACATAAGGGGTAAAAACTAAAAAATGTTTACATGACTGACATATACATCGGAAAGTAAAAGTGAATATGGATGTAGACGATGTGCACGTTGTTTAAAGGATTATTGTATTATCACAATAATGTGCAGTATTACTAATGGCACAGAACAATGCAATGGGGAAACAAGACAAGAAAGTAAATTTTGATGGTCTGGCATAGCACTCACAAAGAGAATATTTAATCTGAGCTGTCTATCATCTCGTCTCATTTTCCCACCACTTCTCTGGGTGACGGTTGCCATAACGATTATTAAACGTAAGCTTCCGTTACAAAATGTTGCTCTTAAACCTAGGAATTGTAAATGTATTAACAGCACTAAATTCAAATTTCTTCATTCTTTGTTGTTATTCAAATTCCATTATTTATTATTGGTTTAAAGTGGTAGTTTGGAGGACAGATTAGACCTTCCTTCTTCCAGAACCGTCCGTACATTTGCACCTCGGCCATGACGCTAGCGGGCTGCCCGACCCCAGAAACTCAGGGCGTGTTCGGAGGTGGGTAGGCCGCTGCTTCCGGCGAACACACTCTCTGTTTCCCACGTCCGTTCGCGCGGCAGGGCGCGTGTACCTGAGCCCTCCTCAGTCACCATGCCCAGTCCCTCCGCTTTGTTCTGCCTTTCGAAAGCATTGAGGTCGAGCACGCTGAAAGGCAAAGGGCAGGTGCGGGTTAATAGGCTGCGGGGGCCAAGGGTGTGGTATGGTTATACGGAGCGGGAACGTGGGAGATGGCGAACCTGCAGGACAGCATGAGGCCCGCCAGGCTCTGAAAGAATCCCACATCCTTCTTGTCCTTCAGGTAATCCAGCATTTTCTGTCAAGGGGACAACGAGAGAGCAAACTGAGCATGTGGGGTTTTGGAGGGCAAATCGCCAAGCTGCTGACCATGGCTGAAGACCCTGCGTGATGAGGGGGGGACAGTGAAATGGGAGCATCAGTTCTAGATCAGCGTTTCTTAATGTGGGGACCCACAGTCAGTCCACGTTTTTGCTCCCTCCCAGACAGTCCACATTTTTGCTCCCTACCGAAAGCCCGAGGACCAGATTGGGAAACACTGTTCTAGATGCTTTGCCCTCTTGTGGCTGTGTGTGACGTCCATACCTGCTGGACGGTGGAGTTCCCTCCGTTCAGGATAGCGATGCCCAGCTTCAGCGTGGACGCCACCATAGGCCCCATCTCACCTTGGAATAAGGCCGAGAAACACGGGAATGGGGAGAAATTATTGGACAGACCCAACCCAACTGTAGAGCTCTCTACAATCAAAGCAGAGAACAACCTTCTTCACAGTTGCTGGGCACTTCATAATTTTACAATTTTCAACCTGAATGTCGTGGAAATAAACCCATCGTGTCGGGTGGTTATTCGCTTCCGTAGCTGTGCGTTTAAAAATGCACATATATAATGCACAGCTAGTCGCACATTATTCCTTACTTAATGCAGCAGGACTGTCAGTTTGTATATGCTGCACATTATTCATTCATGAATGCAGGAGAGACAAACCTGCATCTGCTCCATGGCCTCCCTGACTGTGTTTATTGGTAGAGCAGCACAAACAAATGTGTTTCATTTATATGGCCTCCATGACATTGTTTATTTATAAAAACAGCACAAACGTGTTTTTTTATTTATAGTGTTCATTGTGCTATGTCCTTATGAAGACAGAACAAACATTCGCCTATGTGATTCCCAGCATGCTGTTTATTACGGTGACCTTCAGTGAGTGTGGGTTCATTTTGTAGATCCTCTGCTGTAGATCTACCACTTTCCATGCGGTTGCTCTGCTCTCTCGGGAGCTGACTGGGCAGTCCCGTGATAAGTTACCTTTGCTGGCACTGATGGTCTGCAAGACCATCTCAGCGGCTCCTCGGTCATGCAGCCTGGCCTGCTGGTACAGCAGCTTCTGCTTCTCCATCTCCTTTTCCTGCATAGACCAAGTAGAAAGGCCGGCGGTCAGGGGTGTTTCCTAGCAGGCCGGCCCTGGCAACCTGGGGTGCATGTACACCTGGGGGGCTCAAGCGCAGGATTTCCATGTCACATTCCATGCATCTGCTGCTGCAGCAGTCTGTGCATCACATGGCGCAACCAACGCATGGATCTTGCATTGTTTACCTGCACCTCAAACAGCAGATCTCATGAGATTTCACTGTTTTTCCTCCTTGTTAATTAATACCATCAAATACTCAACATGGTTCACAAGTAGACCACCACTCCTGGGTTAGGGCGCTTACTGAGTTCATTATAAGTGCACTGGGAGTGTCATGGGGACATCTCCCACTGAAGTCATTGGGCAAATCTGTCTAGTTCCTAATTCTTGCCTAGTAAGTTGTGTCTGTAGCACAGGTGGACATTTCAGGTCCATAAAGTAAAAATCCAAACCAGGATTTTGTTTCAACCAACCAGCTGAGTACCTGTGAC
>JAODJU010000041.1:11668724-11691051 GCA_026776725.1 Gnathonemus echidnorhynchus
CTATATGTTCAACTGGTTGGTTGAAACAAAATCCTGGTTTGGATTTTTACTTTCTGGACCTGAAATCTCCACCTCTGGTCTATAGTAGTTATTGGGCCAAGACCTGTTACTATGGCACAGTATATCACTTAGAACATGGTCTAAACGAAAACAAAAACGTTTTCCTAGTTATGAGGAGGCCTCTGTGGGGGATTATCAAGGACTAAATGGGTAAACCTACTTCTCAATTTATTGGTTCCCATTGGGTAAAATAGATTGAGTGACAATGCAAGATGATTGATAGCCATTGGTTGATAACATGATAATCCCACCCACTTGAGTTTTACACGCATCCCTTGAGTTTGGAAACCTAATATTACACACAGTAAAGGATCCAATCAGAAGCACAACAAAAAAAACCAGCTGGGTGTGTAAGTGTGTTACAGTCTGTAGGCCCTGGGAAATTCAGCACAGAGCCTTGTACAAAGAAGGGAGCCTATCAGATGGCTTGGTGGGTCAGAGCTCATTTCTTTGGGACAGCATTTCTGGAGCAAGGACGGCGGGCTGAGGCGTGACAGCAGCACAGAGGCGGAACTCGGAGCACCTTCCCTGCCTCGCTCCCTCCCTTCCACGGGGGAGGGGTGGAGTAGAGGGGGATGCCGAAAAAAGGAATGACGGATGAGCTTTCAAAAAACATGAAGGTCAGAATGGGTCACTTTGCCCTCGAAGCATAAAAAAAGATAGATAACATGGTTCAGATGAAAAAAGAATTTGTAAGAATAACACGCAATGTGGGAAAAAAATGAAAAAAGACTAACAGAATGCTGTTACCAGAGAATATACCATGTTACTGGAAATTTCGGTGCTTAAATCTGTTACTATATCGCACTGTGGAAACAAAATTTTATCATTTCACATTGCATTTGAGAGCTAATATTCTTAACCAATCAGCAAACAGGTAGAGGAAGTGATGAAAGCACTTCTTCCTTGCTAGATGTAGCCATGCTAATATCTCAGCAAATCACACTGATGTTGCCACCTCGATCTTGCTAATTGCTGAATAGCAGAGAGATGCTTGTATTACTTATTTTATCCTTGTTGATCTTTCAAAATTTTGGCAGAGATTAAACATACGACTGACTTGCAGCTGTGACAGGAGGTAAGAAAACTTTTACCTTCTCTATCAAACACTTAACAGAACAGCATGGTTGAGTTTCCCCTAACAGCTATGACCGAAACAGCAGTGCATGGCCCTTGTTGACAATGTCAGTTTCGAGGAAGTCACCACTCATTCTGTGTTTCTTACAGTCCAGGTGGGGGCTACACAATGGTGGTGATTCAAGTGACGCCCCCTTGATTCTGTAAAATGTTTTGGGTATCTTGAAAAGTGCTATATAAATGCAACTTTCATTAATTCATTCATTCATTTTGTAGGACTACTTAAAAGAGCGGATCACAAACTTATTACGGCACAGAGAGGGTGTAATGAATTAATTCTAATTGGGGTATACAAGATCACCATTGCAGCACTGATTGCAGGTACTGTCAATGTATAACTGCTTCATACTGCCACTTTATACAATGCAACATCAATTAACATCAACCTGAAGATAAAAGACAGGTTGTGGAAATCCAGTAGGGAGAGGTGAATGTCAGGGAGAGGTGAATGCTGTCTGTCAGCCAATCGCAGGCTGCTGCAAGCCAGAACATAAATAACAGGGACAGAGCCGCATTTTTTAAAAGCTTTCCATTAAAATGCTTTCGAAACTGACAGAGGTAAATGGGTCAGAAATTGCAGGAAGTCACCTACTTCGAAACTTTTAACCTCTTCACCGTCCTCATCCTCTTCGTCATGGCAACTCTGGGGAAGTTGGGAGTTTAGAGATCAGGGCCACAAATATTGCAGCACAAATTAGCATTTTAGTGTCATTTTACAGGAGCTACCTTATCATGTGAACTCTTTTACAATAAATTCTTCATTACGTCAAGTGAACTGTCCTCTGTTTCATTTAACAGTTCATCAGTCCAATATGTTTCGATGTAAAGAATTCTGCGATGAAGACGGAAAGCACTAAACGCTCCTTACTTTTGCCATAATGTCAGCATAGGCCATGTAGAGGCTGTCGTCGTCCAGCTGACTGTGAAAAGGGTAACAAACATCAGGCCAAATGAGAATAAGGCTGCCTCCCATCCACAAATTTATACTAAACAGGCAAAATGATTCTTAGGCAGCTGGGTGGCTACTTAATTTATCCATTTTAAAGGTAAAATGTAATATTTAGGTAGGACAAATGAAGGCATGAAAGCTGCCTATTTGAAAGCTCCCATTCCTGTAGCTTATCATTTCCCAAATATTTCAGGCTGCACACTCACCACTTCTCTGTCAAGGCAGTGCGGCTGAATAGTTGGATAAGCTGGTGCAGGGGATCGATTCGTTTGACACCCTCGTCCTCCTCTGCTGGCTCTTCATCTCCCGGTTTCTAAAACACAGGCATCCTCTGAGCCCCTGCCAGCAAATCCCCGGGAGAATTTACCTACTGCCCAGTCCACTCCATCTGCCAAAGCAAATGAATTCTAAAGCGCCACTCTCTCCCTGAGCACTGTGACGCAGCTCTCCGTTAAAGTATGGGCTTCAACACGGCCAGCCCAAAAATGTAGAGCAGTGCATCCCGTTAATGGTCTGCCGCTTGGGGAAAAAGGTAACTGACCACCCATGGTCTCTGCCTTCCTTCCGACATGCTCGGGATGGACACCATCTGAGCTGGAGTCCTGGTTCGGTCCCATTGAGGGGTGACATCACGGAGTCGACTTACGAATTGTGACATCATGGGTGCAGCCTTCAATTTGCCAAATCACATCGGTTGGCACGGAGAACCCACTTATCGATGGACTTTGGCTTTGATCTTGATCTTTGATCTTTTAGCAAGCGAGTCCACTCTTTCTATTATGTTAGCAAGCCTGGGGGGGGGGCAGCCAACTGACCTTGGACCCCCAGAGGTCTTTTTTTACTCTCTACATGGGAGTTTTTGGTTCCTCTCCTCCATTTTTGTATTTTTTCTGTATAAATGGTGCAGTAATGCATTACTGCATACTTGTGTAAAGCACCTTGTTGTGAAACTGTTGTGTTGGCGACTCTGTTGTGAAAGGCGCTATATAAACTTAATTGAATAGAAAAAACACACGAAGCAGGACTTCTCTCAGCCAGCTGCGGTCAGAGCCACTCACCGCCAAATCCTCTATTAACTTATCCTCAAAGTAATGCTCCTCTGCTTCTATCCAGGACTTTGCATAACCCTGCAGGAAGAGGTTGACAGCCCGGTGCCTGCAGGTGAGACAAATCGCAGGTGATTAGTACAGCGGGGCAAAAGCCCAACCTCCCAGTGGAGACGAGCGTCTTAACCAAGCTAACCATGAATCTACCCACCCCTGACTCTGGGATGATGTTTATAACACATTGCCACAAACTCATGATCTCCATAATACTTTTGCACATCTATAGACATGGGATCGTCTTCATACTGTCCAGGTTTGACTTTAGCTACATGGATGGGAACTCTGAATGTCTTAAAACGACCTTTTGCTGAGAAAGTGCACCTTACTTCTCCTGCATTATGGACCCAGTAACATGCTACCATATAATACATAATGAAATATTTCCTTTACTGCACTTGCCAATATCACACTATGCTAACTCTGGTGTTGCCAATGGTTGTGTTATATATGTTTCCAGCTCTCCTGCTATGCACTGACTCACAGCCAGATAAGAACAACATGCTAAAATGTGCGTATTGCTGAATCAAACAGCACATTAAATACTGTAGATTATTGCAGCTTTTCAAATGAATCATAGTTACATTTAATTACAGCTCATTCGTATTGATGGGAGGCACGGTGGTGCAGTGATTGGCACTGTCACCTTACACCTCGGGGACCTGGGTTCAAGTCTCTTCCAGGGTTCTGTGTGTGGAGTTTGTATGTTCTCCCCGTGTCACTGTGGGGTTTCCTCTGGGGATTCCCCTTTCCCCCTGCAGTCCAAAAACATGCTGAGGCTAATTGGAGTTACCAGATTGTCCCTGGATGCACATGTGTGCGTGAATGGTGTGTGAGCGTGTCCTGTGATGGGTCGGCTCCCCATCCTGGGTGGCTCCCTGCCTTGCACCTGTAGCTTCTGGGATAGGCTCCAGACCCCCCCGCGACCCTACATAGGGGTCCGGAGCCTATCCCAGAATATGGAAGGATGGATAGTATTGATGGAACCAAATAAATATTTTGCTTTACTGCAGCGATTCTGGAAAAAGACAAAGTAAAAATCCTTGCATCCACTTTCTGACACGGGGGCCTGGATCCTGGAGCCTGTTCCGGGCAGCAACAGGGACCAGGCTTGGGATTCCCTCTGGAAGGGATGCCAGTCCGTCACAGGCGCACATGCAGACACACACGCAACTGAGCGACTCCGTTCAGCTTAAATGCGGCAACAGCGTCACCCACTGAGCCGCTTCGCTGTCCATGACCATGAACAGACCATGTTATCAGACCCGTTAAGACAGGCTAATGGCTTGGCTGGGAACCAGCACACATGTCCATGCACAGGCCAGGCCTGGGAGCCTTCAGACCTGGGCAGGTTGTAGAGGGGCGCCATCCTGAAGCAGGCCACCACGGCTCTCTTCCTCTGCTTGGACAGCAGCTTGTGCCACACGGCCTTCTTGCTTCTCTGCGGATGCTCAACCTGAGGAAGACCAATAGCAGTCTCGTATTACATCACTTCCTTTAACTACTCTGCTCATCCTGAGGCTAAAGAGCGTACATTTAATACCATATTAAAGGGACGTAATACATCTCTGGTTAAAAATCAGCTAATGCATAAAACATCACTGGCTCTTCAGAAGAACAAAGCTTTAAGAATTATTGATGGTGTGAGATCCTAGTGCTCTCCTATGCACCGACCTGGTCCAGATGAAAGAGCACATGGGAGATGTCCAGAACCCTCTCCACGGTCTTCTCGGGGTCTGTGGTGTCCTCGTTTCGGTTGGGGAGGTCTTTATATAAAGCCATCTGCCACCGAATCGCTGGGTCTTCCAGCTGGAATACGAGGCAAGACATTAATAGAGCTACAGCCTGTTAATAGGTATGCTGTGGTTAACTAAAGATTCTTGGTCTTCCACGTAGGCTCCCCAGTCCTGTGGTCCACTAAGCTTAAATTCTTTCTCATGTGCATCTGTGATTGCACAGACTGCTGATGATTCCTTGGGTGATGGCCAGTTACTTGGGTGACTGCCAGAGAAGTTACTCGAGGTATGAGTGTCTTAGGAGCAGTGGATCAAAATGCAAAGCTGTTTTCTTTTGGGAAGGTCAGAACAATCACCTGACCGAACAGCCTTCAAGGTCAATGCCTTTTAAGTTTTACTATATAACAACAACACAGCGGTCCAATACAGGCCATGAGTTTTGACACTAAAAGCACGTATATCTGGGATTGCCTAAAAGAAGAGAGGGGTGAGGATCTCACATGTTCCTCTCTGAACCTTTGGCAGTGTGAGTACCACCTGGTTCCAGGCCACACCAGAACCTGCAAGCCCATCCTAATCCTAAGAACAGCTTTTGTGTGCACCTTGTGTTTCTGGAGGATGATGGCTATGTCCATTGTGCCCCAACCCAGAGATTGAGACCTTACCCTACTGGTTCTACACCCACTTCATCATAAGGTTCAGTTTCTAAATCAGTAGGTGACCAAGAGCTAACTTGGGCAGAAGAGTTAGTGGGAGACGGCATGCACATATGCGCCCTGGTGAATGGAGAAGGGTCATGAAAAAGGATGGAAGGAGTGAAACGGAGATGTGTCCTCCACCAGCAGGAGTGAGGATGCAGAAGCAGCCGAAGACAGCTGTCCTTGCTTTGTTAAATGTCACAGTCATGCCGCATTTTAAGAAGGGACACCGATTCGCCTATGTCATCGATTCCCATCTGCTTTGTATGCTAAGGTCATCTTGTTATCACCAAAATAAAAAGGTCACACATCCGACTTCTAGCGGATTCACGATAAACAGCACAAGGGGCGAGAATCTGTGCACAAAAGCAAACTGATTAGGGTGGAACATTTAGGATGCTGAGGGGAAGCCAGCGCCGATAACGTCACAGAATGTGTGATGCGGGCCAAAGCGCGCTCACTCACCTTGCCCTGCAGGTGGAGGTTATTGCGAATAATCTCCCGAACCTCGTCTTCGGTGTCTTTCTGTGGGGAACATGAATAAATCCATTACATTCATTGTCTCCTTTGGTAGCGATGATCCATATACACCATGTTTAGCTGTTTTAGAAACAACATAAAGTCAAACATATTAACTAAAGGGTATGCAGCCCTACTCCGTTCGTATGTCTGAAAGTTCGTAAGTTGAAAGTTCGTAAGTTGAAAGTTCGTAAGTTGAAAGTTCGTAAGTAGAGGAGCATCTGTATTGAGAATTACTAACCATTTTGTGACTTTATTCTAGCTCCTATGCTGCAGGGGGGGGGGTTGGTATATGCAAGCACTAATTGGTCGGTTCCTCGACTGTTCTGTACCTGAGTGAAGCGGTTCTTGGCCAACGCGATTAGCTCCTGATCGCCGGGGGCACAGATGTTCAGGCCCACAGGAAGCATCCTCTTCAGGGCAGCCACGATGAGTGACGTCTGCATAGAGTATCGGTCTCCCTTCTTCTTCATCTTCTTCCTCTCCTGGTCGGACACGGCTCCCTGTTTCACACGTGACGTCGGATAACACTCATACGCATCGTCTGTGCAATCTCACCTGTTTCTCACCGTCAGCAGTGATCAATGCTGGTATTAACCAAGATAAATGCAGCTAAAGTGAATTTCCAGTTGTGTGAAAACTGACCTTTGACATTTTCGACTTGGTATCGGTGATCAAAAAGGACATGTTGTTGATCTCATTCTGGACTACGAAGTTCTGCTCCTCGCGTTTGAAGTTCTGCAGGTACAGGATACAGGTACAGATTATTACAGTCATTACAGGCCTGTGCAACATCATTTCCCATTACTCTTCATTACTTCTATATAAAAAATATTAGAATAAAACACCTTGAAAGACCAATATTTAATATTTCCAGTACTGCATTTCACTGATCATCCATCCATCATCTGTTTGCTAATCCAGGCTGGGGTCATGTGGGACCCCGGCCCCTATCCCACATAGCACAGGACATAAGGCAGGGCTGAGCATTGGTCGGGACGCCTGTCCATCACGGGGCACATACACACACAGACTGTGGGCAGTTCTGAGGGGCTCCACTCAGGGTATGGGAAATGGCAGGGGGAGAACATGCAGACTTCACGCACCTAGAATAGAGGGAGAATCTGAATTCCCAATCCTCTAGTTACCCACTGCACCGCCATGTTCCCCAAACATCAGAGATAATGATGCAGAACAATCAGTGCCGGTTATAACAAACTTAAACTGTACTACAATCTGTAAAGGAACTAACTGAAACTGACTCCAGCGTGGCAATTATGAGCATCAGCAATGTGCGTCTTACATGAGACTTGGCCCAAAATATGAAGACTTCGGCCACCATCCGGAACAGCTCCTCCGCCTCTGGGTTTGGTTCTTTGAGCCATTTCGCTCTGAAATAAATTCAAAGTCATTTGCAGCGGCAATTAATAAATATCAGAGGTCAAGAACGAAATAAGGCTTTGAAACCCACAGTCGGGACAATTGCCATGTACTCTGAGTCACCGATTGGTTTAACCCACTTCCCATTGGTTATGCTGTTTGATTTCATTGGGCGATTGACAGCCCACCGTGATTTGCGAAAATCCATTTCTCCACCATGTCTGTGAATATATATCCACCCATCCATGAATCCATCTTTGAATGGCTGATCCATTACTGGGTTACTGGGAGGATGAGGCTGGAGCTGATATTAGGCAGCACAGAGCACCACTAAACACACCATAAAACTGCACTCTAAGCAGTATGTGCTGACAGTAAGTCAGGGCCCAGAGCAGGTTTATGAGCAGATGCATAGAAATCTGATTTACACCCGGAGCATGAGGTGAATTCGGATCCAAAGCTATTAAGAGAAGAGGTTCAGCAAAGACCTATGCACCCCCCTGCCGTTGATAGACTGCAGCGCCTCGCACCAGCCCTTCCATGAGATGTTAGATCGAAAGGCAGATAAAATGCCTCGGGGATAGATATGGAAGGTGAACATGGGGTAACAGGAAGAGAAAAAAAACTGTATAATCCAGCTTGCTGACGTTTGACCAGAGAACCAACCAGCAAGAGTACCTGTTGTAGTCGACGAAGCGGATGAGGAGCGGGTAGAAGGCGTAGAGGTCGCGCACCAGGATGGTGAACTCGTCCAGGATGAGCAGCTCGGCCTCTGACATCTCACCGCGGCCCTCGGCCTTCATGCTCTCCTCGTCCAGCAGGACAGTGGCCGCCTTCTTCTTCAGCTTCTCCATCAGGGGCAGGAAATGGGTCTTGAGGAGCTGCGGCTTGGCCTTGCTGATGATGGGCTGGGAGAACACTGGGAGGGAAGGGGATACATTAAGGAATGCGGAGGACTTGTCCTCCTCAGCCAAGACGTTTCCCTAATGGAGATCAGTGGCAGTCAAGTTCATTCCAAAATGTGTAGCAAGTGATGTGTAAAAATCTTACAAAAGTTGCTCAGGGGAGTTTTACTTACACAAAAATGTTAGGTTCAGAGAGATAACCAATCAGATTGTAGAGAAGGTGAGTCCAAGCCCCAAGAGGAGACAGGACCAACCAATCAGATGTCTTGGTCCCACCTCCTTTAGTTGCTTGACCCACCTCCTCTATAATCTGATTAGTTATCTTTCTAAACCAATCAGCATTTTTTATTCCGCCCATAAATAAAACTCCCACAAGCAGAAAATCACCATAGGGTACATAATTAAACAATAAGATCACCGCTCCAGGACACAACATGAAAACGGACTTGAGGGTGGAGTTTTCTGCATGATGCACCTATGAATTAGGCTCCACCTGAAAACAGTGTCTCTCCCCGTCCTCATGTCCGGCATCTTCCCCACATTGGTGCAACGGTGCCAATAAAATCTAGAGGGGGGGGGGGGGCAGAGACAGGCAGCGTACCTGCCAGGCGCTTCATCCAGGCGCCCTCGTCGATGCCCAGGTTGTTGTAGATGATCTTGAGGATGTTGCCCAGCAGCGTGTTCATGTGGTCGGAGGTGAGCGAGGTGCAGCAGCGCTCGGCCGTCTCGGGGCTGCCCTCGGGGCCGTACTCCCACCAGTGCGACATGTAGCTGCACAGCATGGGCAACACCACCTCCATGACGTGGGGCATCTGCGTGTAGCGGACGCCTGACTCGGCCAGCTCCATGATCTCCTCCAACAGCTTCTCCAGAGAGGGGATGAGTGGAGTCACTTCCTCCACCTGGGCTGGGAGACCTAGACCTATTGGTGGGGGTGGGGGGAGGGGTATGGATCAGGATGTGAATGTTTTCAATGGGGACCCTCCTTTCCAATGATCACTAATTTACATGTACATAGCTGTAAATGCAAGACATTTTTCTTCGTTTCAAACGTGGAAAATTATTGTCCATTTGTTTTGATAAGACAAGCTTAGCAATCGTGAATTTCATTAAACTGAAAACAGTGGAAATCCTCCACAAAACCATAAATGCGTATTGAGCATGTCTGAGAGTTTCTCTGTGTATATACAGCTCTGGAAAAAAATTGAGACCACTCTATATTTTTTTAAAAATATTTATATTTAATCCTGGTTCTGCTGGCAGAAGGCTACACTGCGAGACAGGCTGCTCCCAAGACAGCAGTGCTGACCAAAGTGAAGCAGGAGACACTGGCCATGACCAAAAAGCAGCCAGGAAGAGGGCAGAAGCAACTTTCTAATGCCAGAGATGACCGTCAACTTATCCGGCAGTGCCTCATAAATCAGAGGATGACCTCAAGTGACCTTGAAAAAGAATGGGAGACATTAAGTGGTGTGAAGTGCACTGCTTGGACAGTTAGGACTGCTAGGACTAGAAGCCCTTAAAGACCCATACAGCAAGGAAGAAGCCCTTCATCAGCAGGGAAGAGCCAGGATGGAGTTTATAAAAATGTATATTTTACACAGACGCTTTCCCATAAACTGAGAAACAGGTGACACTAAAAGCGTTGCTGTGGTCTCTTAATTTTTTCCAGAGCTGTACATTTACTCTTGGTCAGGGCTGCGCCTGAGTGCCTTACCTGTCCTGTCACGAGAGCCCTTTGTGTTGTAGATGGAGTAGGTATTGTACTTATTCAGGTAGGGCTCCAGGAAGGACACGGGGAAAGCCCCGGAGAAGGCTGCCAGACACTCACCCAGCGCTGGTCTTTGCCTGAAACCAAAGGGCCACCAAGCCCAATCGGTCAATGCAGCCTGGGCTGAACAAATTAAAAGAGTTCATCGGCAAATGGCTTCCATTCCATAAAAAATTCTGCTTTTAAGAATCAGACCGAAAACAGCAACATTAATTATCAACCACTCAATCACATACAATGATTTGGCATCAAGTCATTGGAGTCCATTAATAGAGTTTCCTCAAGTTCCCTAAGACGAAAGAAGCCATTTTGATGACGAAGGAGACAAAGATAATGGCTGTTAAAGCTTGGACTTCTTTGGCATGATCGAATTGATCGAGAGCCACATGAAGCATGCAAACGAGGAATCTTACAAGGACAGAAACTGTCATCATGCTGCCAAAGTTCACCATAATAGGTCAAGCAGCTGTAAAGCCAATGACTTAATGTGGACACATCCTACTGTGGCTGAAAGACATAATAAGTACCTTTCCACATAGATGCTTTTACTAGTGCCAAGTGAATACAGGCTATTGAGGATCCTGTAGCAGGACACCTGAACATCATCCACTGCAGGGAACAAAGAAGAAACATCCCATTACACATGAGACCCACCAATTCTAAAATTTCACGGTATTCCAGAGATAAACCCAAACTGATAGTAAACCCAGTTCGGGAAACCAAAGCCAGTACTTTGTAGTAGGGGTTGACTGGTGCACCTACGTATCAGATCTTCGCCGAACAGGTTCTGTCCTATGTGCTCGAAGAGGGATGACAGGACGGGTAGCAGGGCAACGGTGGTGTAGTTGATGATCTGGGTGACTCCCTTGGGCTGGCTGCGCGTGTGAGTGAACTGGCCCTGCTTCAGGTTCTCGATGGTCTTCCCTAGGTCCTCGGCTGCGTCGTCGAAGAAGGCCCGAAGAGCTGCCTTCACCATATCCAAGCCCGTTTTCATCACCGTCCTGGGCAACCCAACCCAACAAGCCAGTAAGCGTGTTCTGCTCTACCGGATTCACAATCCTGATACTGATAACCCAAATTCTTCCCCGTTCCAGGCTAAATTTCCCAACTCTGTTTTTTCAGCTTGTTATTATGCAGTGTTTATTTGCAATCCTGTGGGCTCAAATGAACAACTCCAGTTGATGGTGCCAATAATTGTCCAGCACATGTCAAATCAAAGTACATAAAGATGATCTGGCAGCTAGATGTCAGGATTCCCCCAAATCCAGTCAAGATTCACAATTAAGGCTGCAGCACCACCTACCGTGCGTCCAGAGTTTGGCCTAGAATGTGAAGGCAATTCACAATAGAGGTAGCATCGTTTCCTGAAACAACAGGAAGGTGGAGGGTTATACAACTGCAAAGCAGGCTACAGGACGTACCTCTTCTTTGCCAACTTATTTGTGTCCTGCATGTGCAATTTAAACCCCTTTACATATGTAATACATGTAAAACCACACTCATGCACAGCTGCAGAAAGTTGGGTAATAGATGATAATGCTAATGGACATGCTAGTTTCATCTTAAAGAACAAAAATGAATAAATAAAAACCCAGGGAAAGGATCTGGTTGGACGAGCCACACTTTTGTGAGCCAGTTTAAGGGCCATTAATGGGTAGGTAAGAATATTTACACAATATTTACAAATGAGATCAATGAAAGACTTAATTCTTAAATAGTTATTTTCCCTAGAATATGAATTAATTCAAAAATTGTGAATATGGCTACCAATAAATCATAACACAGTAAACGTTAAAAAGTTTAACCAATTATTTTTTTATACTCCGTTCACCTAGAGGACTGTCAAATGTCTGACTTGAATGTTACTTTTTATACTCATCCTAAAATATAACGAAAAAAATGAAAAATGTGGAGCAAATGTACAAAAAAAAAGTGGGAAGCACAAGTAGGACCAACACTGAAGCCTGACATCACTCTACAAAGCAGTTTCCTGCAGAAACACCCGCTTCAGTCCGTGCCGGTGTGCATCTTCACTAGGGACACTCTTCCCGCACATGCCCAGAGGACCGCGGGTTGCTTCCGCTCACCCTGTGCCGACATGCAGGCTGAGCATGCAGGCAAGGCCTCGGGCAGAAGCGAGAGAGCGGGGATTGGCACGGGCAAAGCTGAGAAGCCGACACGCGCACACGCCATCCTTACCGAACAACGATATCCTATGTCTGACAAGAACTCCGAGTTTGCAGAACAGGCTGAAGGAGAGAGGGAGAGGGAAAGAGGGGAAAACAGAGACAAAGGAGGGAAGAAACAAAGCTGAGGATGAGTGAACCGAGTGGAACACGATGACAGCAGGATGGTTACGGCATGTTAACAGGACCGGAAGATTCAGTCGAGCTCGGCCTGCACATGACCGGACAGGGTGACACACGTTCTGGATGTCAAACTGGGTTAGTGGTAGGACACTCACAGGTAAGGGCACTCTGGTATGACCTCTCACAGGCACTCCGCTTGATGGACAGTCATGCGTAAACGTACCGTTTCTCAAAATTAATATAAAAATATCACAGCCCAGCTAAATCTGGACACTGCACAAATACGATCTTACCGAATATCTTAATGATGCATTGCCATTTCTTTAATGTTTTTATCATTTATGAACATTTTACTGTTATTAGTTTAAAGCGAAATCCACTTGAACGTAGTTCACTTTTAAAAATACAATTTCTTATGTTCTTATTTAAAATGAATTCGAGATAGCACTTCTTTCCATAGCGTGTAGTTAGTTTAGAACATGGAATAGTCTTCCTGCTAGTGTAGCGGAAGCTAAAACCCTGGGTTCCTTTTAAATCAGAGCTAGATAAGATTTTAACAACTCTGAGCTATTAGTTAAGTTCTCCCCAAAACGAGCTTGACGGGCTGAATGGCCTCCTCTCGTTTGTAAATTTCTTATTTAAATTGAATTTGAGAAAGCACTTCTTTACACATAGTCCTGACTGAAGATAGTGTAGATGATTTTAAGGACACATCTTAACTGATTTCCCGGTTCCTCCTAACAGTGAACAGAACCAGGACAATCGTCAGGCTCCTCCTCATAGGAATTAATTCTGACGCAAACAGAAGAGGCAGTTCCAGAAGGCTGGCACCTGCTCACCTGGTGACCATCTCCTTCTCCTTGTTAGAAGCGTGCCCCCCACTGCTGAGGGGTCGGATGGCAGTGGACAGGAAGTACAGACGGTGATTTTTGAAGTACTGGTCAACCAGGGGTAGGACCACCTGTGGCAACAGAACATGAGGTTTCACCCACTTATTAACCCAATTAAATTTACATTATTGCATTAAAACATGCAAGTATTACATTATTGCAAAACTGCATCAGATTAAAATGAGACTAATGCATTTTTTCCATGCATAGATATCTTTAATACATGATCAGCTCTCTGTGGCCATTATATTAGGGCCACCTGCTGATTTACGTAAAATTCTCCTCCGAACAGCAAGCCGTGGCTGACACTGAATATATACGGCATGCAGACAGGATCGAGAGGTTCAGCTACTGTTACTGATTGCATTAAGACCTGCGTGATTTCAAAGTGATTTTAAGTGTGGTATAATTGCAGAAGCCAGTCGGAGCATCTCAAAAACAGCCACCGTCCTAGGATTTTCATACATAATAGTGTCTAGAGTTTACAGAGAATGGTGAAATAATCCAAAACCACCCAGTCAGCGCCAAATCTATAGCCAAACACACCGTGTCAGTGATGGAGGTCAGTGGAAAATGGTGGGACCCCTTCGACAAGAAAGCCACGAACGCCGAAGTAACAACTCAGTACAACAGTGGTGTGCAGAAAGGCATCAGAAAGACAGTACAACTTATCTACTCTAACTGTTTGTGGAGTCAAAAGTGGGTATTGAATAGTTCTGCAGTGCCTCGCATTGTTTACAGTGCAAACAGTTTTTCTATTCTTGCAAGCTGAAAGAAAAATCCAGACTATATTTCCTTTAAAAAAAGAGATGGATATTTAAACTACTATAAGAAAATGATGTCTACAATGAAGAATCGTGTGCATTTTTTTTTTAGAAAGGAAAACAATTTATGGTGCAATTTCTGAAGAGCAAATAGGATCAAGAGCCAGACCTTCCCAAAAAACATCTGCTTCTCGTGGGAAATCTTCTCCCCTTTAGGGCGAGTGCCCACATCTGCAGAGAGGAGGGACATTTAAGGGTTAAGCACACATACATACACACACAGGCAGTCACACAGCTGCCGAAGGGGTCCTACATAACAAACCAAAAATGACCATCATTCAGCTCCCAGTCAAGGACAGAAGTTCGGTTAAAATGCCAGATCCATAAGCAGATTAAAGGACACTGCGTTTTGTCCACTGCTGTCATTCAGCGCCGACCCTCACCGAACTCCATCATCTGTTCTTGGGCCTCCTCCACATACTTGATAAGCTGCTGCAGGAAGGTGTAGGCAAAGCGCTTCTCGATGGAGGGCGTGTCCAGCTCCTGCTCCTTCATAGCCCTGACAAGCAAGCGGGACGTCACGATTGGCCCGACCGCAAACCGGAGATGACCAATAAGCATCCTCGCTTTACCCAAGAGGCTTTACCTTGAGACGGTGTAGCCGTTGATTTGAAAGAACTTGAGGATATCCTGCGCCTTCTCCCTGTCTTTCGCTTTTTCTTTGGCAGTAAGCGTGTCATAAGGAACCAGTAATGGGTGACTTCCTCCCCCTAGTGTACAAACCAAATTAGATTACATAAAGCAAAGTTTGCCCTTTTTCAAAATTTTCAGGATCTTCTGTGGCTAATACACCAAATTCGGCAGTCGATATTTTTTTTCTCCCCCCGAGATCACCCAGTGATTTTATCAGTTATGTCTAGGGAGCAATGGACAGCTTCTGTTCCATGAGAGGCACCATCCACGATGATTGTGCTGTTTTTGTCTTCAACGGAGCAGTTGACACGACAACCGTGCCAGAGTCAAGCACTCCAAGTGTGAAAATGGCAAAGGCAGCAGTTAGACTGAAGTGCCCTCCCCCCCAGGGGAACAGGTGGAGTGCCTCTCAATCAATCGGCCAAGATGGCTCTTAAAAAAAATGTCCAATCGGCGAGACGGGCCCCCAGCCGCCACGCATTCAGGAGATTGAGGGCAGTTGTGGACGCGCGTTGAACTGCTCCTCGAGCACACAGAAACTGACATCTGAGTGTGCAGGATGTACAGTTCAGATGTGATGCACACGACAGGATGGACGGCGTACTGAATCACTTCGAAAACCAAGGATAACACCAGACTGATCAGCAAAAGGGCATGAGAACACAAATTCAAAAATCAGTGAGAGCTTTGTGTTTATAAAAGTTTCTCAGCTTAACACGAATGCACCACCCTTCACTGTTACTTATAAGCATTATATTTGAATGAAATTTATTTTGTAGGTGCTTTTACACAAAGAGAAAACTGGGTCAGACAGTTCCTGGACCAGCTGGGGGGCTAATGGCCTTGCTCAAGGCGGTAAAATCACTCTGCTAACCATGGGATCCGAACCAATGACCTTCTGATCACGGCCACAGTGTCTGGACTCACTGAGCCACACACTGCCCCCAGATCTATGCAGACCCATTCATCTACAGAATGAATAATGGTCAAGAAACTGATTGATTCAAATTGAAGATAGTGAGCTGTGGTTCCTTGAGGTTTTTATAAACACAATCACACAGCCGCGTGGGTGAACTGAAGCGGTCAGAGCCCCCAGCTAAGGTCGACTCCATCTACAAGCGTGTCGGCAAGAAACACACCGTGAGAAAGCGAAAGGGCTTTACCTTCATCTGTACACAATAAATTCTTGTCTATGAGATGGGCACATTGAACACGGGAGACAGAGAAGACAAATTGACAGGAATCAATGGGCGTCAAGACAAGGGCAGTTCTCTGAATGGCTCAGAAGGCATGGCGTTACACCCCCCCCCACACACACACACAGGCTCGGAGTGTAGAAGACATCTACTGACAGCTGAATAGACCACATGGTTTACGTGTGGGAATACTTGGAAGAGTGTCTAATTTCTTATTCGCTTGCGACAGAAGGGCAACAACGTAAGCGTTACTGTAACAGGTACATCTGCATGGGAATGACATGCTAACAAGGTAGTGGAGCCATAACACAGCTGTGATTGGGCACTTCGCAGACACCAAAGTCTTGGATATTGTCGGAAAAGGGGTAGTGGGATCCCCACACCAGGGAAGGGGCCACCATAGTGGGAGTGGGAGCAAGAAGACCACGTTCACATGGAAACCTGCCTTCTACGAGCAAGGTAACGCTGACTACTACCTTTGGATTCCAGCTCCATCTTCTTCTTCTTAGCCCAAATATTGTGATAGTTCTCTGCAAGCAGCTCTGCCATGGACTGAAAAACAAGACTGGGTTGTACATTTATGCCAACGACTACAGTTGGATTTTTGGCTCAAGCAGTTCAGTTTAAGCATCCATCCATCCATCCATCCATCCATCCGTGCCGCTTATCTGGGGTCGGGTTGCAGGGGCAACTGTCTAAGCAGGGATGCCCAGACCTCCCTCTCCCCAGCCACCTCCTCCAGCTTCACCAGGGGATACCAAGGTGTTCCCAGGCCAGCCAAGAGAAGCATTCTCTGCAGAGTGTACTGGCTCTGCCCTGGGGCCTCCTCCCGCTTGGACATGCCCGAAACACCTCCCCAGGGAGATGTCTAGGAGGCGTCCTAGACAGATGCCCGAAACACCTCAACTGGTTCTTTTAGATGCTGGAGGAGCAGAGGCTCTACTTTGAGCCCCTCCTGAATGTCCGAGCTCCTCATCCTATCTCAACGGTGAGCCCAGCTACCCTGCAGAGGAAACTCATTTCTGCTGCTTTTCTTCTATCGGTCACTACCCAGAGCTCGTGACCATAGGCGAGGGTAGAAACGTAGATCGATCAGCAAATTGATAGCTTTTCCTTCTGGCTCATATCTCTCTTCACTATGACAGACCAATACAGCATCTGCATTACTGCATTAACTCCCATGAACCCTCCAATATCCTTGTGAGGGTGAAGAGCTGGTCCAGTGTTCTGTGACCAGGATGGAATCTGCAGTGTTCCTCCTGGATCCAAAACATGTGGACGCAAATCCAAAGATATAATTACAAAATCGATAATCAAATTGCAACCTAGTGTGATCTGGTGCCAGGTCATTCCTCCCAATCACTCCCTTCCAGGTTTCACTGTCTTTACCCACGTGAGCATTAAAGTCCCCCAGCAGACCAATGCAGTCCCCAGAGGGGGCGCCGTCCGGGACCCCCTCGAAGGTCTCCAAGAAGGCCGGATACTCTGAGTTGGTGTTTGCCAAGTATGCACAGACAAGTGTCAGAGACCGTCCCCCGACTCAAAGTCAAAGGGAGGTGATCGTCTCATTCACCAAGGTAAGGCTATAAGTAGACTCATCCCTGCCCAGCACCTCTCATCAGGGGCAACTCCAGTGTGGAATAGAGTCCAGCCCTTCTCCAGGAGTTTGGCTCCAGTGCCCAAGCTGCTCATCAAGGTCAGCCCGACTATCTAGTCGGTATCTCTCTACCTCCTGCACCAGCTCAGGCTCCTTCCCTACCAGAGAGGTTGCATTCCATGTGCCAAAAGCCAGATTTGGTAGTCGACAATCAGTCTGCCGAGACCCCTGCCTTTGACTGCCCCCCGATCTACACTGCACCCAACCCCCACAGCCCCTCCTGCAGGTGGTGGGCCCTCAGGAAGCAGTTTCAGCACATGTCTCAAAAGGTCCAACTGAAGGACTCCTCCTAGTAGACTATGAATCCACAAACTTAAACTGTATCATGCTTGTAAATCTGATCAGCAGCACTGATATCCATCCATACATGAGGAACTGGGAGGGGAGTGGGCACCTGACTGATACTCACATGCAGGTCCCTGGACAGGGTCACATTACTCATGTCAATGGGCCGTGGGGTGAAACCATGTGTGCCTTCAATAGACAGCTGAACAGGAGAGACCACATCAGAACCAGTTACTTTCCCACAACGACAGGAGCTACCAAGACGAACACGTACACACTGCTAGCTGTTAACCAAAAGGCTATTCAGTCGATGGTGCTACCAGGAGACCTTATACCAGTAACACTGGGTGCTCGCTGCACACGCGTGCACACTGAGGCGGACGGTGGCGCCACCTGGCTGGACTGAGAGACGCGGCGAGCCCTGTTGTGCAGGCCCACTGTCTCGCCCTCCCTCATGCGCTCGATGCTCCACCCCCAGGCAAGCATAGTCTTCAGGGACTCTTTGATGGGCCAGCGGTACACCTCCTTATCCTGAGGTGACATGCAGACAAGGCCACAGAGGTGTGAGATGACATTCGGGCCAAGCGAACTGACTAAAAGGGCCCGATTCCTGTTATATATTCATGTTTTACACAGTGCACACAGCATATACACGTATTTATGCTTCTGTAGTTGCCTAGAGAATCTCTCTGGATCAGAGAATAAATCGCATTAATATACTGAATCAGTTAACAAATTTTACATGAACAAATTAAAACATCCCGGTTTTGCATGTACCCAGTATATACGGAATAAAAGAATAGCAGAGGGTCCTTCAAGCATATCAGCCATCAGCAGGTAGGTTACATGGCCCTGGGTATTAACAGGAAGTGGCGTCATTAACAGGAAGTGGCTGCATTAACAGGAAGTGGCTGCATTAACAGGAAGTGGAGGCATTAGCAGGAAGTGCTGCCGTGAAATCGCATTACCTTCTCTGACAATGCTTTGTAGGGCTTGAGTAGAGGATGCACCTTGGAGGCCTCACACAGCTGCTCCCCGTGAACCCAGCCGTTGGCAAACTGCAACACAGGACACGCAACGACACGGGGATCGAAACGAGCTCCGCCCGCAATCATGTGTGGTCACGACACGTGACAAAATGACTGATCAGTCCATGTACAGCACAAGGCATCCTGATTATTAACCATTAGAATTTAAATCATACGCATAGGCAGGTAGCTGAGTATCAGTACTGTAATCCTCTCCCTGTTTGAGTGACCTAGAGAGCAGCCTTACCATGCATGAACCTGTAAAATTAGCAATTAGCACTCAGGCTAAACAGATCAGATCAGACCAGAATTCCCTTTACTGGCCAGGTACAGCTGCACACACAGGAAATTTGTTCTGGTTGCATCAGTGCATAAATTCACAGACAACACAGAACATAAGTTCTAAGTCGTGTACTCTAGCAGTACGCAAAACAGAATATGTATTTATTTCATGACCTGTACAAATCTATCTATGTGAGGAATTTCTGAGTCAGGGTATTAAGGTTTTTTTTTTTTGTTTGTTTTTTTTTTGAAGCCCATTTGAAAGTTATAATTAAATACATGCCATGAAACCCCCTCATTACACAAAAATACAAGGCCAGACTCATCACCTTGTCCATGGACCACTTTTCATGGGAGTGTTCAGCATATTTGTTGATGAAGCAGTCCAGCTTCTCCGGGACAGTGACACTACAATGGAAGGTTGGAGGGGTGGGGTAAACAGTGAGGTATTTTACTTTACAGTTCCTCCACAAAGCCTAATGGACTGATCTAGCTCAGGCCCTGTTTTTCAAAAGGGCTTTCTCATTGGCCAAGAGTGACTGTCACATGTTAAGGCAATTCCTTACTTGGATGTGTCTGCAGGCTGGGGGTTGAAGTTGCCCTCGGAATCCATGGATGACTGTTTTTCCATCATGGCCACATAGTTGGACTCCATGTAGTCTGGGGGCAGAGCCCCCGCTACAGCACTCAAGCAGGGTAGGGCCAGTTTAAACAGCTCCAGGTCATACCTCTGTGTGGCAGGAGAGGGCGGGACCAGGCGTATGAGTGACAGGCATTCCATCCAATCAATATTAGCTTTAGATAATCATGTCATCTAAGTCATTTACTCGGGCTGTCGCATCATACATATTCAGTTAAATCATGTTGCATGAAGAAACATCTTATTGAATTCGCAGTTTATCATAAAGGATGTTTATTAACAGGAAACATATAGTTTATTTAAATGCAGCTTTTAGCATTAACAAACTCACTGTAAATTTCATACCAAGGTCACAATCAAAAGTTATGTTTCTGCATTTTAGGTGTGTTCTCCTTAGGTTAAATCGGCAGTAATTTTACTCTTCAACCACTAGAGGGCACAAGGACATAAATTTTCTTTAAAAAGGACGCAATGGTACAGAATCAGAGATGGCACATTTTTAGCTTACAGATACTTAATAAATAAGCGAGTGAAACCTGATTTGAACATTCTTGTATTGTACTTTTTCCAAAGGGGCCAGCGTTGTCTCTACCTTTTGGGACAAAGCATCAAATATTCCCCAGAAGAGCTTCCGGGACAGGTGCAACTCCTCATCCGAGGCGGCTCCGAAACTCCCCCACCCTCCGGAGAGGCAGTAGTATTTCCAGCAGCGCTCGTAGTGGTTGGTCAGTAGCTGGAATAGAAACGGCCACTCAGTGGGATTCTGGGAGTGGAAACGGCCCTCCCCTTCCCGCTCCACTCCGATCAGAGCAGCGTGCCCATTAGTGCTGACATCGGCCCATTTTTAGGTGTGGATGAGTCATGTGCACCTGCCGGTCATGACACTTAGGTCAAAGAGAAGGTCTCACTTTCTCTACATACACAGCAGGTGGGTGGGGTCCTGGTCCCACATGGATGATGTCACAGAGCCAGGCCCGGGGCTGAATATGCGAGTAAAGCGGCGAGGCGCCCCGCTCGACTCCAGCGGAGGATGAAAGCTTGTCTCTTTTTAGGTCGCTCACCTTCAGGGGCATCTTGGCGTGCTCGTTCAGAAGGGGGACGTCAAACACGAGCCGTCGGAGGAGGTGCTGCATCATGGAGGGCCTCAGCTTTCTGTGGGAACGGAGATAAACACGTACCGATGGAAACACATATTGGTGGAGGTCTGAACGACAGAGGCTGGGGAGATCACTGCAGCAACAAAGGACAAGGAGAATCTTTTCAGTTTCTCTCCCTCCTTCTGTAACGACGACTTCCTGACTCTAGGGGAATCCAGGAACCACATAGTCAACATGACATGATGCATAACCAGGGTAAATTCATGGTGGTCCATTCTGATATAATATAGTATATCGGACACCACAGATCCGAATCCTACCATGTGGCCAAAAACTTTCATATAAGAGGTTTAACTTATGCCTGAAAATTCAGATATGACTGACATGAAGTGAATGGCAATTCAAAATGAAACCAAGTGTGACCAGACGGAATTTATTCGTTCGATCAAAAAAACAACACTGCTGTTAAGTGTAACACATATTACTTATTCACACATGTGCATAATACATGAATATAAATGTAACTTAATGCACTACAAATCCTTAATCACCTATGAGTAAAATGCATTAAAGATGACAGTTCGCCATATTGTTCATTCTCAGTTCTCATCCTGCTTACATGACTTACATATGAACCGAAATGCCTGATCCCAGGCACACACTCCTATTAAACCGTCAAATCTCTAAGTAGACCAGAAGTCATTTGCAGGCGTTGTGCAGTAGGCGGCGCTCTCACCCGCACATGGACAGCAGGCACTCTTCGATGGCGTCGCGCTGCGCCTTGGTGAGACAGCAGCCCTTGGACAGGCGATACACGGTGTGCAGCAGCGAGTCGATGAGCGAGGCGTACGGCTCCGTGCCGGCGAACAGAGGCGCGCACTTGGTCAGCAAGGGCAGCACGGCGGTGCACAGGTAGCGGTTGAGCGCCAGAGCCATGTCGGTCGCACTGAGGGCCGCCTGTGGGGGTGGGGGCTGATGAGCTGGGGGCCACCTGACGGCACAGGACTCGGGGGCAGCTTCTTAAAGACCTTGAGTTCCATTTCCCACTAGAATTATTAATCGTCCCACGATGGCCTTACAGCAGGGGTCTCCAACTCCGGTCCTGGAGAGCTACTATCCAGTAGGTTTTCTGTCCCGCTTGGCTTCTGATGAGCTACACCTGTTCCTGGTATTTACCTGAGAACTGGTGTGACTCATCAGAGACCAGGTACGACAGAAAACCTATTGG
>JAODJU010000041.1:11691151-11711677 GCA_026776725.1 Gnathonemus echidnorhynchus
TATATATTTTTTTTTTCCAAAAAAGCAGGGGTCAGACAGTCCTTGGAGCAACTGAGAATAAGGGTTTTACTCTGGGTCCAAACAGTGAAATTGCACTGCCGACCTTTGGATCTGAACCAGTGACCTTACAATCACAGGTATTGCATCATAATCAGACGCATTATCCATCTTTAAACACTGGGTGTCGTAGTATAAGGGCACTAGGCAACACAGCAGTTATGAACACACGCTTATGACGGGGAGGGTGACAGGTTTGAATCCCAGTGGAGCTGCTGTGCCTCCAAGGAAGATTCAAGAGTTTATTGGTGAATGTGCAGTAAATAGTCAGGTAAACTGTACGACGACAATCTTTCTTTGCGAAAACATTGTGTTTCATTTCCAGCCTTACAAATGGATGCTGTGAAACTGTAGACTCAGCAAAAAGCTTCTGCCCGGGCGCTGAAGTAAACATAATAATAATCTAAACAACACGTGGAGATGTGAACCGCTAAAATACGATTAAAGAAGCACAGATCGGTGACCTTTCTGCTGATACTACTACATTGGGGTGGGAATTAATGCTCTTTCTAAGTAGTGACCCGGCTGTTAAATAAGATAAGCTGGGCTTTGAGAAGGAATTTCAACCGGTATTTGTGGTAATGAAATCAGCTGCGGCGTGGCTGGGAGTCGAGTGGGCTGGGCCGTCGGACACACTGGCACTTACGGCGTGGCGGAGGGACTCACCGTGTCCAGAGAGGCCGCCGCCCGCAGGTCCGGCAAGAACCCCACTTCCAGCAGGTGGAGCAGGAAGTTCTGGTCCTCGATCCCGTACACGCGGTCCAGGAACAGGACCATGGCGGCTTTGTGGTCCGGGCAGAAGCCGGCCGACATGTCTGGCTCCACCACCGTTCCGTCTGTGCATATGTCCAGCCACGCACACAGAAAAACAGACACACGTCAGACAGAGAGAAAGAGGCTGAATTGAATCAATAGACAAACCCACAAACTGGCTAAAATACAAATAGCACGTCTCCATCATAATGCCTTTTCATGGATTTGTTTACCCTAAAATAAAATACCCTCTCATGCAAACAAAAACAGACCCTGCTGCAAAATGAGTCTAAGCAACAACAAAAGCATGTTCTGGCTATTATCTTGGCTCATCAGTTCAAGTCGGCTAAAGAGCTCCTTTAAAATGTCTCCTTCAGGGGATGATAGCATAGCATATTTCTGAGTGTTTGTCAACAGAAGATAATGAGGGAGGCCTTCGGTCAATACTCTCGATTTTGGGGGGGTTATCGGTGGAGCCACAGTGATTCCGATCGGAGGCTGACCTTTGGCAAGAGTGGGCATGGGGAACGGAATGCTGATCACGCCCTCGAGATCCTCGATGGGAATTAAGGAGCGCAGGATGGCCCGGATCCGGATGGCCTCGCCCTTCCCGGCGTGGATGAGCTGGAAAGCACGGGACAATCAGGCTAATACCTGTCATGCTTTCGTTAGCGAGCTCAAGATGCAGCCAGGGCCTTGAGATGACCCAACCACGACTCCTTTGTCCTGCGCCAGGGTCAAAACATCCAGGTCAAACAGCTGCGCAGACCGCTGAACCCAGCTCTCGTCCTGACTGAATGAACTCGGGACAACACCTGAGTCAACTGGTTCAGACAGGATGAACCATCGGAGGCAGGGGCAGAGCTGAAAACCCCCAGCGCTACTTAGATGTAGGCACATTCCGCTCAAGTGGCCAGTTTAAATCGGGAAGCTTCAACTGCAGTACAAGGGGGGACGGCTACACGTGTTCGCCGGGTGACACTTTTATGGAGGGGGGGTCTGGCCGGTGACTCACGTGCATCTCGGGGGCACAGCGCCCCAGGAGGTCAATGAGTGCTGCGTAGAAGGTCATGATGGCGTTGCCCATGTGGATGGTGTCGTCCTCCTCGTCTTCCAGCATGTCACTGCTGAGTAAAAATGGGGGAAAAAATAATAATGAAGGGAAAAAAACAGGCCCTCATTTCTGTGTGGACACCTGACTCACCTACACTGCTAACTGAACAGGAAGCCTCCATGTGTGGACAATGAAGCACATCCACACCACAGGGAAGAGGCCTACTCAAAATCATAGCCGACAAAACACAACAGATGATGATCCCAAAATCCAGGTAACTCAGGGCTGGCAAGACAGCCTTTCAAACGTTTCTCGTCAGGAAAGGACTATGCATATATACCGTATATATTCACACAGTACGGTTGAGTTGACACATTGGGATGGTGGCCCATTTCATGTGACTTCGCAGGCGGAAGAAGGGACACTTACACAACACCTGGCGCGCAACACAGTCCGACAGATCGGGAGCAGCGCAGAATAATGAGGAACTACTTTGGGACACGACGCGGACGATGAGTCCAAACCTGGCCCTCTCCAGTCCAAAACTTGTCAAATAGCAGGGGAGAACTTCACTAACTGACTTATTGCAAAGGTGGCATCCTGACAGTACAGTGCTTGAATTCAGAGCTCTTCAGAACGACCCATTCTTTCACAAATGTTTGTAAACCTGACTGCATGGCTACACCTTTTGCATGGGTCTGAATGAAACTCCTGAATTCAATGATTAAGAGGTGTGTCCCAATACTTTTGTCCATATAGTGTATGTTTACTTGTCATGACTTCCTGTCCTGACAGCCATGTAACTTCCAGCAGACCACAGGAAGCACTGTTTCAGATATTCAGTCTTGTGCTCATGCTTAGAACCACACAGAAAGGCCGATGAAACCCTAATCAGAGATCCACCTACAGGGTTCTGCTGGACTCAGAGGTGGGTGAGGGGCCATCCCGGGTCGGGTCCTCCGAGATCTTAATGGCCTCCTCCATGGCAGCCAGGAGGCCGTTGCCGCCCTCTCCGCGCAGGGCGGGGCCAAAGCACTCCGGCCTACGGATCAGCAGCCTCACCACCACGTTGGCGTTCTCCTCCACACTTTCACCTGCAGAGCCATCAAACTTATCTCTCAGCCTCTGCAAGCAAACGTTATCTGACACACAGGTCCTGTAACACAATTATGGCCATGACCAAGATTTATACAGCAGCGTTTCCCAACCCGGTCCTCGGGGACCCACAGACAGTCCATGTTTTTGCTCCCACCCAGCTCCCTGCCAAACGGTCCAAATTTTTGCTCCCTGGGAGTTGGGAGGGAGCAAAAATGTGGACTGTCTGTGGGTCCCCAAGGACCGGATTGGGAAACACTGTTATAGAGGGTACAAATCCCTCTCGTCAGTGTTCCAGGCAGTCTAACAGCTGTGTCTGAGCCTTGGGACTTTGGCACGGTGCCTACTCACTTTCCATTTAAAAATTCCATACTTTTCCTGACTGTACCAGGGGTTGGAGACAATAAAAACTGTTGAGTTGTTTTTTATATTACATAGAAGCCAACTTTGTTGCATTAGTTTGGAGACACCAAAATAATTTCAAACCCTCTTTCCCTTTTCCATATCCAGACTTGAAAAACACAAATCAAATTCTATACTTTTCCATAGTAGACCAAAATGCTAGTAAATCAGAGAAGAGATGGGAGTAAGGAGCATACCATTGCAGAACACGGCGAATCTGAGGAAGTCTAAGTAGCGCTCTCCTTCCACAGGGTTCCAGCCAATGTCCGGGTATCCCTTAGACACCAGCATCATGCAGCTCTGGAGCCCACAGCCTGCCAGGTACTGCACCACCTACACACAGGGAGGGGAGGCAGGAGTCACCGGAATACAGTGGACCAATCACAGGAAACCTATTGGAGGCAGACCAATCGCAGGAAATCTACTGTTGGCAGACCAACCGCAGGAAACCTATCGCAGGCAGCCCAACCACAGGAAACCTATCACAGGCAGACCAATCGCCAGAGCTGCCATATTGGAATGCTGTTTATGTACCTCACTTATTTGTTTGCATTATGTATATGACTTTGCACTTTGCCTGTTTTGAGCTACATGTTCATTCATCTGAGCCCTATATGCTGCTGTATGTACAAGAATTTCCCCTTGGGAGCAACAAAGTTTCATCTTGATCTTACTGATTATGGTTGGATGTCGCCCTGGGCCTGAACAACAGCAGCTCTGTTTCTCTGGCCACAGATGACCTGAGGTTCGGGGGGGGGGGGCAAGACTCATACTTGGCGGAATCAGCTCTACACCCGTTTGTGGCGATGTTTTAAAAACACATTTATTCCTGCGACCCACCACATCCCAAATATTGCTTCAGGGGTTACACAGCCCAGGGGGAAATTGGAGAAACATTACAGCCCCTAGCAGGCTGGGAAGCAGGGCGTCTGGCGGCCAGGTCGGGGTTACTCTGAACACTGAGCGGTGCTCAGCCAGCGAACGGCCCAGGAAGCCTGCCGAAATCTCCCTCAAAACCCAACATTAATCAAAACAACTGAAGTTCGGAAAAAATCAATAGGTTATTTGTAGCGCTTGGAAGAAGCTTGTGGGATATGTAGACACAGAGCTAAAAAAATACCTTGAGCGTTAAGTAAGAAAGAGCAGACTCGTTAATTAAAGAAAAATAACACAAATATATAAAAGACAAATCACCTCATTACAGAAAGATAACCCCATTACTTAGTGTTGGCTTTACACTAACGTGTCCTCATAGCCCTTTTCTCGGCCTTCTTAGCTAGCATGCTGTTTCAGTCTAATCGTGACACCTAGGTGTACCTTCCCTCTTCCCTGCCCTGAATAAAAAGCTTTTATTTTTTTTTTTTAATTCCAGAGGCAAAAAAAGAGAGATAAAAAGAACGACTCTTACTTTTTCCAGGTCTGGCTCCCTGAGGGCCAAAGCCAGCTCATTGTTATCCATCACAGAGGCGGCCGCCACGTCCAGAGGAGTGGAGCCTCGCATGGAGGGTGACGCTGAAGGGGAACAAGCCACGGCAAAGGGCCGTAATCAGGACGGGTACTGCGGCACGGAAAGGCGCCGCCCGGGACACCGGCGCCACGCTAAGCTAACCCCGGCGGAACTAGTGATCCTTTTTTTAAAAAAAAATGGGTTATCAGGTTATGCACAGCAGCTCCAGCAAACTCGTGACGACTTTCTAACCGCTAAAAGAAAGTCCGTGAACCGTAAAGAAAGAGTACGGGAGCCGCCGCATGCCCCCGGTTAGCCGCGCGATTCCACGGCGCCCTTACCGAGTCCGACGCTGCTGTTTTCCAGCAAGTAACTGAGGTGATCGAACATGGCTTTTTGGTTTTGTCTACTGATGCGACAGAAGTAGCAAAGAAAACGACAGCAGTTGGCCACCATCTTAGGAAATGTGATTTCCTTAACGAAAGTAATAAAAGAGTCAACAGCAGATTACTGGTTACGTTACATTAGTTTCCATTCATATATCAGAGAAAATAAAGAGCAATCGCTACTCAAAAATCCGGGTACGTTATATCAAACTATGCAAATGCATCAAGATACTGTTAGACTAGATTTACATACACAGTCATCCTACAGACATTTAATACATTTGATAAACTACCAGACAAATCAGATAATGAGAAAAAACTTTAAAAACTTGGTTACCTTTGACTCTCCTCCCCCCAGCACATTGACCATCACCTCCATGACAGTTTCATGCATTCCGAGTGCCCTCATCAAATTCGGGTGCTGGTAGAATACTTTATTGTTCATAATGTCACTGCGGACAATAACAGAAAGTCGAGTCTTCACACACGCAGACACGGATATGTGTCTACTCATTCTGTAATCATAGCTCCATAGGGGAGTGTTTATTTATTTGCCTAACTGATGCTTTTATTCAATGGACACAAGATTTTCACAGATTTCACTGAACCATTTCAGGCTAAGTATTTTTGCTCAAGGGCGCAACAGCAAGGTATCTTCTGGGACTGGAGAAAACAACCTTTGTGTTATTATGAGTCTGTCCTTAACCACTGAGTTAACTGCTGCCCTGCATATACCCTATTTAAATAACCTAATTACCGAGAAGTGCATTAAAATTATAGTGTACATTGTGTGTGATGGGTAGATAACAATGTTGATTCATACAAAAGTTCTATCCAGTGATGCGGCCCCTTCTGGTTCCAATGCTTTTGGTAGCATGAGTGCACAATAATCCACTCGGGGTTGCCAGATTTGGTCAGCTGGCTGGCGTGAGATTTTCAATTCAAGACAAGTCTGCACACGGACTTATATATATGTAAAACTTATATTACCTTGTAAATAGTCTGTAGGGTTTGCAGACCACACCAACGCTTTTGATGTAGCTAAGTTTAGGTTTATAATGGAATATTATAGATTTGCCGTAAGATTTCTTGCATGAGTGTGAGTGTCTGAAAGCATAAGTATCATGCCAGATGCCTGAGAGCTGGCAACCCTGATACATTGGAGGTAAATGTTTTCGTACCCTTGTTCAATGAGGGGATGAGAGAATGACGGGGGGGTGGAACGGCAGTGGAGCACATGTTAGCAGGAGGATGAGCCATCTTACCCCAGCCCTCGGATCATGAGCTTCTCTTCCTCCCTGCCCATGCGCACGCTCAGCAAGGAGCGGATCTGCCCCAGAGAAGCCAGCAGGTTGATGGTGTCCTCCACGGACACAGAGTTAATGGTGTAGGTCTTGGGCAGGGCGCGCACCTGGCCCCCGATGCCGTCATACTGCCGGTGGAGAAGCACGAACATGGCCCTCACCAACTCCGGGTCCTCGATCACCGACTCCTGGGCCCAGCGCACCATGGTCTCGGAGATGAGTTGCTGCAGCGTGCCTGGGGGAAGATAGAGGCATCAGTGTCCCAGAGTTCAAACGGGGTTTGTAGGACGAGAACTTTGAAGCCAGTATCTGGGAGGCGGGAGGGAGGGGGTCAGCGAACAGCTGCGGCCTGAAGATCGCTTACTGGGCTTTTTGGATTTTTTTTTGTTCGGTGTCTCGGCCATTTTCTTCTTCAAGTAAGCCACCTTCTCCACGAGGGACATTAGCCGGCCTCTGATGGTGAAGTCCCCGTCGGCCTCATTCGCCTTGTCGTCGTCGATTTCGATGCCTGCGCGCGACGGATAGAGCGCGTCACATCGCTTGCAAATTCTCGGCCGCGCGAGGGCAACATCGCAGAGGATGTGACTTGCAGAAAGAGTCGGCCGAACCCTTGGCTTACCGCAGTGCGTCATCAGGTCTTCGTGGAAGTCCAGCAACTGTTCTCTGATGTCCTCGGGACAGGGGCAGTCCTGCTTCTCGTCTTTAAAATTCAGCAGCATGTTGATCTGACAGGGGGTGGTAGAAGGGGACAAAGGTGAGGCATGTGACCTGTCAGAAGGAGACAGCTCCACGAGAGATAAGGGCATGCCTTTCTGACCTGCTCCTGCGGAGGCGAGCGAAACTCCTTGGTCTTCTTTGCCGTCAGGGCGGCAGACATGTTGAGGGCCTGCATCACCTCGTTGTACCGGAAGCGCTGGTTGTCCTGGAGGTTGGCGACGAAGTCGTCGGAGAAGGCCACGACCGCCTCGATCCGGTGCCTCACCTGGCAGTCGCACAGGTACTGCAGCAGGTGACACATCTGCACCGAGGACAGGAGGAGAACTTGAGGCGGCGACTCGAGGCAGGCGTGGGCCGTCGGCTCGGCAACCACCTGCGAGTGCACTGGGGGAGTCAAGGTCACGCCAGGCTAATTGGCCGAGCATTAAATCCAGCTGTCAGGAAAACGTCTCCCAGCACCAAGGTCGTGAGATGTCAGGGTGCCGTTAAACACGAATCCATCGTCATTAACTATAATTAAACTATCAATCCGAAGACAGTGCCGAGGTGTAAAATAGCTTGTCAGGCTTAAATGTCAAATGGGAACAATGCACAAGCTCAAGTGATTATTTTGATTCCTTAAATAAATGGTTTTCAGTCCCAATCAAATACAGAGCAAGGTGCATGTGAATTAAGACAGTGGCCACATTGTCTAATTCCCATGACAAAACAAGAGAAGATAAAAACAAAGGCTGCAGCTGTCAATCAATCTTTAAACCTGTTAACCCCAGTACAGGGTACTATATCAGTATAGTAGCTTACCCCAGGACACTAGCACTGCAAACCGGGGAACACCCAGGATAGGATGCCAGTCAACATGCAAACGTTCATAGATTCACACTATGGACAATTTAGAGCAGGGGTCCCCAAGTCCAGCCCTGGAGGGCTTGAGGCTGGAGGCTGGAGCCCTGCTCATTTAACACGCCTGATTCAACGTCTCTGCTAATTACCACACAGTTCTTGAGTTGAATCAGGTGTAGTGGAACAGGGGGAGAACTAAGCTGTGCTGGGCCAGGGCTCTCCAGGACTGGACCCCTGATATAGAGGCACCAGTTCATCTAAGTGCATGTCTTTGGACTGTGGAACAACACCCTCCAGTATCTGGAGGAAACTCCACAGAAACAGCAATAGCGCGAGAACTCCCCAACCCGAGTATGAGCCACTATGCTATCAAAAATGAAAAACCAACACTTATTTCTTACTGTAAGATCTATTTATAATAATTGATATAAATTACTACCTGCTACAAGATATAGATGGACCCTTTTTAAGCTTGACAGCACATGGTGTAAATGGTATTTACGCTTATAAACATTCTCAGCAGATTTTGTTAAGCGGGTTGCAGGGTGGCAGAGATTAAAAGGGAAAATGAGACCGCGGCGAGTCACCTGAAGCTTGACGGGTTCTGGAAGCTTCATCTGGAGCAGTCCTTCTTTAGGGACCTTTCCTGTCCTTCCAGTCTCCTCCCCACTGGTGCCCTCTATCCTGAGCTCGCCCTTGAAGCTCTCACAGTCGGGGGTGTCACCCCCGTCATGGCTGGAGTCCTCGGAGAAGACGCTGGGCTCGATGAGCTGCAGGATGTTTTTCAGGTCCCCGTTGTGGAAGACGCCCATGATGAGCAAGGTGTAGAAGAGCTTGATGAGGGGCACGAAGAGGAACTCAGTGCTCCCGCCAATGGGGTCGCGGGCATGGAGGCTGCCTTCCTGGACGGCTTCGGTCAGCATCTCGATGGTCTTGGTCTTGAGGATCTCCAGGGGGAACTCGGGGCTGTACTGGAAGAAGTCCCCGCCGCCGCGGACAAAGCTGGGCGAGAAGAAATACATGCGTGGACGAAGGGAAGTGCTGAGGCCGATTCCCGGCAGGCCGTGCTTCTTCTTCTCGTCTGGAAAGAGCGTGATGCTCTTGGTCTCGTCCGTCATGGGCACGATGTACTCGTTGTTCATCATCAGGCGCGCGGTGGCGTAGGTGCTGAGGTGGATGTCGATGAGGAGGTCGTAGTAGCCCGTCCGCAGCAGGCCCGGCATGTACTTGTTCTCGATGGCGTAGAGCAGCTGGGCCTCGTCCACGTGGCTGCAGAGGGCGTGCGCCACGCGGTTGTTCCCGAGCGCGCACACGGCCGAGTAGAGCCGCAGAGTGTGGAAGTGGAACTTCAGCAGGTCCTTCTGCTCTGTCAGCTCCAGGATGTCCAGAGACCTGGAGAACAAAGATTCCCGGAATGCCACCACTTCATCACGGGATTTAACTGGGAACTGTGGTTTGATTTTTCATTGTAATTATATAATTTCCACCATAGTTTTGATCCCAGGGCCTAGACAGCCTCAGAAACCCAAAACAATGTTGGCTGGTGTCAAACGTTCCCACGCCCCGGCCCTCGAATGCTAAGGACCTGACCTGTTCTCCTCCGGGATGTGCAGGGACATGAACTGCAGAGGCTCGGAGCAGTGCACCAGCCACCCGTGGCGGTCGTTGACTCGGGACGCCTCCACCTTCAGGAAGTGGTTGGGCATGCGGCTCCACAGGACCGGCGTGAGGAACTGCACGTGCAGCCGGGGCGGGCACTGCGGGGAGGCGTTTTTCCTCTCGCTCTTGAAGAGGCCCGCTGAGAGAGGCATCACGTTCTGGCAGGAAAATAACGAGTTCGGCACGATCGGCGGGAGATCCATCATTGGCTGTTCGCTACAGTGCGGCTGACGTCATGGCGCTAGTGTGGATCTGACTAACAAACCACAGAATGTACTCTATGGGAATTCGACCAGACCTATGAAATATTAATCCTGCAGTCAGGTTCAATAGGCCATTATTAAAATAATGCTAATACTACTGATCTACGGGCAGTCCTTGACTGACGTAAGTCAGGGCCGGGGAGGGAAGAGCTAAGTTTGGCATTTCAGGGGGGGAGGTTACACTTAGCAGCTTTCATCGACCCGGGGGCAAATTTTCGGGGTGGTGGAGAGTTGAAACCTCCTCTGAAATTTTGCTATGTGGGTACATGCCTGACGTAAGCAATGCATTCCACAAACCTTCACGTGAGTCAAATTTTACAAATGTTGGATGTACCTTATCATATGGGATACACACATTGCAATATAAACATAATCAACACACACACACATACAGTCGTGGAAAAAATGACGAGCCCTCAATATTTTTAAACAAATCTGCATTTTTAAATCCTGGTTTAATCGTGGTTCAGCTGGCAGAAGGCTACACTGAGCAGCAGGCTGTTTACAGGTTCAAAATATCTAAGCCAGCAGTACACAAGAACAGGAGACACTGGAAATGACCAGAAATCAGCCAGGTAAAGGGCAGAAGTGATTTTTTAATGCCAGAGATGACCATTAACTTCTCATTAGTTTCTCATAAATCGTGGGATGATATCAAGTGACCTTCAAAAGGAATGGGAAACATTAAGTGCAGGTGTGACGTGCACTGCTAGCACAGTTTGTATCATGTTCCTTGAAGCAGGACTAAAGTCCCATAAAGCAAGGAAGAAGCCCTTCATTAACGAGAAACAGGGAAGGACCAGGCTGCAGTTTGCAAAAAAAAAAAACATTATTCATAGACGCACACCCATAAATTGAAACAAAAAATTGTGCTGTGGTCTCTTAATTTTTTCCACGGCTGCATATATACATAACATTTCAAAGACACTTCCAAATACAATCTGACATCAATGTTTCACAAATGCCTTACTCAAAGCTTTGTAGTTTAACAGTTCCCACAAAGAGATGGCTAACATGAATCCAGCGTGACAGTAGAGTAACGAAAAGCCATACTGCAAGCGCTTCATCCTTAAGTACGAGGACGGTGTCGCCACACCGTGCTTCATCGCAGCAGTTGTGGCCCCGCCCAGGGCCCCTCGGGAAGCAGTGCATCGTCACACGCCATTCGCTGCCCTATTTGTGTCTACCGCCTCATCACGGCCGCCCACTTACCTTGATGCGGCCCAGTTCAAACTGAAACACGTTGGGGCTGGTGGCCTGAGCGAATACCGCGGGGAACAGCTTGGTGCTGGGCTCCACCTGCCGATACCCAGAAGCCGGGGCAATGAGTTAAAAATACAGGATAATGCGGCACATACTTAAGCAAAACATATATCATAACATGGGCAGCCACCGTTTCCTAATTCCAAACAAAATATGGCTATTATCGTGAAGACAACAATTCTGTAAACGTCTCTATCTGCGTTATTGAGTCTACTGAACTTCTTGATCTGACATATCTCAAAATTTTACAGTTTACTAATTTGTACAACATTTATCGATGTACAACGATTGAAAAGTTATGACTGCAACAGGGCCTTTCCTGGAACTTGAATGCAGGCAACCTCGTCTAGTTACCTGGTAGTAGGTGCTGAGATCTTTTCCATTGGAGGTGAAGGTCAGCAGTCCATTGGCAGTGTCCACAAGACAGCCAATCTCCAGGCCATTGTTGTTACGACCCTGCCCTGGACTGGTGCTCTCTCCTGCCCACACCATATAACAGTTGCTACGCTTGATGCTAGTATTTAGAGAGAAATGCAAACAGACAGGTTGAGTATGTCCATGGGTCAGTCAAACTTAGCTCTTCCCAGTTAGCATCTCAGGGGATAGTCTGTGCCTGAGATGGAAAGTGGGTGATTTCACAAGGCAGCCGTGAGATTTTAGGTGTGACTGACCTCTCATGGACCTTGCCCTTCTCGTCCCCCAGGGTGACAGTCACGGTGCGGACCTTCTCTAGGTCGAAGGCCGTGTCGTACTGGTGGAAGTCGGAGGTCACCCAGCCGACCCACACACTTGAGGGTTCCTGGCCAGGAAAGATCCTCACAGAATAATAGTACTGAGGAGAGATACAGATGAGAAGCCATCAACAGAACTGCAAGGAGACAATCAGTACTGATAGTTATGAACTGTCAGTAGGATAGTTTGGTGCATGACATTACCACAGTAAAACATGTTCAACTGCCATTCAAAATCTCATATTACATATTTAACATGCTAACCAGAGATTCATAACAGTAAAAACACTACTGGCTCTGCACCACGACCTAAATATCACAAAATCAAAACGATTATGTAGAGGCAAGGTTTGCTTAAACTGTGGCCATTGTACTTAGTATTAAAGACTATAAACATACTAAAACTATTCATTATTATCTACTTCATGAATTATTTCAAATGCAGCTCAGGAATAGAACAGAAAACGCATACCTAATGATCGTATTTCAAAGAACTGATCTTAAGTCAATGAGAGTCATGTCGGGCCGCTATTCAGTCCGAAATGCAATGGATCATATTGACAGATGCCCTCACCGTAGATGTCTGCATGAGGTACTCATAGTCGTCCCTCTCGTCAGCTAGCACCTCCTCTGAAAGGCGGGCAGATGAGTGGCTGGTGCTGAAATCTGGCTTGGTTCTCTTAAGCATGAACCTGTAATAAAGACGATGGGGCAGGCGACCTTGTAGCTCAATAGGTAAAGCAAGAAGAGTCAAGTAGAACTATATTTGTTATAATGGAAAACTTTCTGTACAGTGAAAAGGTTATAATACCTGAAGTTAGTTCACAGAGCTATTGATAGGAAGTACTTTTATGTACGCTATGATACCAACCTCTGCTTGAGCTTAGATGGCTTCTCTTGGTTGTAATCCTTGTGGTTGTTGAACTCATCTTTATCTCTCTCTGAGCCATTGGGGCCCAAGTGGCCATGAGCAGTTTTCATAAGGACCTCAAAGTCTGAGACAGTCTCAAAGTCATCCAGGTCCTTCTTGGGCGAGAAGAAGCTGCCATTGGAAGGCAGCGTGGCCCCCGGCGACTTCGAGAATCCCTCGGCACACTCGACCGGCATGCTCAAGCGATAGAACACGATGTCGGTGTTGCTGTTCTGCGACCCGAAGGACCTCTGCGTGACCTTCAGACAGGGAGAACCATCGATGGTCCCATCGATCCGGGCAACCTTTTCAAAACAAAATGTAGAATGTTAAATTACAGGGCTTACACCTCAAGCTGATGTCCGTGCAGGCATGTTCCTGAAGGCACTTCAGCTGTTTTTATGGTAATAAATGACCAGTATTGCACTGGGGAGAAGGTTATGAGTCCATCGCCTCACCTCGAAATGCTCGTGATTTTGTGGTACCGGAATGAACTGGGGCAGCCTCTTGCTCAGCCACATAGTCAGATCCCTGTTCATGTTGACGGCGAAAGGTTCGAATCCCTCCTGCAGGCCACAGATAGTGAAGTACTTCAGCGTGCTGACATCCTTCCCGAAGTTCATCCGGCCCAGCTGACATACGCCCAGGCTGCACACGGGGATGAAACCTGCGGGGAAAGGGGCGCGATATACTCACATACCGGTGCAACCTGTTTTATACTGTAACGAAAAAAGGTCTGAAAAATGAGACTAACAACAACCAAAACTTCAATGTTATTAGTGAAATAATTTTGCACAAAATGACGGATTTGAGTTGCTTTTATACTAAATGGCAGTCAGTAGTGCAGTCAGTAGGTGGCACTCATGTCAAGATGATCTACAGTCAGAACACAGTTGTTACAGATACTACCCATAACTCAAAGTCAACCGTAGAGTCATTCCGTCTATAATAAAAATAAATTTGTACTCCGCTGTTATTGTTCACTTCTGTAATATACCATCAGCAGCGTTCAGGGGCTCTGAACATACCACATGACCAGCTCAAAACAATTTCTGTCCTTGACAGGGAGGCAGTGACCCCCTCCCCACCCCCGTCATGCTTTCAGCACACTCAGTCTCATGCACTCGTTGTCCTACAGTCATTAACGAAATGCATTCGCCGATTCATTTGTTCAAACAAACAGTACAATCATTAGCCTCTCTGTTCACATATACAATAAAAAGCAACGTTACCTTTTCAATTAAAATGTTTAATTAATGTAGCTTTCACACGGCATGACATTCATACTCGTCCTTTGGACATATTAATTTTTCAGAATACGTTACCTGAATTTACCCTGCCCCCGTTTTTCCATTGAAAGACTTTCTTATTGTAATAATACAAATTGCAAGTCATCCACACAAGTGTCACATGTTGAAAATGTTTAACAAGCTTGAAGGGCAGAGAAAGGAAACAAGTTTGCTGGAGTTACTTATTGGCCAACCTTTTCTTCTTTAGAGCAAAACACCAACCTTCGCAAACTTCGAAGTCCTTGAACGCCAGCTCTGACCCGGAGTCATCGAGGAGCACCTCCCCGTTGAGCGTGAACATCATGGTGTGCTCGTTCATGTCGACCATGCAGCCCACCACGTCGCCGGGCTGCCAGGAGCGGCCAAAGTGCTCGTTGCCTTGGTGCCACCGCTGAGCCTGCAATGTGGAGCCGAACATCTCAGCCCTGAGTGCTACTCTTTTCTACAAGACTGGGAGCACCTCCATTACACAGAAAGAGCCATGAAACATTTTAATTTTCTATAAAGCAATCATCATTTTTCCAAGGCTTACATAGTTCTATTCCGATACATTTTCTGCCCTCAAAAAATAAGCATTCATCTCCACTCCGAGCTCTGACAGCAATTGCAGTATGAATCATTGAGCGTGTAAATGGCTGCTCGCTGCAGGATCTGACAGCCTTCATGCGGATTTGAGCGTTTCCCAGTTCGTTTCTGCAGTGCCTTCTTGGACCTGCTAACAACTGGCTTGATGACAAGGAGCAACATATATTCGGCGAGGTTGAGAATGGCGTTCACCCTCACCCGCAATGACGCACCTCGGCAAAACCCCTCATTTGATTCCTGGCTCAGCAACTGAGTCATACAAAAGGTCCCTCACTCACTTTGAAGCCATCGAAGACGAAGGCCTGGTCGTCGGAGCCCAGCTCCCAGTCCGGCAGGCAGTCGGGCCGGGCCCAGCCCACCCTCATCTCCCCTGCCGTCACCGCCTCGAACTCGAAGTACCACTTCCCAGCATTCACGCTGTAGGTCTTCTCGGCGCGGAAGATCCGGAACCGTTCTGCCGTCATGTTGCTGATGTCCGACCTGGCGGCTGGAATGCAGAAAGGAGAATGGCGCAAAAAACAAACATGTGACGCCGGTCATGAGTCTGATTGGATGACGGCGCGAGGTGGCCCCAGCAACGGCGTTTGCTTCCATTAAAACCACTCAGTTGTGTGTGGCCCCCAGTTTGCCACAAACGGGTACTATGCTAGAGGGGGCAAACATCTTGAGTGTGGCCCCACAGACAACAAACCCACATCTGGGTGGCCCCCTTGATGAAGATATGCTTTATATGATGACTCATGGAGGAGAGAGAAGACCAAAAAAGGACAATGGGAATTAATTTCATTCTGCATACTGTATGATACAATAATGTCACTCGATGCACCACAACAAGAAAACAGTGGCAGGGACCAGGAAACTCGATGGGGATCCAGTTTCAACATCCAAACTGAGAAAAGTTTCCCAGCAGGAAAGGTTTTTCCCACTGCTGAACCCAAAATTACAAGGAACATTCCAAAAACAATCCAGGGGACCATTTTTCCGTTGCATGGAGTCCGTGTTGATATCAGGTCAACGTGATCCTCAGTCTCATGCCTTTGCAGCTGTACACAGATGCATCCTGCCTGGGTGGGGTCACAGGAGCACTGGCCCCAGCTGATTGGCCCCCGAAGTGCCCCTCCCCTGTCACTCATCAATTCAAAACATATCATTGGCTATTGATAAGAATGGCCCTTCAGTATGAATAATGGGCCCTCTTATGTCACCTCCTTAAAAAATCCTAGAATCTCCCCTGCATCCTGCTGCAATGAAGCCATACATGCTATCAAGCTACAAAAAAAATCATGCCGTTTCATCATATATCAGACTTTTAAAACGTTAGGAATAGATAAGTATAAAAAATGACTGCTTAAAATAGATTGGACAAGGTTTTATTGACGTGGTCAACAAATGCGATAAATTTAAGGAGACTTCACATAACAACAAGAGGCATGTGCCAGAATTTACCGTGATCTTGGTCGGGGGCCTCCAGGTTGTACCCATATCCCAGCAGGGTGCGGACTGCCTCCCTCAGACTGTCTTTATTGGACTTTTTGGTCCGTTCATCCAGCAGGGCATACGGAACGAGACGAGGATTTCTTCTGTTCTTCACATCCTGGTACGAGACACACGGGACACGCGAGAACGGGACAGATGGTCATAAACCAAGAAGCGTGCTCTGGGATTCTCCAGACTCACGGTCGCGTAACCCGCTCTTCATCCGTTAAACCTCCCCAAATTAAAAAAAAGCGAAAATTGTGAGCCCACTGAGAACTTCCGACAACTTTTCACGGCTTGTGAGACTCTGCCGCATATACAGCGAGTTCTTCATCACACAGCAAGAATAACCCAGACAAGAAGAATTCTGTAGCTCCCTATCCATATACCATGCAGGAGTCAGAGGTTTAATAAGAAACAGGTTTCTTCAGTCTCCAATAAGGGCACCAGGGAACGAGGCAAAATGAATGACCCAACCCAATGTTCTTGACAGGGCACCGATCCAACCAACCTTGGTGCCCATATATTTCCCCCTGCAACCACTGCATTAAAAATGAAGGATCAGACCCATGCTGGATGCCCCCATTCATTAATTTCTGCCCCCCCCCCCCACCACCATTCCATCCCAAAAAGACCCAAGCTGTCAGATCACACCTGCTGGATGCCATAGGTCCAGCCTTGCCGGATTCTGTCCCGGGCCCAAACGTTGTGTGCGTTCTCTGCCAGCTTGTCCACCATGGCTTCCTGGGAGGAGGACAGCTTGATGTGGCTCAGATCCATGGGAGCAGGCTTGTACCCACTCGACAGCTCATAGCTGCACAGAGAGAGGTCCGGGATCACACCTTGCATCATGACCCGTCGTGTCGTATCAAGGAGAAAGTGATCATGGCAAGAGACAAGTGCACTTCATTGATGAAACCACAGCTACAGAAATATGTACAGGGGTTAAGTCTGAGGTGACCCAAAACAGTATTCCCACTTAATTCCTCATGAATTAGCCCTCCTTCCTGTCAGTGCCAAAATAATGCGTTATGAATTATGTAACTGTGCCAGAATTCAAAAACTTTAAAAAGATCCATCAAATTTATGCCTTAGACCAGCATTTCTCAATCTGATCCTTGGGGACCCACAGTCGGTCCATGTTTTTGCTCCCTCCAATCTCCCTGCCAGACAGTCCACATTTTTGCTCCCTCCCAGCTCCCAGCAAAAAACGTGGACTGTTTGTGGGTCCTTGAGGACCGGACTGGGAAACACTGCCTTAGACCAACTTGAAAAGCTACTTGGTTTTACTTGGTAGAAAGCTTCAGGCTCTTCACTTTGTCTTCTGCACGCTCGTCAGCCACCCCCACATGGCATCCAAGGGCAAGCAGCGTTCTTCAGAGAAAGAAAACAAAGGATCTAGTCCAAAGACGTCTTTGCTGCCAGAATGCCTACTGCTCAGCCTGCACGGGTATTATTACTGATAATTACTGCTGATAATTTTACCTGCTTTTGACCTTCATCAAGGGTGATGTAGAGCATATAGTTACAAAGTAGCGGAATTACGTGTGAAACAAGCACCACACAAAGGAAGGAATCAAGGTAGACAATACAGGTGCTCAGTTGTGTATATTCAGAAAGTAAAAAGGTTAACTGTCCCCAGGCCTTGGAAATGACGGACAGCTTGTTACACCAAGGAGAATCCAGAGATAAGAAAAGGCCTTACGATGCAGGTATAGAATCAGTCCGAATACTTATACTATAGTTATGGTTTGGCATTATTATACAAATATCCTTCTGAGAGTCAAGATGATTTAAGATTCAATACAGTCAAACCTCTGATTACGAGTAACTTGGTTTGCGAGTGTTTTGCAAGACGAGCAAAATATTTTAACTTGATAAACGAGTGAGGTCTTGCGATACGAGTATTACGTGTACGCTTTGTCTGGCGAGCGTCACGTGATCACGACTGAGCCGATGGTTCTTCTCTCTCTCGCTGCGGGATTGTGGGTAATCGTTTCCGAAGCTTCGTCCTAGTAAAAGCACCACCCAAATAAGGGCGTAGCAGTGCGAGCGATGAATCTGTTAAACGGCAATGCAATGTCCACATTTCCGCGATATCGAAAAAGAGACAGAAGCGGCTGTCATTGGATAGCTTCCTTGTTAAAGTCACACAAAAAGAAAAAGATTCCAGTGAGCCAAAAAATAGCAGTGATTCCGTTAGTTATAGTGAAAGTCGTCCTACTGTACAAAATAACCCTCTTCTCCTCTCTCTCGTCTCCCTCACACCATCCACGATTCTTTTCAAAGGTAAAGTGCAAGTTAATTTGCTTTATGTATTTTTACTTTATATTTTATATGTATTTTATATTTTATTTATATTTTATATGTATATTTTTGTGTTGTGGAACGAATCATCTGAGTTTTCATTATTTCTAATTGGAAAATTCGCTTTGATATACGAGTGCTTTGGATTACGAGCACGTTTCCGGAACGAATTATGCTAGCAATCCGAGGTTTTGCTGTATATGCAAACATATTTGTGGAGATCATATGCTGAGGACTCATCTGTCACACAGTACTTCAGAATATGATTTAATTAAGAGACCGGCTTCCAGTCCGAAGTTCAGATCAAGAATACAGGATATGAACCGAGTCGTGCCACTCTGACCTAAATGGCCTGTTTTGACAAGGCTACCCCTGAAATTCTGAAATGAATTAGAAATTACCAGCTATCCCTTATGGTCTGTAATTCCACCTCACACTGAGGCTCAAAATACTGTTACAAAAACATTTGCATATAATGACATTTAGACTATCAGTGTCTGGGGTTTCAAGGAATACCATCATGGCTCATACAAATTAATCATGGATTTTTTTTTTTCACTCAAAAAAACTTCATATAGAGATAAGGGATCCTTCCTCATTTCAAATCTGTAATATAAAAAATCTGATCACCTTTTAATTGTGCTACACATAACCGAATACTACTGACACTGTGTTCAGCACAGCGAAGACCTTCCGAGTCTAAGTACACGGATTCAGAGACAAGATGATATCAGCAAATGTTATGATCACCTAAAGGCCTTAATTTTATGAATTCTTATAAGATTCTTCTATTATTTTTTTTTTTAAATAGCTTCACAGGCTTCCCAGCCATTTGCAGGAGCTTGTTTTTCTTCTGGAATGTTCTTTGTCCAATAAGTAATGAACTGCCTGCAATAACACTTACTTCAGTGTCTCCAGAGACATCTGTAAGTTATAGCTGCGCTCCTGTTCCGGAAGCTTGCAGAACTCCACCAGGCAAGGGTGCTGCCTTTTGTTGTCGTCTCGAACCTAGAGCACAAGGACAACAACTCATAGATGTGTCTCTTATAAATATGCCTCCTTCTGACCTATAGTCAAATATATGATTATCGGAGAAACTGTAAAAAAAAAAAATTTGAGGGTATCTTTGTGGGTATCTTACAAAGTTTCCCAACCGGTCCTCAGGAACCCACAAACAGTCCACATTTTTCCTCCCTCCGAGCTCCCTGCCAGTCAGTCCACACCAAAACATGGACTGTCTGTGGGTCCCTGAGCACTGGATTGGGAAAAATTGATGTAAGCATTGGATCTAGTCACTGTTCTAGCCAACGTGCCCCCGATTTGGCTCAAAAATCGTACAACAGACCTGGCAACACCATCGCCCCCCCCTGCGCCCGAAGGCCATTTCGGGATCTGTTAGGAACACAAAGCAGACAGGAGCAACGTCCGAAGACCCCAGTGTCCTGCTGAAGGCTGGGCATGGCAGTAAGGCATGTTTAATTAGCGCTGGTGCCCATGGTGACCTCCAAGGCGCACTCAGAAGGGCAGGTAGCCAGTGCCAACAGACAGCTTTCACCCAGGGGAGGGGCAGGGGAATGCTGGTCGCCAGCAGGGTGTGTGTGTGTGTGTGTGTGTGTGTGTGTGTGCGTGTGTAATTATTACACTGTGGGGACCAGACTTCTCCACAATGTGGTAAAAACCTGTAACTTTTTATCTTCTGGGGACATTTTTTTGGTGTTTGGTTAAGGCTGTCATAGTTGGAGTTAGGGTTATGCCCAAAGAAATTAATGGAGAGTCCCCATAAAGGTATGAATATGTGTGTGTGCCTGTGTGTGTGTGTGTGTGTGAGCGGGTTTACCTATCCTTATGGGCACACAATGTCCCCATAACGTGATAAATATCCGTTTTTTTTCCCTTATGGGGACCGGTTTCCTATTTTATAAAAATCGGTGACTGCTATGAAAAAACTAAAAATGCAAAAACTCTTGTATTTTGTTAGGTTACTTATG
>JAODJU010000041.1:11711777-11722066 GCA_026776725.1 Gnathonemus echidnorhynchus
ATTTTTCCCATTGAAATGAATGAGCGGTCCCCATAAGGATATGTTTACCCTACATGTGCGTGTGTGTGTGTGTGCGCGCATGAGTGTGTGCTTTTAACTCAGTAAATTTCAAATGCTGTTCCCTTCCCACATTCTCAAGGTCTTCTGAGTGAATTACACTCAGTCGTTAAAACGAGTTAAATAATGAAATCAGTGATACCAGTACCCAATAATGTAATTAAATGCATCTTAAATAAGAAAGAATAACAATACATTAATAAATTATATCATAAACATCTCCTATGGATCTTATGAGTTTCAGGAGAACTGCCTAATAGCCATTTCAACCGAACGTGCCGAACTTGATTGCCGAGAGTCGGGGGTGGTGAGCCACAGCCAGCGTGTGGCCGGGCATGAACACAGCACAAATACAGCTGATTAGGGTATTCGGAGGGGCACCGCCTCCTCTACAATCTGATTGGTTATCTCTCTTTTTTGTGTAAGTAAAACGCCCACCAGTCACAGGAAAGCCCCAACACAGGCACCAAGATGAAATAAGCATGAAGGATAACCTGGGTGTCTTTGGCTCCTGACAGGTGATTGATTGCCATGGCAACACACAAGAGCACCCAAACCCCACCCTGGGCCCCCGTTCCGGCTCACGGTCTTAACATTTGAGCAGCACTTAGGTGGTGTTTTGCAAAGCCAGACATTTCATGTCGAGGTGGATATGAAGCTCGCGGTTTTATAGCGAGTTAGGAGGCTGTGTCTGTGATCAGATGGTTGCTGGTTCGAATCCCAGGCTCAGCAGAATGATGTCACCATTGGGCCTTTGAGCGAGGCCCGTAAGCCCCAGCTGCTCAGGCACTGTCTGACCCGGCTTCCTCAAAAATGTATGTCGCTTTGACTAGATAAATAAAATGCAAAATTAAATATAGGCATCTGCACAGAAACCCATCTGAAAGCTAAAGCAAAGCTATTCGCACGTCATGCTGAACACGTCCCACGTCCTGCCGACTCTCTCTCTCTCTATCGAGCACCCATCCGTCTTTGAGCCTAACTAGAGCATGCCGGGCTCGTATTCGGCACCGCCCGGATATCTCGCAGGTATTCTGATAAGCAGGGAAGGGTAAAGCGGTGTGGCGTTGTATAAATTAAATATTTTTAATATATATAACATTTTCCCTTTGTACATGCATGAAACTCTTTTTTTTAAATTAGCTGCCGTCTTCCTTTTTTTTATTATTTGGCGGTTGCTTTTATCCAAAGCGACATATGTTTTTTTTTGACAGTCCGCAAAGCAGCTGGGGGTTAAGGGCTTCGCTCAAGGGCCCAGCGGTTACATCACAGTGCCGACTCTGGGATTTGACCCAGCGACCTTCCGGTCACAGGTTCAGCATGCTAATCCACCAAGTCACACACATCAGATGGGAAACTCTCCCAGTAAGAGGTCAGCAGCAGCAGGCAGCAGGAGGAGGACAGAGCAAACAGCTTTGGTTAGCTCAGCCGAGCAGCTCCGAGTCCGAGCACGCGGCTCGTCAGCACCCAGGTGACGTGGAAACCGAAATAACACTCAGGGAACAGCAGCAGCTGGAACGAACGAGAACACAAATGTTCCCAAATGGTCCCTGGAAGCACAGGACACAATGCAGGGCACACTGTAGACGGCCACTCCACTGCAGGGTGACCACTGGCGCTCAGGTGCACACTATGGGCAATTCAGCGACTCCAGTTCACCTGCAAGTTTTTGGACTGTGGGAGGAAGTCCACAGGAACACGGGGACAGCATGCAAACTCCACACGCGCACGCCGAGAGAGACAGGAAATGAAATCCACAAACCTGGAGGTGCAAGGCCGGGGCGCTCCCCACTGGGCCGCCCACTCATGCAACATGCAAAATATAATCGCAGGAACCTACAGCACATGACAGAGGGGAGTGGACCACTCCGAACTGCTATGACGGCCAAACAAAACCAGAGAAACAGCCCTCTCAGCGAGCAAGATTCGCAAGGCTAGTAAATCTCGACCAATTCTGAAAAAAAAAACAAGCTCTACAAATCAAACCAAAGTCACGAACAGCTTAATGATGAGGGGTAATATCAGAAATCACTGTAAATGTCTTCTAGAATTGAGTTAATCAATTTCACATATTTGTAACATCTGCCAAGCAACAAGACACAGTCCTTTATGATGACCTATGATCACGGCAACAAAACCACCATCTGGACAGTGGGCTCACTGCCGAAAGAAAATTTTTATTTATAATCGTTGTAACCTGCAAAAATGTGTCACAAAGAACTGAGAGAGGACAGCTGTCGACCGTCTCAGGTGTGAGATGTTTGTCACTCACTGTTCCGTAGGTCCAGCCAAGCTCGATCTTGTTCATGACCCAGAGCTCGTGAATGTTCTCTGCAAGCTTCTCCCGGATCCGCTCCAGGTGAGGAGGTAAGACGATCTGAAAATTTATGCCGGGATCAGGTGGATGTTCGAGCGGCAGGGCGTGGGGGGGCCTGGTCAGCTCCAGACAGCTGTCACCCAAAAGGCCGCTGCAATGGTACCTGGCTGGTGTCCACAGGAGTGGGCGTGAAGGCCGCCTGCGTCAGGGTCACCGTGGGCCCCAGCAGGTCTCGTGTGCCGCTGTGGTCCAGCTTGTACTCCTGGCTGTGCTCCACCCTCAGCTTCTCCCTGGGCAGCACAGCCTCGAAGCACGGCGCGTACCCAGGGGGCGGGAGGAACTTGAACTCTCCGTGACGGCCCCCCAGCAGGAAGCGCACTCTGCAGGGTGAGGAGACCACAGCTATAAACAAAACCTCACATAATGTATATCCTGGGATCTGAATCTATAGCCCTCTGGGTCTTACAGTAAGTCCAGTCCCCAAATGCTATACACAAAACCTCACATAATGTGTATCCTGGGATCTGAATCTATACCCCTCTGGGTTCTAAATCCAGTCCCCAAATGGTATACACCTCAGCCAATTTATATCATGGGATCTGAGTCTATAACCATCTGGGTTTTACACCAATTAGTGTGGAATTCTGAGCAAGAACCAAATTCAAGGATACAGACCCTGCAAATGCTGCCTTTTTTGTTAATTATTCAATATTGAGGGATAAGCCTTGACAACATGCATTAATATTATGATTACTAATTTATAACTTCTGTATTGCAAACACAGTAAATTTATTTCTTAAACCTTTTAAACAGTTAAGGCAAAGGTATCCACTCCTTGCCGCACTAATGCTTCCATATTTGGTCATTCTTGACGTCCGCACTAACATTACAGTATACTGTGTCGTCTAGTGTAAACTGTCAACTCCCACAAAAACGCTTTATATAAACCTGCACTGTGTCAGGATCTCATAGCAGTGATTCCTGCACAGTGCAGGAGCAGAACCCAGGCACGTGGGAAATGGGCCTAGCTGGGGCTCTGTCACGTCCCACAATTCTCCCGCGAAGCTTGTTTGGGAATTCCGTAAAGGTGCTTGGATCAGCTGGGCAAGAAACATTAGCTGGGGGGTGAAAGGGCCGGGATGCGCTAAAGATGACCAACGTGTGGATGTAGGGTGACCTGGAGGACATTATAAAGCTTTAAAATCAAGCAACAGAGAGATGCACCAATTTTCTACATATATTCCTCCAAAGTCATTTAATTTTAACAGGTTTCATTTAATTAAAAAAAATCCTAGATCAAAATGCAAGAATGAAATATTCAAGGATCTAAAGCCAAAAATCGCTATTAAAAAGCAAGCTTGTTCAAAATTAAACTAAAAGAAATTAAAATTAGAAGTAAAAATTGAATCGCAAAATGAAAACTAAAATGTCTCGCTAAGGACCTCCGTCAGGCTAATCCCATTAGCCAGCAGCCAATGAAGCCAATGGGTGCATCTCTTGAAGACGAGCCAAAATTTCACGAAATCTGCCGCCATCCACACGGCCCGACCCTTCGGTCCTCCTCCGCAATCTCATAACGAGATTAGCCCCGCTTTGATACATTAACCGCGGCGCAAAAATCAGTCGGCTGATGCCAAGCCCCTTATTGAGCCTCCGGAATACGTCTGTGTCAGAGATGCCTTTCCGTAGTCAGCAGAGTGGGGAAGAGCAATGTAATATGAAATCAATAGTAAAGCAGTTAACCCATCGTTTTAGGGAACCGGTGCGATTGCATTATGACAAAGTACACTGCATTCATCACACGCCATCTGCCTCACACTGAAAAAAATAACCCTAGCCAGCAAGACACAGATAATTGAAAAATTACTGGCCGTCGATAAGAGTGAGACTAAGGGCCAAGGCTGAAACGGGCGATGGGATGGACTGTCAACAGGCCATTTTTTTTTAGGCCGGGAGACTGGGGCACTCACTTGACCCCGGCCGAGAAGCTGACGACGGGGAAGAAGAGGCCGTCTGAGTTGAAGTTCTCGAACATGCCCTGGACGGGCTGCCCGTTGATGCGGAAGGAGATGCTGGGCGCACTGAGGTCCAGACAGCAGCTGACCACGTCGTCCGCCCGGAGAAGATGCTGATTGGGCGAGCTCACCGTCCGGGCGACGCAGCCTGTCCGGGAATAGGAGGGTACATCAGTCGGCGCGGAAATCCACCACCAGGACCTTCCAGATCGCAAGATACTCCGGTCAGTAATGACTAAGAGGAGCTATTGATTTCTCCACAAGCATCGTGAAAGCTAGCAGCAATTTATGGTGTTTGTGAATTCGGTTTACACAATAAAATAAAACAAACCACGTGATATATTTATGAGTAACCATGTCATGCTGTGGATCTATATCCCGTCACAGCCTATGGAAGAGAAACATTGATATTCCTGTCGACGGCATTCCGCTGCGTGGCTTACATGGCTTCAGTCACTCATTTATACCACCACCAAGCAACAGGTGTTCCAAAATCCCTGCTACTGGCACGACAAGAGCAGCATGGTCGAATTACACAGCAAACATACAGCCGTTCTTCGTGAAATACCACAGAGGCGAGACATGTTTACTGTTTCTCACACAGGCTTTTCAGAGACACCACACCTCTTCCCAAAACGCCTTCGCTTTTCACAAGCAATTGTACCCTTCTCACCCAAAATAACCAGAATTTTTTGCCCGATTATCTCATAGCGACACAAGGGTGCAGTGCGTCCCAAAGTTCTCTATGTGCCCTTACAAAAGGTTTCTATGACTAAGACAGACAGGTACACCATTCATTCCTGCATCAATGAACAAGCATGTTTAATAAAATTCTCTGGATCCAAACTAATTTTATGTGGATGAAAATCAGTGGTCAACATGTACACAAGGGTTTCAATTCTGACTTTAACACATACAGTGAGCTTTTACATTCATGCTGGACTCTTGTCTCTGGTTGTGAAACAGTGACCAATGGAGGGGCCTGTTTTAGCAACACATTTAATTAAACAGATTTGGGGTAAGTACTCAGCTGCCATTCCATCCATCCATCCATCCATACATCCCCTGAAACTGCTTATCCTATTCAGGGTCATGGGGGGTCTGGAGCCTATCCCAGAGGCTACAGGCACAAGGCAGCGAACAATGCAGGATGGGGCGCAAACCCAACGCAGCCAGATATTATTAAGAATACTCAATAAATACATTTTAGACCATTTTAGGTTTAAATGAGGTGTTTATAGGAAAATCTGGAAATGTGTTGGAAAAAAATTGAGTGAGGCGTACAAAAATGTAGGAAAACCGTGGATCTTGGCAGCTTTGACTATCTGTACATCCAGTTAATAGCTTCCATAAGCAAGTCTTTTCAGATCTATAGGGTCCTGCCAGGTGAATACGTTAAGTAATTGTGTCCATTTTAAATTTAGTGTAACAATGAAGAATAAAACTGCAAACAGTGCAGGGTCACAGTTCTGAAGTCATGTCCGATTCACTGTGCTGTGAATCAACCTACGACTGCAGGGTCTGGCACTACCAGCCAATCGGAGCGAGTTTAACATTACTTTCGTTACAGTTTCGAAAGTTTTAAGGTTTCCACTCTACTGACAGCCAAATGTGGGATGAAATCGTCTGTAGGAGTAACCAGACCATGAGGTCCTCCTGTGCAAATCCTTGATAAAATCTCGAGGCTGACATTCCGTGTTGAGTTCAGCGGGGGCTCAGGGGTAATTAGGGAGGAGCATTTTCCGTGAGGCATATGAAATCGTACGGGAAAAGCACAACACTTGGCAGTGACAAGGATCTGTAGACAGGGATGCATTTTCCTAACTGCTGTAGGCACGTCTATTTGGAAGGGCCCAGATAGTTCACCTCTACGCTAAGCAGGACAATGACTTGGCTGCACACTCCTGCATTAGAGGGTGAGTGATTCAGATAGTAATCACCTCCCTGACTGCCTGTCTCCTGTACTGCACTCTGGGATCAAAAAAAATTACAGAAATGGACCGCAGCCTTCGGGAGAGTCGAAGAGCAACTGGGAAGCTTCAGAAGCTGCCTCACCTGACCAAAGATGAAGACCGTCAAAGCCGTAGGAGTAGAGATCGTCCCCCACACCGTTGCCTCCCCAGCCCTCCCCACCCCCGGGGTAGGGGGAGTAGCCGTCGGTCGTCGCCCAACCCACGCGGAGGTGGGTAGCCTCGGCCGTGACGAACGGCGCCACGTGGTCCACGATGAGCTCATAATACCACTTCCGGTACTGGGCGGAACCTTCGCTGATGCCCAGGAAGATGTTCGGCCGCATGCTGCAGACGAGCGATAGGTGATACGTACCATGAGGAGACCGGGAATTCTGGGAAGAAACCCGACACACGGAAAGAGAGAACGGGGAAGGGCGGGTACCTGCTGACATGGTTGACTAGCCGCGTCTGGAGCAGCAGGTCCCGGCCGGGGAGCAGGTTGTCACAGATGAGGTGCTGGTTGGAACGCACCGCCACCCCGTGGCACACGCACAGAGAGCAGAGTACGTCCAGGACCTGTCAGCGACGTAGGCAGATTACCGTTTCAGCTTCGCCACACCCCTTCCATACCCTATTCTCTTATTGGCCCATGGATCCAGGACAAATCGAAATTTGTTTAACCTGCTTGTCATTTGTCATTTTCCTTCCCATTCTGATAGGCTGATAAAATGAGGGAAGGGCTGGTGGCCATTGGGCCCTAAGCAGCCATTTAGTTTGTACATGCTTCAGGAAGGAAGTCAGGCACACATCTACATCCCCAACAGAAACATACAACCTACTGGTGCAAGACTCTACGCTGTACTATGTTCTGGTATAACTGGGTGCCGGTTGATAGATAACCCAATCCACTGATACACTGATAGTCTAAATATACAGTTGAATAAACACCCAAATGAGACGTAAATACATCATAATTAACACTCACACACACTCATATAAAAGACCAAGCCAGGCAGCCTAGGTTACATTAGTCTGGCGCATAATTTTAAAAGGACAACATTTAAATAAATGGCACGAAGAAGAATACAGACTGGAACAAAAAGGCAATTAGATCAAGCAGCCTGGGTATGTGGTAGCAATTCAAATGAATCAAATCATCAACAACTGGCTATTCAAAATGGAAATAATATGGCAAGCGAATAAAATTTGCTGTCCCGGCTGCGACTTGCCGTCAAAGCAGAACCGCCTCTGCGAGACCCTAGAGTCAAGAGTCGTCAGTTAAAGAGAAACAGACCCCCCCGGGTCCCCCGTGATGCTGAGCAGGAGCGACTGGAAAAAGCCAGAGGCTGTCAGGCGAGAGCCACTCACTCACAGCGGCCCCCCCACACTACGCAAGGGGTGGTAATAAAATGATCTAGGGGTGTCCCATGCGCGAACATCATGTTGACATCTGGATCGAAGGACGGAGAAGCACAGAGCTTGAGAAGGTGAGACTGACTTGGACCAACAACTGCAGAGGCATGTGCTAACCCAGAGGAGCTGGAGATCCAGGCCCAGGAATGTGGATGTCAAACCTCAGAGGTCAAAGGGTCAGGAGAACAAAGGGTCAGAGAGTTTGTCCCGGCCACCATAAAGAGTGACCAGCTCCATCAGATGCCTGGAGAACGAGAATATTCCTAGCTTCCCACACAAACCAGTCTGACCATCAAGGCGCCGTGTGACCGCAGCCATCGCAAGTGGGTGCAGCATCAGCCTTGGGCATTTTCAGGGTCATGTGACTTTGATCGCAGACCACCAGACGCTACAGGACTTGTGTCTCCGTTCTCTTTTATGCATCATTTTCCAGATGTACGGTTTAATCTCTCTCTCAGGTATACTTTACCTCATGCTAACAAAATAGGTATTTTGTATTTTCTCTAATTTGGAACAATTAATATACTTGATTTATTTGATTATTAACTGGCTTAGCTGGCATTTTCAGCTGTGCTAGATCAGAGCTGTTATGGGGTAAGCTCGATACAGCCATCAGAGTTTACCGATCAATTTTGCTTCCCTTTGAGGTTTGATATAGGATTCCATGGGGGCTAAACTCCCTTCCTCTCTGTCTTGAGGCGACCTTGCAGTGACAGGTGGTGTGTGGATTTTATGACTGTTTGCCCTGCAAAATGCCACACAGCGCAGTCCAGACCTTATCAGTCATCTGGAAGACATGAGCGCGCAGCTTCTACAACTAATCCATGCGTCGCTCGTAATACGTAACTACGTAACTTCTTACGATAGCATCAAAATCATGAACGCTGACAATAACCGTTTCTTAAATGCTGATGATCTTTCACTCAGCCCAACAGAAAAATCAACATGCTTGCAAATTATTGCGGCTATTTGTGAAATTTATATATATATGGTACGTTATGTGATGCTAACCCAAGAAAAATTTCTAAGTACAATCCGTACAACCCAATATGGCTACTACGTTCCCTCACAGCGGGACTGGAAAATTAATCGCATTTTATTTTCAATTCTGATTTTGGCATCCAATGATTATCAAACAAAATAATCAAGATTAACACGATTTTGCAGTGACACAATTAATTATATCTTTGTGGAAATAATTGAAAATGGTCCCCACAATGTCAAAATAACAGGTTTTTATTACATTGTGGGGAACATTTGGACCCCACTACATAATATAAAATGATCCACACACACACACACGCACACCATAATCACACACATGATCACGGTGACCAACAGCAAACCACAAGGTGACACATGCAAAACTGTAGCTCATGCTGATACATTGAACATTGACTCACATTCAGTATATATGTAGATAAAGCTATGCATAGTGGTTGGTTTTCCCCAATAAAGGAAGAAACTATTAAATAAATCGGTTCAATTGAATATTACAATGTAGATCTGATCCTGCTCCACAGAGCTCAGTTATTACAGCATATGTAATATACTTTCAAATCAATCTGTGATGTAAAAGTATTGAGAGGCTATTTGAAAATAAACCGAGCAGAAAAACTGGACTTCTTAAAAAAAAAACAGGCACATTCGTGGGAGAGCGATACGCTTAGGTGCCCGCATGCAGCTCTGCCGCAGTTCCATTACATCTCGACTCGTCTGGATTAACACTCTAATTAAGACGCGTGCGGTAATGGGCTGATGTGCGGCCGCTTTCAGACCTTGTGGTTCCTCCCGTGTTTGTCCAGGAGGGAGATGATGGACTTGATGTGTCCTTCCTTGATGATGTTGAGAGCTTCTGGACTTTCCACCAGGACACAGTGCAGAACCTCCAAAATGCCTAAAATTAGAGGAAACTGATTCATTCCTACTCAGGCAAGCCCCGTAGAGTGAAAAGAAGGGACGGTAAATGGAGGGGGTGTTATCAAAGGAGAACAATGAACCGATTTAACTCAGCTTGGCTCACAAACTCAATTCGAAAGCTTTGAGTGCATCGCACACGCCTGGCTTCCAGCAGATTCAGGCCTGCGGCTTCTTAACATGGGAAACCAGCGCGGAAAATGCCGGAAATGCCGCGGGACACTCCTTTCGCAACCGGGGAGCGCGGGCGCCCCAGAAACACCAGCATCCGTCGGCAGCGAGTGGGACGGATAGCTGGTGTGACTCACCTTCGCCAAAAAGAGCTTAGGTGGGCTTTTTAAGGCCGGTGACTCATCTTGCGGGCCTCATCAAAAACGCCCAAAATGGATACTCCCTCACCCACGAGGCCTAATCGCGTCAGGTGCACACCGAATAACAGCGGCAGAGCGGGGGCTCCGGTACGTGTCGTGCTGTGCGGGGGGTGGGCTGGGAAAGCATTCACTAAATCCCTGCAGGGGTGTAGTGACAGGTAACAGCTTTACAAGGCGTAGCTCAGGGAAGCGTATCCCCCAGCAAGGCCGTGGTTAAAAAGAGAGGGGGGGGGGGGGGGGGCGGCCC
>JAODJU010000041.1:11732804-11745304 GCA_026776725.1 Gnathonemus echidnorhynchus
TTTTTCAGCCTGTCACTAACCCCCCCCCCCCCCCCCCAACGGAACCAGGAACAACTGCGGCCAATCAAAGAGAAGATGGTGCTAACAAGGCGGGACCTCTGAGGCTGCCAGCCAATGGGAGACCACACTGCCTGCTCACCTGCGCTGCTCCTCTCCATGCTCCCCAGATGGGACTGTCAGGCACTCGTCCATGTGGCCGTGCAGCAGTCTTAGCACGTCACCACCGATCAGGTATCCTGTGGGGAAAGAGGAAGAAGGACGTCTGTTAGCCAGATCCACAATCAGGGCTTGATCCTGCGAGGAGGAATAACAACACTAACAACAAGAGAACAGCAACAGAAAGAACTAGATGCCGTCGGAATGACAACAATGTACAATGAGTCCCCTGTTTCTGCAAGTTTCAGTAACGACGATTTCACTGATCTGCAGTTTACTGCAGCCGGAAAGACACTGGAAAATTCCAGAAATAAACAGTTCACAAGTTTCAAACTGCGAGCCTAGTGAGTATAAGTTATAGCATGATGAAATCGGCCCCCCAGTCATCTCCCTTTGTCCCCCTCCCTCTGTCATCCAGTCTGCTGATCACAGTCATCGGCACGTTACTGCAGCGTCTGATTTATAAAAATGTATAAAAAAGCATGATTCTCATTGCCCCGTCATCCCCTGATACAAGATATTTATTCATGGCTCCATGATCTCTTGAGAATTAGGCTAAAATGTCAGAATCCCTTTCATTTGAGAGAAAGAGAATAGCACTGTATAGTCGAGTGTACTAACGTAAAATGTACTTTATTATTACTGTATTTAATGCTGGTAATGTCTTACTGTGTGTAATTCACCCCTGGTCACTGGGGGACTAATGTATTTTCCAGACACCCCCATCACTCTCACCCCTCCCTAATCCTCCCACAACCCCCAACCCCCACAATCTAATCCCTCCCTAACTCTGAGTGACTCGTCCAGGTGTAATACACTTCACCAGATCAGTGTTTTGCCTGCCACCTTTATGCGCCACTGCTTAAATATTAGTGTGACTCTTTGTTTTGATTCTTAAGTTTTGATTAGTTCCAGATCTTCATCGCTACAATGTGCCTGCAAAGTTTAAAAAGATCTGCTATCGTGCTAATGAGATACGTGTCTGCGGAGGTGGACCGACCCTAAACCCATATGCCCTCCTCATGCGGGCAGTACAATAATAATAACACTAACCCTTCATCCACAAACACTGCCCTGTACTGAGGATAAATGAACATATGATGATGATGTTGAATTCTTCTTTCTTGTGATATAAATACTGTTTTTATACATTCCTCTGGTAACATGACAAACCCTCAGCTTCATAGCCCCATGTAACATAACAACACTGTACAGTTTCCTAACCTTGTTATGGTTCCGTACTGCAATTATGCAGCCTTATCCAATCTGCTGTGCCTGGCGTTACACTTATTAGTTCCTGAACAGTTTAATGAGTCTTTAAATTCAATTCCCAGCCCAAGAAGATGAGGTATAAAAGACACACAGTGTGTGGAGTAAAGGACAATTGAGGTTTATCTTTCACTTCCATTCTTCTTTCATTCCTTTTCTGCTTCCTTTTTTCCGATTTTTTCATTTTACTTTCTTCCCACCTTCCTTTATTCCATCCTTCCTCCCTCCCTCAATTCTTTCCTTCATGCCTTTTATCCTTCCCTCCTTCCTTCCGTATTTCCTTCCTTTATTCCTTCCTTCCTCCCTTAATTCCTTCCTTCCTTTCATGCCTTCCCTCCTTTATGATGTATTATGTTGAGGTAAATCCTGCTAACTGCTATGTGCAACTGCACAAATCATTTTACATCACCTCCTCGCTACTGTAAAATCTCTGCACTGTTTATTTACCGCCTGTTTGCACCTTGCATGCCTTATTACTGTAACGTTAAGTGTACTATATATATGTTACTATATGTTGCACCGGGGCCATAGAGAAACGTTGTTTCATCACTCTTTGTACGCGTATGAAGCTGCTGATGACAATTAAGTAACCTTGAACCTTTTATCCTTCCCTCCTTTATTTCTTCCTTCATTATTTTATTTCTTCCTTTTTCATTCCTTCTTTCCCTCCTTTCTTCATGCCTTTTATCATTTCCTTCCCCCCTTCATGCATTTTATCCTTCCCTCCTTTATTCCTTCCCTCCATCTTTTCTTCCTTCATTCCTTCCTGCCTCTTCATTCTTTCCCTCCTTCCTTCTTGCCTTTTATCCTTCCCTCCTTCATTCCTTCTATCCCTAATTTCTTGTCTTTTCCTCCTTCCTTTCTTCATGCATTTTTTCCTTCTCTCCTTCCTTCCCTCCTTTCTTCATGCATTTTTTCCTTCCCTCTTTCGTTCCTTCACCAACAGGCTTGGCCAAAGCATCCTTTCCCTCAGCCAACATCATCCTGAGCTTTTAATGTTGGCGTGGGCCAAACCTCCCGCCCTCTCCACCGTGGCCCCGCCCCCTTTCCCAGACGCTCAGCTCTTACCCTGAGCGACTTCACTCCCGGAGCAGATGGGCGCCACACTCCAAAGGGTCTGCTGGAAGGCGGCGTCCACATGAAGACTCCCGTTGCCGTAGGACAAGTGCTGATGGATGGGAGGGGGGGGAGAGAGCACGTGTCATGAATGTGCAAAGAGAAGCAGCCATCAGTCTTTACCATGCAGAGCAGCAAATGAGTCTCTAGACTGCGATTTCACACTCAATGCGCCATTCGGCTGTGATTGTCTACAAGCTCACGCCCATTACCGTCTCCCTGTTCTACAGTTCCAATTACACTCAAACAGTTCCTATCAAGTGCAGTGTTGCTATAGCGATATATTTAACATTTTATTTACTTAGCAGATGCTTTTACCCATTTTCTGAGAAAGCAGGGTGAGAAGATCACTGGAGAAATTGGGGGTTAAGGACCTCGCCCAAGGGCCCAAGGATGATATCACTCTGCTAACCAGGGGATTTGAACCAGTGACCTTCCGGTCACAAGCACAGCGCCCCTATATTATATCCCTGTGAGCCCCTCCCCCTTTTCTGCATGACTTTATGCTGCTCACCTAACACTAGGGGGCGGTGCCTATCTTCATAACTGGCAGATCACCCCCCCCCCCATTCTCCTCCCTCAAAGCCCACACTCACCAGGTACCGTTCAGACGAGACGCTGACCAGGATCAGGTCGTCTCCCACTCGCACCTTTTCACCCTCTGACCTCTGCTTGGATGCGGGGTGAATGGTCCACCAGCATGCCTCCCCTACATGTGCACGGGGCAGCGGGTTGGGGGCAAGGGACTGGGTTAGAGAGCAGCCTGTACGGAATGATGAGCCGCCCTGACATGCAGCGGGCAGGATTATCCTGAGCTGTCAATCAAAAACAACCTACTTCCTCCTAGTTGGTTTATGTGCTCCAGGTGGGTTAAACAAAGGTCTCAAAGCCTCCTTTCTCACCTCATTACTGATGTCTATGCTTTTTCTTCTCCATTTATTTAGCATCTATTTAACAAGAACTGAGCATCTGTAGCTGAACAGTACAGAAGCAAAGGTAACAAGTGCGCCACATCTCCACTGACACTGGCAGCCCTCCCGCCTGGCACTGAGACCAGGCCCCAAGGGGAGGCATGGCTCCCTGGGGTCGCGTTACCCCCAGGGCATCACGAGGCGGGCTTGGGTTTCAGTGTTTTCGGAAGCTCAACGATGACACGCGAGTTCAAGACGGGCGCTTTCGTAAATGCGGGGAAACGTGCGACCGTACGGCACGATGACACCGCCCGCGGCCCTTCCGAAGGTGTCGTCATGTTCATGGTGACGTCACGGCGACGGTGAGGGAATCTTCTACCTGTCGTGTCTTCCTGCAGTCCGACATCGAACGCCAGTTTGTCGGTCGAAGAGCGCGAAGTGGATAAACAGCAAAGGTACTGGAGATGGGGCAGCGGGAGAGAGATTTCATTATTTACGAACCAGAAGCAATGCAGCGCTCCTAAGCATAGAAAATGTCTCCTGGAGAGATCCAGCCAGTGCACAGTTCATTCGCATTAGGCAGCATATCTGACTTCTCCAGAGGTGGACAGTTCATGTCCAAAAAGTAAAAATCTAGACCAGTATTATGTTTCAACCAACCAGTTGAGTACTCTGTGACTGCGACTCCGTATACTCAACTGCTTGGCTGAAACAAAAGTTTGATCTGGATTTTTACTTTCTGGACCTGAACTGTCCACCTCTGGAGAAGTCAGATACGCTGCCTAATGTGAATGCTGAAAATAGAGGACCTTGATATTGCAATTCAGATGAGCAGCCAGCAGGCAGCCCTAATTTAAAGAGACAGGGCACAGGAGGTCCTCAGGCAGGATTCTGGGGGGGGGGCGCTCACCATCCCGCTGTAGGAGTGTCGAAGCAGCACAGCGTGGCCGTATAGGAGGGTGCGGTGTCCTCCTCCCTGGGCAGTCTGGGAAAAAATTGGAGCAGGCAGATAAACCTGGAGGAGCTATTTCTTAGTTAATTCGTAAAGTGGGGGGTATTGCAAGGAGATGTAAAGTCTGGTTACAAGCACATTCATTCGCGTTACCTGTGCCTTATTACCAATATAAGACGGAATTCCCTTTCGCCTCACTTCCTGAAAACTTACGCCACACCCTGATGCTGGATCTTACTCTCCAGATTAGCTCTTTCCGCAACCTGACGTCCATTTTGTGTTTCCATGTGCCGTCCCCCAAAACAGCTGCTCTCCTCGATCTCCCCCACTTTACTAAAGCCTGTCTCCCCTCATAAAGACACATAAACCCCCCATGCCTTCTTCCCATCTCCCTGTCACCCAGTTCTGTTGAATGCTCCTGCCCAGAGCAAGTCTCACAAAATGCACGGCCCATTTTCAGACCGAGAACTTCTCCGTTACGCTAAAATACGAAAGAATGGCTCTTCAGATCTGGGGCTGCCGGTTCGTTCAGCTGCTGGCTAGACTGCAGGAGGACAGAGATTTGGAAGCAGCTCCAGTGAGACATGGGCGCGACCCAACAGCAGTGAATTTACGATCATAGGGGATAAGATGGAAAAATTTATAGGTGAAAGATTTATGGGAGGGCAAAAAAAACTATTCTGCACTATGTAGGAGAGAGTGTGGTCCTGCAGAAACAGCAAGCTAGATGTACTTCAAAAAACACTGGAAATTTACTGTCATAGTTTAATAGACTATATTATAATTTTTGCATAAAATAAATATCAGTATCAGTAAAAAGTGTCCTTAATAAGATTCCTTTACGAAAGTCAAAGCTTTGCCATGACTCTGGAATAGGCTCAAGAATCTCACCCATAGCTAACATCACATGCCAAAGCAACTTTTGGCGGCTTTAAGCACTTAAAAATGCTTTTGTAGTCATCTGAGAGGCCACTTGCATAAACAGGAAGTCAGCTCTGTCCATCTCAGAGACTGCACACATAAACAGGAAGTCAGCTCTGTCCATCTCAGAGACTACACACATAAACAGGAAGTCAGCTCTGTCCATCTGAGAAACTGCACGCATAAACAGGAAGTCAGCTCTGTCCATCTCAGAGACTGCACACATAAACAGGAAGTCAGGTCTGTCCATCTCAGAGACTGCACACATAAACAGGAAGTCAGCTCTGCCTCATTCTCAATGTACAGAGCCAGCCGGTGACAAGTGGACCTTTTTTTTTGATAAGCTAAATTCATATTTTTAGACTGTCCTCACACTCTTTCATTTTTTGTAAAGTTTAAAAATAAAAACGCAACCACGTTCTTGACCTTGTTCAGCCAATTCAGCAAATCAGGCTGTTTCAGATGGCCTGGCCCCTCTCTCTGGCCCAGGCCTGGTCCTGAGGAGAGGCAGCTATAAAAAAAACAATCGCCTCGCACCCTCCAGGGTAGCTGGAGTCGATTTCACCTTGTCCACAGGCAGCAGCCGAGCGGCTTCACCAAATTACTGCTAAACTAACATCTATTAGGCAGGTGTCAGGGCACGTTAATTTTCGGCCCTGCGTCCCCTTTAATTTAGGACGGTCAGGTGCCGCATTCTTCTGTGCAGTCTGTACTAATCGCAGATGTAATTCAACAAGACAGCCATGTTACGTCTTCCATAGCGGAAGAGGAGAAGAATTTGCCCAAATCATCTCAGTCATTCAACCTAACCAAAACAGATTCATAAGGAATTGAACAAAAATGACTCGCTCTGGAAATCTTGCTACTGCTCTGATCTGTTGCAGGTGATTTTCCCCTGATGGAACCAGAGAGGGGGGATATCAGACGAGTCACCTATAAAACGTAGCTTTGGAGGAGATGCAGCAGTGTTTCCCAATCCAATCCATGGCGACCCACAGCCAGTCCACGTTTTTGCTCCCTCCCAGTTCCCTCCCGGGATCCAGCATCAGCACAGGGAGTTCAACTGGAACTCCAATGGTTAGAACCAATGTGAAGAAGGATGCTGTTTAAAAGACCAGGGAGGTCAACTCACATTTCACTTAGCTGGCTTTCCTGGACTGGGTTTATAGCACATGATGGTGAGATTACTGGGAACACTTAACTTTAAGGCGTGCTCCTTAGCTATTAATAAACTGTTATTAATGATCTGATAATATATTACAGAGACAGAAAGAATCATCCGCAAGTCAGATCATATCTGGAAATGTATTATAATCAAGTTTTGCTCCTAGTACTTACAAAACAGCTTGTAAATCACTTGCAAATTTAAAACAATGGGCTAGTAAGCATGATGGGAAATCACTTATAATTCTGCATTTCTAACCTTTTTTAGGAAAGACTTTAAAAGGAGTAAATACTTAATAAAGGACTGAGATTTCTTCGTACGACATTTCTAAACTTGATTAAAGGTGAATATTTTTATTTTATGATATATTATCAAATAATTGTCAACAGTTTCAGGATGGGAGGAGGGAACTGGGACTTTAATTGGGTGAGAGGAATCAACACAAAGGAGCCGTTTTGGGGTCCGCAAAAGGGCCATTGGCAGCCAAAGCAAGAAGTCATCGGGTCTGCGGGGAAGGTCACATGGTCTGGTGTGAGGGCCAGAAGTTACAGCAGTTTTGTGTCATTGATAATTAGGCACAGGTGATTGAAGGGGGCTTGTCACCTGACATCTACCCCCACACATACACACACACAATCTTACAACAACATATTGTACATTGTGCTGAAAAACACCACACAACACCACAGCCGGCATCACAAACCACAAGACCCCGCTCACTGGCTGATGATTGGCTGACGCTGTCACCGCCCAGTTCACTGCTGCTTATAAACACACAAGGCCTGCTATCATTAACTGTCCACTAGGAGAGCATCTCCCAACTCTCAGGTTGGCCTGCAAAGCACACAGTGCCTCATCCAATTTAGCGGGCCGTCGGTCCCGGCTGTCAGTCACCAGTAGCTGTGATTTGGGTAAATACTGTTTGTGACACCCAGGCAACCAAATCAGACGAGGAGAGAGGCAGTGAGGGGTTAGGGAGAGCAAGTGTCAGACAGATTACAAGCGAGTAGCGCAACAGAAATGTGAAACTTACCTTCATCATGAATTTCTGTGGGCATGAGAAACAGAACAAACAGAGACAGCCAAGTCAAACAAACAGCAATGAATCTTCCAGCCACTCGTCCCGTAGGGGGCAGCGTGGAGCAACATCACCCAAGTCAACATCACGGATGGGGCCACAAGTGCTGATGTGAGATGCTAATTAATGCAGAGCTGGCCTCCAAACACACAATCTCTTAAATCCAGGGAAAAGCGCCCAATCGCCAGGTAAGGAGAGCATTTTCCCTAATAACTGGAGAAAGCTGATACGGTCGGCTCTGCTTTAATTGTTTATTACTATAATTGCAGGCGTTAATGCGTTTAATTGCTTTATGGTTGGTAACACACTCCCCAGTGTTCCTACACCTTCCAACAGCAAAGACGGTCTTTGGTAACATACGCAGCTGGATCTCAAGTATTTCGTCCATTCAGGTTTATTCCGAAATCCATGCAAGCTGGAAAGCGACTGAAACAAATATATTGTTTATCTAATATAATCTATCCTTCAAAACTCCTCTCTCTGAAATATCCAAAGTAATATTCTATGTGTGGATTTCCCGATTTGAACAAAATCCCGAGGATGAAGACCAGCTTCTGCACAGTCCTGAAGCCAGCGTCCCAAACTTCAGAAACATACATCACCAGGGTCCATTATATTGTCTGTCTGTCCATCCATCCATCCATACATCAACTCGCTATTTGAAAAGACCAAGGAGGTCAACCCACAGCTCAATTAGCTGGCTTTCCTGGACTGGGTTTTTAAAATATGATGGTGAGATTCTTGGGAACATCCATCCATCCCACTCATCTAGTAAGAGGCCACTATGTATACTGTATAATGTTAAATAATATAAGGCATAAATATTGACAGAGAAGTCCAGTGTCACCTGCTTTCTTTAATGGCACATTACTTTTGCTGACTTCATTTTATCCTGTTCCTCAAGATTATATTCATGCCCTCATGTTCCTTTTAATTCCACGTTACTCTTTGCACTGTGCATCCATTGCACCTCGTCTTTTACACTGCATGCCTATCTGACTGTGCACTCCATGCTCACTGCAGAATGCAGTACAATTTCCTTCTGGGATCAATAGCATTAATTCCAAATCTAGTTCTAATTCGAATAAATACTTCAGAGATGTAATGTAAATGAGTGTATGAGCTGCTCTTCCGCAGCACATGGAAGGTAAATGATCGTGTCTCTGCAGAGCAGCAGTGAAACTCGGCCATTGCATGTAAGTAAGTCTGGTCTCATTCTCCTAACCTTGGCTGACATTTACTCCGCTCCCACTTTGCTATGTGGGACACTGCAGGTGTGTTAAAATAACGCACCCTGTGACGCAGCAGCAGCAGCCCCGCCCCAATCCGAAGGTCACGCTCAGCGGCCAGGGACGGCCCAGATGCTTTTAATTCATACCTCCAGGTGGACGTTCCCTGTGCGTGTCCCGTTTTTGGGTAGAAAGCACAGAATCGCAGTTTTTTTTTTTTTTTAAACCTCTTTGATTCTGAATTCCCTTACATAAACCAAGATCTGTGAATGGTGAAATCCTCTGAACGTAGAACTGGACGGGGATGTAAAAGATCCCAGGTCGACAGCTACCGCGGAAATCCATAATGTGACTCCGAACAGATACCGTGGACCAGCCCTCTCCAGCACGTTACTCCACCTGGTCCAGGTCTCACCTGCAGAATCCACCCGCCACACGTCTGCAGGAGCAGATGTAGGATGTTCCAGCAAGCACGACCGCTATTGCTTTTTGACAATGAAGGTTCTGCCCTTCCACATGGGGGCAGTGTATACTCTCCAGGAACTTTTCTCATAACAGACCTACATGTTCATTGTATAAAGCTACAAAGAATTCTATCTTTTATTGTAATTTTCTTTACACCGTTTGCGGCACAGTGTATATACAAAGATATAGCACGCTTTTTGGTCACAAGAGGATACAAAGCACATTGCATCTGACTCTGGCTTTGTAATGACAAGTGCATTTTTATTACATTATTTATGAATAACGCTTCTGTGTAATTACAGAACCTTAATGCATTCTTCATGGATACAATAGAGGGTTTCTGAATGCAGGTGCATTGTGTATGCGTGTGGCTGCCGCTGCAGTCTGCACGCACGTCCGTCTGCGCACATGCGGCGTCTGCGAAGGCAGTGGGACAGTCGAACCTGGCCTAGGAGTGCAGACGTAGTTGATTCTCCCACATCAAATCGGAATTGCAGCCTTTATCAAACACAGAAAATGAAACTCGAGGGAAAAAGATGGAAGATAAAACGCACAAATCATAAACGGTCTGCTCTCTTTAGGAGGCTAACTTTTAAATAGCACAAAGCATAGATTCCTGTCCTATTGCTGTCAATGAGATCTTCACAGGTAGCAGAATGACTTGTTTCTCTGGCTAACGTTATTTTTAAAGGGACGGGCTTTTTTAAACGCCATAGCGCATTCAGGTTGAGATGGTCCCTTTAACTGCACTGTCCCATCTCTCTGAAATGCTACCATAGGCTGGGCTCCATCAGCAAGGTAAACCAAAGCTGATTAATTCAGTATGGCCACGACTTAATGAAGACAGGGATCTCTGAAGAGGAACACTGAACAAAACTGCTCCAAAATCCTCTCACCAAAGGGGCCTTAAAATCCCTTTCAGTCTAAATAAACAGAAAACCTGAAACGAACACCCAGAGAATTACACCCTCCTCCGTTCCAGCAGCTAAGTTAAGAGTGAAGACCAGGCATGCATCAACACCAGCCTGGGACGTGTGGTCGCTGTTGGACCTTTGAGCGCTGTTGGAACCTGGGTCGGCAATATGTATTGCTCCATCTTTTTAATCGTGCCTGGCTCTGTTAATTAACAAGTATGCCATAATGAGTAGAAATGTTCCTTTGATGGCTTTGCCAACAAACAAAAACATCTAATAGTATCGTCTGAAGCATCACTATTTCACTTAGGCAATCACCTTTGTCTGATGTTGCAGTGGGGTTCCCCTAGAACATATTGTAAATATTACTGATGTCTGTGTGCATTTCCGAGCACGGGTTCCACCCTCTGCCCCCTCTGCTTGAGTGTTATTATTTTTAACTTTGTAACAAGACATTTTGCATGTGAAAGACCAATTGATGTTGAGCTGTAATTAGCCGCTATATTACGCATTTATGGCTTACTAATTCGTCTAATAAATTTTTAATCTGCTTTTCGAAGACGTAATGGACAGCGCCGCTCTTAGGCCACGCGGCGCTCATCGCCGGACGCCACAGACGCGACCGGGCCGACGGTTAGAATGCGATTGCCGTGGTGTGTTCCCAGCGCGAGGGCTGTGATAGGCGAGGCCGTCTTCCGGTGGACCACAGGTCTGGACCAGAGGCATGGAGGAAAAAAAAAAAATGGACAGCCTTCATCGATGGATTCGGGTCGGCGCAGATCCAGAGCTGGTTTCCTATTCCAAGTCCTCGGCAACTTCAGGCCACGGCCGCGATCTGCTCGCCGGCAAATTAATGAAGAAAGAGAGGGCCCTTATCTGCTTACGTAATTGGAGGCATGAGAGAGCATTAAGCTCTTTGTACTGTAGGAGGTCTGGGGCAGAGTGCGGACAGGGAGACGGAGGCATGCAGATCCAAAATAGGCAATCCGCAACGGCGTTCCTCCTGCTCTTCCTGGAAGTGGACGCCCCAGACTTACTCATCCTGTCGTTTCAGAACCGACTTCTCCACCCTAACAGAACCCTCGCCACTCACTCGACGAAGCCCCACGTTCAACTGCCCCCCTGTCTTACCCCCTCCACCCCCCATCCCTGCAGGTCAGCTTATCTGTCAACAGTCCATCTGATGCCTAGAATTCAGCCGTTTACCTTATCTCATTATTTGAGACTATCTGCATTGCTGCATGTGGGATTACATGCACCCTAACCCCACCCCAAAGACCCCCACCCCTGCTGTGCGAATCTGTCATACTCATACAGATTAAACAAGCGATTTCTGTCGTGCGAAGCTAAATCTGATTACAGGGCCAATGAAACAGCCCTTAATCTCAGTAATCTCCCGGATCATTCATCCTACACGTGCATCCAATGCGATACATTCTTTCCAGCATCCTGAAGCAACCAGAACAATGACCCCCCCCTCCCAATTCCAGGCAATGCCTTCCGCCCTCTCCTTCCTTTATATCCGGTGCTGATTACCCTTTATTAAGGTTATCTAACTGAACTGCACACATGAAAGCACGGCTGCTGCCATACATGGTGTTGTGTGAGCATTTTCACCATTTTCACTCATCATTTCCATTTTTACTTTTTTTTGCATCCCTGTTCAGCTTCCCACGGATGTGCTCGGCCTACTGATGAAGTGTGGAGCCCTTGCACATTGCACTTTCTCTCTCTCTCTCTCTCTCCCCTCCTCCTCCCTCCCTCTCTCTCTTTCTCTCTTCCTCTCTTTCTCCCTTTCCCTCTCTCTATTTCCCCTCCTCCTCTCTCTCCCTCTCTTTCTACCCTCTCTTTCCGTCTCTCTCTTTCCCCCTCCTCCTCCCTCTCTTTCTCCCCCCTCTTTCCGTCTCTCTCTTTCTCCCTCCTCCTCCCTCTCCCTCTCGCTCTGTCTCTTGCTCTCTCTCCCTCCCCCTCGCCCAGCCATATTCTCCCCCCCCCTCCTTCTCTCCCTCTGGGTGACTGACCATCATTAGGTTGCCGTCCAAACACTCCTACCCTGCCCTCCGCAGACGCCGAGTAGGTCCCGCTCGCCCCGCTCATCCCGCTCGCCTTGCTCGCCCCGCTAGCCCCGCTCGCCTTGCTCGCCCCGCTCGCCTTGCTCGTCCCGCTAGCCCCGCTCGCCTCTCTCCGTGCCGCACGCTAAGCGCTGCCCCGGCTGCCCGCTCGCCCCTCTCCGCTCAGGCAGACGGACCAATACCCATATCAGTCCTGTGCTTTTAACAGGTGTGGAGCTCTCGTCCGTGTCGGCACACAAATCTGAGCTTTAG
>JAODJU010000041.1:11746613-11767701 GCA_026776725.1 Gnathonemus echidnorhynchus
ACACCGAATGGACTGTACCATTCAGTCAGCCTCTATGGGACGAAAAACAGAGTGGACTGGACCATTCAGCCAGCCTCTGCAGGATGAGACACGGAGTGGACTGTACCATTCAGTCAGCCTCTATGGGACGAAAAACGGAGTGGACTGGACCATTCAGCCAGCCTCCGCAGGATGAGACACCGAATGGACTGTACCATTCAGTCAGCCTCTATGGGACGAAAAACAGAGTGGACTGGACCATTCAGCCAGCCTCCGCAGGATGAGACACGGAGTGGACTGTACCATTCAGTCAGCCTCCGCAGGATGAGACACCGAATGGACTGTACCATTCAGTCAGTCTCACCAAGACAAAACACCGAATGGACTATACCATTCAGTCAGCCTCTACGGGACGAAAAACGAAGTGGACTGGTCCATTCAGTCAGTCTCAGGAAAACAAAACACCAAATGGACTGTACCATTCAGTCAGCCTCTCCAAGACAAAATACGAAGTGGACTGGACCATTCAGTCAGCCTCCACAGGATGAAACACCGAATGGACTGTACCATTCAGTCAGCCTGTACAAGACGACACACTGGGTGGACTGGACCATCCAGTCAGCCTCTGCAAGATGAAACCATGAGTGGAATGAGCCACGCAGTCAGCCTCTACAAGATGAAACACAAAGTAGACTGGACCATTCAGTCAGCTTCTACAAGATGAAGCACAAAATGGACTGGGTCATTCATTCAGCCTCTGCAAAATGAAACAACGAATGGACTGGACCATTCAGTCAGCCTCTACAAGATGAAGCAGAGAGTGGACTGGACCATTCTATCAGCCTCTGTAAGATGAAACATTGAGTGCACTGGACCACTAAATCGACCTCTGCCAGATGAAACAACAAGTGGACTGGACCATTCAGTCACATGCCACAGAACAAAACTCCGGTCGCTGTGCCTTTGCTCTATCGTTACTGATTCCTTAACGCCGTACTCTGGGGCAAGCGGGACAGCCCCGTCAGCATACCCCGCTGGTCTGGAGAAGATGTCCTTTCCTCTGCCCCTGATCAGATGGCAGGACGGCCGTTTGATTACTTGCCCCCTCAGCTTCCTCCTCTGTGTTGGCCAGCATCTCCTGCAAGGCCCGGACGGACAGCGACTGCTCCAGCACGAAGGTGCAGATGGACAGGTCTGGAGGAACATTCTGGAAGACATGAAACCAAGCGAAATCACACCACGGTGTCAGGTGACTGTCGAGTCAAATCATTTACTGATAATACCCACAAGTGCCCTTCTATTAAACAATATAATTAAAAACATATTAAGAGTTTAAGCCCATTGGGTGAAACCTCAGCAATCAATAATGAGAAAAGGCATCGCTTTTGACTCAAAGGTGACGGCATAATTATCACTTAACACTTTTAGTATGTTATGCTATATTTTACCAAATCATAAACACACATAAAATAGGGGACAGGGTCAAAAACAATAAATACATTCTAATAAATTTACAATTCACAAAAAACAGCTCACTTAGCATGACATACAGCAAAATGACTGACAGTTGGCAAGATAAACATGGCTGGTCTCAGTCAATAATATGTATTGATCTCTGGGAATAGCATGATTAATGTAATTTCAAGCTTTGGGTGCTGGAATACGGGTCCTAATGAGAACAATGTGTATTTCCCCTGAATCCCAGTATTGCGCCAAATTATTTTATTCTGGCTGAGACAGCACAAAAGCTCAAATTTGGCTGACACAATCCCCTAGAGCACACTTGACGTTAGGCGATAACCTTTTCCCCGTTCAGCGGGAAACGGTGGCCAAAAGTCTGAGCCGCTCGTTTAAAGCCGCAATCCCTCTCGCGGATTCACCTGGATTGGCCACGGAGCAACATCGCAACCAAAAAAGGCAGAGACCAAATAATCAGCGGTGGGCACAAGTAACCGAAAAAGTTAACTTCAATAACCTTTAATCCATTTACTCCAAAGTTTAATTTGATAATGCTAAACCAATAAATCACAAAAAAAAATTTATCTGCAGCTAACGATAAGCACTAACAGCTAACGTTCATTCTGTGAATTTAGCTTTGGTTTGGTTTTGAGCTCTGAAACCTTTTAAAATATACCTGGAGAGCTGAAATTCTAACCAGTATAGTAATTTAGTTTGGCAGGGCTGGAGTGATTACCTGGGCTTTTTTAAGGCTTACCAACTGGGAATCATTGGATTCTGTAGAGTCTCTGGAACAAATTTTCTTTCCATTATATTCTGTTTGTAAGATATGAGCATTTTGGAGGAGTCCTATTCCACGCTCATGCTGACATTTTGCCCTCAGTGAAGCCGTTTGGGACTACAAACATGGTGCTGTTTACCCAGAACTAGAAAGGAGGATCTCAGCTCTTTATTGGTCTATAGCTCTGTCAATCAGAACCCTGAAAGTAAAGGAAAATAACCAGGGGCCAAAGCAGGATTTTTTGCTTAGCCAGATAACTGTATTTAAGGTAGTCTGAGCTAAATTTAAGTGAATGTACAAAGAAAAAGTCCATTTAAACTAGGGTACCTGAAATCTGACATGTTACGCAACTAAGTAAGAAATCCAGCTTCATGATACAGACCTCAGTTCTCTGCTTAGTTCAGGGTACCACAGTTTAAATGGACTTTATCTTTGTTCACTTACATTTAGCCCAGACTACCTTAAATACAACAAGTTATCGACAAATCACATCTTGTGTTTTCATGTAATCAGCCAACAGTGTGCCATATAGACTGTTGCAGACTCACTCACAGCAAACTGGAACAAATATGTGTGATTTGTAGGGTTTACTAATGTTTTTGATTGTTAAATTTTATTTACTTTACCTGGGAAAAAATGTTAGCAGATTTATAGTTAGCGGAACTAACTTTAGCGAAAGCTAATTGGTCCACTAACGGTTTTCAAAGTTAGTGGAAATGTTAATGTGCTAATGAAAAAGTTAGCTTCCCTAATTAGTGTTTAGTGGATTAGCAGAACCCTGTCCAGCACTGCTTATAACGTAACTTTATCCAAAGAAACAGAGCAAGGCAGAAGTCAATTAACTGACCTTGCTGTGTTATATGCTCTGTTTTACAATCATTATATGTGCCTTTGTTTTTTAGTTGTACTGATTATATCAAAAACAATAATGTTTTTCTGTGTTTTTTTTTTTTACTTATGTCCTATTGAGTAACGTCCAATTGTACTCACGTCCGAGGTCCTATAGGAGCCTTAAAAATATATCGAGTGACGTCCAAAATGGACGCAGTAGATGTTAGCGGATGAATTTTACCGCTTCTACGGCATGCAGCAAGAACCAAAGCAAATCGATTGCGCTACCAGCCACGTAATAGTATACTGCAGGGGTCACCAACCTTTCCGAAACTGAGAGCTACGTCACGGTAACTGAGGCATATGAAGGGCTACCAGTTTGAAACACCCTCCTAAACTTATCTAAACTTCATGTATAATAAAACATGTTTTAAATGCTTTTTTTTAGATATTATCATGTCGGTGACCCCTGGTATACTGTATATAGCTAACGCATAATACTGTACATATGTAGTTGATAGCAATGATAAGTGGATATATACTACTTATTGTTATTATGTTAATGTGTATTTTTTTCTAAAAAGCACATAGCTCATACCGTGGGACAGCGTAGTGGCTCTGAGGCTAGGAATCTGTGCCAGCACTCAGGAGGTTGTTGGTTTGAATCCCATGAAAGCCAGAAGTGATTCCACCCCATTAGGTCCTTGAGCGAGGCCCATAACCTGCAATTTATCCTGGGTATGATGTTAACCTACATCCAATCCAGCAAGCAGGTCCTTTCAGGGTTGGTGGCAGGACTGTCACTCCAGCCACCAGAAAAAAACTGTTCAGGTCCATTCAAACTAGTGAGGTGCTGAGGTATCACTTGCCGCATGGCTGCACTCAGGTTCTCATCCCTGAGGTGGTTCATCGCGTGGTGGGTGCAGCTACGTGCTGTATCAGCATGTGCTCCTTACCTCCTCGACGAACCGTGTCTTACATCTTATGTTGTACAGTATATTTGACCTCTTCCCTATAATGATCAAGATATATCCAGAATGACTTAAGGTCTCACTCACTTCCAGAACGTAATCCGGACATATTTCGATGGATACCTGAATTGTATGGCTTTTGTATTTTATTGTTTTGAGAATGTTTTTACCTTTGCACGTGCTCTTCCCTTAAGAAAGAGAAGAACCCAGGGACTGCAGGTGAAAACGAGCCTTCTGTTGAACCTCGGGGAGAACTGGAACCCCAGAGCCCGCAACCCCAGGTCGCTGTGATCTGCAGCGCCTGCCTCCACCACCACCACCGCTAGCTGTCACCGCGATTTTCAGAGGCAGGCCGTTCTAGGGAGGCTTCATGGGGAGTAACACCCCCCCCCCACCCCCCATCCCACAGAGAGCAGGCTGTCGGCAGGAGTCGTGGGGAACAGCAACACCAGCATCAGAGCCTCTCATCTCACTGGCTCCCCCAGGAAGAGAAAGAGGAGCCCCCACCCCCACCCAGCCAGAAGAGCGAGATGCACTCGTCTCAGTGGGAGGGGGACTAAGGTTAAGGGCCCGCTACAGACATCAGGGGCAGCATGCATGGTGTGTGCTGTGTCAACACCCCGCGGGTGAACAACTGCCTCTGAGTTACTGGGTTCAGGGAGTGACCACTGTGCAGCTGTTCATGTTACATGAAGAAGCAAGTTCTCTGAATGACCATAGTGTGTGAATGACCAAGTCCTGTGAATGACCAAGTCCTGTGAATGACTATGTCCTGTGAATGACCATGTTCTGTGAATGACTATGTCCTGTGAATGACCATGGTCTGTGAATGACTATGTCCTGTGAATGACCATGTTCTGTGAATGATTATGTCCTGTGAATGACCATGGTCTGTGAATGACTATGTCCTGTAAATGACCATGTTCTGTGAATGACTATGTCCTGTGAATGACCATGTTCTGTGAATGACTATGTCCTGTAAATGACCATGTTCTGTGAATGACTATGTCCTGTGAATGACCATGGTCTGTGAATGACTATGTCCTGTGAATGACCATGTTCTGTGAATGATTATGTCCTGTGAATGACCGTGGTCTGTGAATGACTATGTCCTGTGAATGACCATGTTCTGTGAATGATTATGTCCTGTGAATGACTATGTCCTGTAAATGACCATGTTCTGTGAATGACTATGTCCTGTGAATAACTATGCCCTGTGAATGACTATGTCCTGTGAATGACCATGGTCTGTGAGTATTCGAACCCTTACATACTACCCTATGCCACTTGTATATTCTAAATCATTATGTTGGACTGAACATCCATGGCTAACCATTTAACTAAAAGAGGTCTAAGTGTGGCCACATCCTTCTCCTCCCTCCTCAAGATGACCGTGACCAACCTCGTTCTGCTAGATGGCGCATCCCAAGTGGCACTGAATCATCATTCCTGAGGTGTGACCATGCCCATACCCAACCATGCTGTGCTGTCACATGACAAAGAGACCTGCCAGCCCCACCCCACAGGGAGTGTGAACCTTGTGGGGCTCAGTCTTACCTTGGAGTTGGAGGTGGACTCGAGGAAGCAGAGTCTGTTCCCGAAGCCCTCGGCGGCCAGGCATAGCTTCTGCTGCTCCTTGTGGATGGTGGTGGAGCACTGCAGCACCACCTCGTCGTCCTGTAGGGGGCGCAGGAGAGGCCATGATGATTTAAAAAAAATAAAACAAGAAACGTCAACTAAACCAGAAGCAGCTAATTTCCACACGAACATCGAGCTAGGCCAGCTGGGCATTCTTCTCAGCGGATACAAGCATTCCGTCATTTCAGATTAAACAAAAAAAAACAGACTGCATGACGCAGGGACACCGCAAAGCGATTTGCTGCTAAGCTGGAGGCCCCGTCAGTCAGTGTGAGGCGTGACCCGACTGTCAGAGCCAGCAGCTCGTAGCAGGGGCTAAAGGCTCCCTTTTCAGCTGACTGACTGGCAAAGGAAACATAGGAAGGGGGGATCAGCCCCCGATTTCCTTAGTAAGAGGAGAAGTTGGGTGCCGTATGAGAGGTCTTCAGGATCACCACGGTCAGCCTGTAGGCCTGGAATGAGCAAGCGATTCCGGCCAGTGGAGACACACGCGACAAAAGGCCCTCACAGCTCTCTGGAGGATAAAAACCGCGTTGTGGCAGCTTACAGCAGCCTGATAAACGACCCGGATTCATGCTCCCTTCATTCAGCTGGTGATCTGGCCCAGTGTGACTTACTAAGTGTGAAAAACATAATCATGTCAAAAAAAAAAAAAATGAAATGGAACCAACCGTATAACATGGCCTGTAGCTACAGTACCATGCTGCTTAGTCTGATGCATGTAGTTCAAACTATGATATTTACACAATCAAACATCATGCTGCATCCATTTATGAAGTTCTTAGGTGGATGAAAACCATAATGGGTGGAACGCGACCCTTCACACAAGCTCACCATTTGCACGTGACCGGACTCTCCACAATTTCCATTATATTCCGAATAAAACTCAAAAGCCGCAATTTGCAGCTATCTTTAGCGCTGATTGGATGAACCGAAATAACCTGAAACTAGAGATAAGAACAGCGGCTTCACTCTATTTTGGCTTTGCGAGGATAAGGGCTGTGGTACAGCAGTGAGGCAGTCTGCTTTCCGAACAAGGCCGACTGCCTTAAAATAAATACAGGTTAGGAATAACTGTGGTGGAAATTAGTCATATTATGAGGGAGGGTCTCATCAAAGAAGAGCAGAAGCTCGTCTAACTGGACTCTGATAGGAGTAGAAACCTGTCAACCTTTCCGGTTTCTCTAAGAAATTGTTAGTCTACCAGAAGTGTAACAGACACCCAAGTATTCGGATTCCTCATACAAAGGCATACGGCTTCACTGATCATTAAAGACGCTAGGGATCGACTGTTATACTGCTTGGTCAATAACACTGACCAATATTAAGGTTTCACAAATGCATTGGAAAAAAACAGCTTATAAATACTAATGTCTGTTTACACATTTATGATGCGAAAATGAGCTGTCTCACTGGAAAAAATGTCGAGAAGCTATGCTTCCTGTATTATAACTTACCACTCTCAGCCTGGGTCCATTAGTAAGGGAGAGGATTGTTACCAACAGACTGAGAATGGAGATAGCGTACTACACCACACAAAAACCTTTGATCTAAATGTGATATTTAAAAAAGTATTTTTAGCTCAACATTATCTTGTTTGAGAATTCAGAATTGTGAGGGTTTATGTTATAAATTCACATGTATCTTACATGTGACTTATTATTTTATTCATATTGTTTCAACCTTTTGTGAGTTTCTGCTATTTATTTGAATTTCAGAAACTGACAATCAAATCAGTCAGTAAAGCACTGTTTACTAAAAGCACTGGTGTCTATTTTAGTTTTAACCACATAAAAACATGACAGCAAGTATTATTAGTTATCAGATTCTCTATCAGGAATGGAGATTAAACTTTCACATACATCAGGCCCTAAAAACCACTACTGTGCTGCAGCCAGTACCTGGATGTACCGCTGGTTTATTTTATGTTTTTTTTTCTCACGCCTTTAACCACTGCGCCAGAATTCATGTGAGACTGAAGGGTGATGAAACAACATTCTGTCGCACGGTGATAACAGTGATATCAGTGACAAAAGCATTGCCCATAAAAGGTAGGCGTCTCTTCAATTATTTAATAAAACTTCTCACATTCTCGAATGTTGCGATATGGAGGTTTGTATAGAGTCATGCCAGAATTTTTCCCAAAGACCCTTCGGCGGTTATTGTCCTGGGACTGAAATTAACGCTGAGATTACAAACAATGCGAGCCAAGTCTCAGGCACAAGTCCAGCTAAATAAATCCAATTTGGCACAAGATGTCTGCCAAAACAACAGCCATTTCAGTTCCATCACTCTCTCCTGACAGGGCCAGGCTAGGAAAAGAGGGTAAAATTAAATATAACCAAGTAGGCTCCGTAGCTGAACCTAGACAGCGATGCCCGTTGTCATAAACAAGCAAATAGACCAAGCAGAAAAAAGAAGAAGATTCGTTTTGGTTCCACTTTCTTACAGAAATCAGGGACCTATTCAGGGGCAGAACCAAAGAGCACTGGGCCCTGCTGAAAGCTGATTGGTTCCCAGAGTGACACCTCCGCCTGTCAGTCACCAATTGAAAATGTATCATTCGCTAATGATAAGCATTGCCCCTCAGTATGAATTAAAGCCCCTCTTATATGCCTCGCCTCCAAGATTCTCCCCTGATAGAAAATCACTCTGCGTGTGAGGATGACATGGCGCTGGAATAACTCAGGTGTGTTTGCGAGTGTACTTGAAAGCCACAAGCCCGTAAGAACCAGAGCTGATATTTCTGATACAGGACAGTGAACTTTGCAGACACAGGTCCTACACAACATTGATATTAAAGCATGGTTACAGGCTATGGGGATCACTGGACGAGATTTACGTTCACAGGTTCTAACTCTGCCTTTACCGTTTAGAATGTTAGCTGCATGGCAACAGCAGCAATGGGGGTTTCAGGGGGTTTTTTAGAATATCAAGGCAGATTCTGAAATAAGAGATGAACCCCAGCTAGTGTGTCCATTACAGATAATATGATCCTTCTCCCAGATAAACCTGCTTCCCAGTCAGGCTAAACTGTGTTTCCTGAATACACACAGGCAGCTGTTAGGAGGGCTACAAGGATGCTGCTGAACAACCACAGTGTGCATTTCAACTCAACACTGAACAACCTTTAAAGGTTACATATCTGACTGTCAATGAAGATAAGCATTCTTTAATAATTAGTAAACACCAGTTATCTAAGTTTTGGTGGTTCATGCACTCTTGCCAAAGCCACAGCAACGATGAAAAATAATAGCAAATTATGTCAGAATCCATCCCTGCCTTGTCCTGTTCTGTCTTCTTTTCTCCATTTGGCCAGCAGGTGTCACTAGCCATCCTGTTCCCTTCTCAGTCTTGTAGCCCTTAAGTTCCTAGTTTGTTCTGCCGCTCGCCGGGCTGCCTTGTGGCTAAATGGACTGAGTGTGTAACAGAGGACTGACTGCTGCCCCTGCAGTTGTGGGTTCAAGACTGGTAGGAGACCAGCCTCAAATATGTTGGATATTTTGAGTTTTTTTCCCCTTGGTTATTTTGTAGTAGATCTTTGTTTTGTATGGTAATTCCTGCCTGTGTCTGCCTGGTTTTGTTGTAATATTTTGTTTCACTTGTATTCCTATGTTAAACTCCTTTCCATCCTGTTAATTACCCTCGCTTGTTCCTTGTTGCCCTCATCTCTTGTGCTTGTGTAATAAGTTGACTCACACTTGTCCCTCGTCATACCCTTGGCTGTGTGAGTTCTAGCCCTTGCCCTTGCCCCTCAGTTCTTCATTGTGTATGCCAATGCTTAGACCCCTGTGTTGTTTCTGTATTGCTGTGTTTTGCTCCTGGTTTTGCCGTCTGCGTATGTGATTGTTTGTAGCTATTGTTGCCCTGTGTTTGCTGCTGATCTGCTATGGTTGTTCCTCAGTTGCCCCTGCCTAAATTTTTTCATTTACCTGCTTTGTTTTTACCCTTTGTGATCCTTTGTGTACATGTCTCTTTTAGTTTTAAGTCCTTTGTTTATTTTACCATTCATTCCTACAATAGAATAACACACTGTTATAGACTAGGTATGCTTCAGTTTTTATACATCCATACTGTGTTATTTGTAGATTTATTTCCAAGGCAGAACCTGTCAGGTACTCCTAATTCAATATTCAAAGCTGAACCTCACAAACGTGACCAGGCACCTATTAATTCTCCCATTGACTGTTTATTATCAACCATGGCACAAACCTTGCAAATTGATCCTCAAACGTCATCTTATATTTACATTCAGGAGCTAAGGCACGGTGCTTTGAAGGAGGTTGCCCTGGATTCGCCGGGTGGATTTAAAAGAAAAAAAATCAACGAATCAAATAATGCAGTACAGCAACCTTCTGTGAGCAGGACAAGGTAGACTACACTGAAATGCCTTGCGCGAGCAAAGCAAGGAAGATTTGGTGCAGAGGATCAAGGATACTGTTGAGAACCTAGGGCTAAGAACTTAAAGAAGCAGAGCGAATCAAATAGAGAGAGGAGGTGCGAATTAAGAGACATAAGGCAGAAATTTACAGCACGCCGTACTAAGATAATATCAAAAAGAAATGTCTTTTTATCTTTATTATACATTTGTTCCGGGAAAACAAAAAAATAGTTAATAATTGATTAAAATTTAATTTAGCGGAGTGAGGAAAAAACTTATAAAGAGCTGGTCAGCCTCCTCTTTTTCGTGGAGCTGATCTGCGTATTAAAGATGAGCCTTCCGCCAAGAAGCGTAATCGGTGAGCGGAGAATGTTTTTCTTTCCCGGGGGACGGAGCTGCTAGACCGGATTTCTCTGCCTGCGAGCGCCGTAGACACAGAGGCGCGGACGCCACTACGAGCGCGGAAATCCAAATTTAAATTCGGAAAAAAAATATGGACTTAAGATCTGGCGGAGGAAATCGGGTTAAATCGCAGAAATCTATGGTACTGGAGATACAATGACAGCCCTTCTCTTAAACCCTCACATTCACGCCCTGGTGTTACCCCGTCTCACGTGGGGATTCCTTTTTAATAAAGATCCATCCATCTTCTACACCCGCAGGGAATAACCAAGGACGTGACGTCAACCCATTGCAAGGCACCTTAGCATGTTTTTGGAAGGGGGAGGGGAGCGGGGGACCAAGAAGACCTAGGATGATGACATGGAGCAAACATGTAAACTTCACACACATAGACCTGGAGCCAAGATTTGAGCTCTGGTTCCAGAGGTGGGAGGCACCCCAAAATTAACGATTCCTGTTTAAATTCAGTTACTCATATACAGCTGGCTTTTTTCACCATTCAGCTTAAATGTTTGTTTTTTTCACCCTCCCTTTTTCCTAATGGCAACACAGCCGTTCTCCTGCCACATTTTGGCCCTGAAACCTTTTGGCTGCCAGCCTAGTCCTTTAGCAGCACAGGGCACCTGCGGGCGCTAACTGACAATGCAATTAATGGTTTGGAGTCCCGCTTCTGAGTCACCCGTTTACACCCCCCCCCCCCCAGTGCGCTCCTGCGGGGGCCATCCACAGTGCTATGGAAATGCTTTCTTTTCCACTTGTTTACCCGTGGCTCCCATGTGTAAGCCCTGCTCCTCCAGCCCCGGGCCCTTTGCGGCGATGACCGCGGTAAGCAGAGTTACACTTTGCCAGGTCACATGCTCACCGAGCATCACTTACAGGGATATTGGCGAAATAAACCCGTAACCCTGACTGAATGCCCTACACTTTGCGCTCATACGAGGACCCATGCAGTAGTCAAACACAAACATTTCCCTGAGTGTTACCAGGAGACCTTATTTTTCCAATCCGGAAAATCCTTACCCATAATTCTGCATTGCTCTGTATGCAGTAAAGCCTCTTTTTAAAATGCCTACTCATCTCTGTTAGGGATTTCCTCAGTAGAGCAGAAGTATATCAGTATATCATAAAAATTGTGTTATTTACCATTATAAATATTGTCTCTCTTTGTGAAGAGTACTTTAGTGGAGATTTCTAGTTTATCCCTCTCCACAAGACTTCCGATTGATGTGCCTTCCGACCATAATAATATAGAAGTTGCTTCAAATGACAGTTGTTACCAAACACTGGAACAATACGTGCCGTCCTAAAATCTTAAGTCATTGCTCAGCACAGTTGCACCATCTTTTCTCCATAGAGAGTTTGACCCATCACACTGAGTACAGTAAAAAAAAAATCACTAATACCGTGCGCGAGTAACGATCGATCGCTCTTACATTTGCTTTATGTCAATGGCTATAGTGTTTCAAATGTACAGAATGGCCTGCACACAGTGTGGGCCCCCCTTCGGAAATTAGCGCCTATAATTTTTAGCTATCATTCTGAGAATCAATCACTCATTACTCTGTACAGGAACTCCCTACGTCCCAAAGGGAGCACCGAGAATCCTTCGCTAATCCTTCACAGTGCTGAGCTTATATCTTTCACTTGCAGGATGTAGACGTCTTTCACAGATGGAATACAACCCAACACACCACGTAACCATCCTACCAGACTTTAGCGCTGAATCACTACGTGCAAGAATGCAATCGAGAGAAGCTCTTGCCGGCAATAAAAAATATATATGTGCATTAAACCAAAATGACAGAATGAGTCTTGCTGTTAAATGTAGAGGGAACTGAAAAGTTGACCCTGTATTTAGTAATCACACTGAGTTGTAATTTGGCTGTCAGCTAAATGTTTTGAAATAGCCCAAACCTTACAGCACCTTAATGCAGTTGATACAAGAGGAAAAGGACACAGACTCCGGCCCAATTGGTGATGCTGTGGATGCTGATGGAGCAGAAACGAGAACGTGGGGGACACTAAATCTCGACTTAAAAAGCGCATGACGGCTTGGAAACGTCTTCAGATGAGGTAGGAAAGGCACACTCACCTACAGTGACCTACAGCCGAAAGCACAAGAGGTGTTAAAAGACAACTGGAATCATCTCCTTACGTTACCGTATCTGGCAGATTAAGTTGGATCACAAACCTTTTGTCTCCGAGGAATGTTTGTACTGAACTGCTGCCATCCTGAATCCACCACTGGCTTGTTAACACAGCACACTCTCTCATGACACAATATGAATGGTGTACACAAGAATTATGGGATGGACTGAGGGAATGTTTCCGATCTTAAGACTTTGCCGAAGTTCTTTTGAAGCAATACACTCGTACATGTTCCGGAAATCTATTCCACACAGCTCAAACTGTTACACAGATACTGAACATCATCTTTTGGGGACAGACAAATATCTACCAGATATAGCAATTCTTAAATGACATTTTGTTCCACAGGAGCTGAACTAAGTCTCCTACTGATTTACCATGTGGTGAGGTTGTGTTTCTTTTTTTTTTGTTTACTATGCATTGATTGGTTGTAGGCTCTGGACCTCTGATGCGAATATAAGGGGCTATTGGCCAGTTATTATGTAGAGTCTTGTGTCGACTTATGCCTGGTGCCCATATGTAACTCGTAATACAGTATGCATACAGTAATGTATATGTGACAGAGAGCTACAATATCGAGAGACGCCCAAACTGACTTGTGTCTGGTAGTCCCGGTCTCAAATGTGCACGCGAGTCAACACAAGGCTGTATTTGTTAATAATTCAATTAAATGAAAACATTATTATTCAGAAGTATGTATGTATTATTATTATAGACACCCACTGATGGGAGATCAAGATGGTTTTAATCAAATTCTCTGGCACATTAATAATTAATACCACGGCACTGTGTGATGCTGACTGGAGATGTGCGTGATGAGAATTGGGACTTGGGCTGTTTTCGGGGGCCACGCTGAAACCCACCAGAGGTTTACGCGCGTCCAGACAGCGACGAATGAAAGTTTACGGCTCTGTGATCAGCATATTGTACCGGGGGTCCCGGCTCAGCGTCAGCAGAGGGCTGCCAATGGCAGAAGACCAAGCATCGCTCAACAGGCGTCACTCATGCTTGGGGACGGAGAGCATAAAACAAAGCGACTCAACGTCACACTTTTTTGGTGGCATCTGCGGAAGGAGAAATAAATGCTGGATCTTACATTACTGGAGGCGTTCCAAGACTGCAAAAAAAATCTTAAATCAAAGATATCCGCTGCAATTTGAGCTATGTTTAGACCAAGCTCACCCTGCTGTGAATCCTACTGTGACGGCTTCTCTGTTCATCCCCATTAGATCTGAAAGGCTGTATGTCCACCTGCAATTCCCCAGCTAATTCAAAGCACGGGGAAAATGCGAATGTATGAGTTGCGATGCTCACAATCCCTTCGCACATAATAATGCAGATGTCTGCAGCCGGCGTCTTCGTTTCCTACTGAGAGGCTGGCAGTGCCGATGGTTGAACCCAGAAAACCCCGACCCCCGACCCATTCAACCCCCTCTTTCCATCTTCCACACATCATAGCCCCGAGAATGACGACGGTCGACGATACAGTCCGTTTCATCCATTCGTCTCAGTTTTATTCCATTCTGCGCGTTAGCATGCAGCACGCCACCATTGTCCCAAACTGCTCATATCTTGGAGGGTCGGAGAAAGTCAGGAGTCAGGTCCCAAGGCAGGGAGGCCCTTGACAGGATGCCAATCCATCATAGGGCACACCAGTAAGGCTGGCAGTAGGGGTGCTGAGTGTGCTTCAGCACCCCATCTGGTGGTTGGTGGTACTGCAGTGTCAGAATACTGTAGGGCTGAGTGTGCATGCATATAGCTCCGTCAAAAAAAAAAACCACAGTGTTATGTTAATTATCTTGCAATAGCTCTGCAATTTGCTTTGCAGAAAAGAGGTCACTGGGGACAGGACGCAAAGAGAGGCGTCACAGCAATGCAAATACACACACAGAAAGTATTCCGACCGAAGAAAGCAAATGTCAGCATGAAACAAAGCAAAGTCCCAGACGCTTCAGCCATTTTAGGTCCAAAAAAAGAAGAGGAGCCCAGGAAAAAGAGAACATATGGTCACTTAATCAACTGGTCGTTCCGACTTTCAGCACCCTTAGCTCAAAATGTCTTCCCACACATATGGGACACAAACACATGCATATTACCGATAATCGACCTAAAAAACGTTAAATGCACTAGGCAACAGATTAAAAAACACTCACAAATACGGAGGACATACTTCACACAAAACCCAGAGGTGCAACTCCATCACGCATCCCTCCACTGCTGAACATCCGCATGACTAGAGAACTCGTTTCCGCATTGAGGGCAGGCCTTCTTATGGCACAAAGCAGGCCAATAGCACCTGCTGTGTTTCAGCTGTAAAAATCTGTTGTAGCTTTGGAAACTTCAGGCTTCAACTGCTCAGATGCATAAACCACACAAAACAAAGTGGATTTTGAGGGACCACGTCAGGGCACAAGCTGCTGACCACATTAAAAGACTGTAGACTGCAAGTAAGCTCTCATTTAATTTCACTCAGCCTCCGGTAGCACATATCGATTTAGTTTCTATTATATATGTAAATGCCTTTCTCATTCCTGCAAACTGACAGCACGCGCTCCCCAGAATACAAAAAAAAAGCGCAAACCATTTCTAAACAGCTGTCGCCAACATGTACCCGGACTGCAACTGAGGAAACTTGACGGAGCAGGAAAATACGGATGTTAACAGAGGTTAAAAACATTACATTCCTTTTCAGCGCCGGTTTGCAAGGCATTCTTGGAGAAATCGACCGCAGACGAACCATGTCGCAGCCAGATATTAATGATTTAACCCAAACCAGAATTTGGGCAAAATAAAAGCAGTGTCACATTACTGTGAGGACTGTGGCAACTCTGAGTGACAGCAGAGATCGTGCAATCGCGCTTTTAAATTGACCTTTAGTGACGTCGCCAGGCTTTACGCACGTTATTAATGGGAAGCCGCCCAAGTTAATACCACACTCCAGCCCCATCCTGGCCACTGCAGCGCTGCTCAGACACGCCGTGGTCCCCCTAGCTTGGGGGATACTCACTCATACAACCTACATGCGCCCCACCCAGCTAGATAGTTAACAGCTCCCAACCCCCACCGCTGCGCAAATAGAGAAACGTTGAGAGATCATTATTAAACAGCCTATTGAAAAGAAAATCAACAGTGCTAAAGATACGAATTTGAAATGGTATAAAGTTCTTCGTTGCAGGAGTCCAAAGCATTACAAAGCAATCAATCCATAAACAGCACAATCACTTCCAGCTACACAAAATATGGGAAATAAACACGTATATGAGAAGATTTTCTTTGAAATTATGGTGTATACTTGCATTATGGGCAACAGTATGGCGTACAAAGCAGTAAGGCACAAACCATTAACTTGATAAATGGATTCTGTCTGAATAAACTGAGAAATATCCCTTCAGCCTGCTTCTTAGTTAAGTAGCAGCAAACTATGACATTTTTGGGGGAGCAAAAAAAAATCAATGATTTACTGGGAATCCTTATAGTCCTTTGACCTAATAAAAACTTAATCTAAGGGCAAAGTTAGTCAAAACAATAGGCTATGGTCATGGGCGTAAATCATGGGGGGGTTGTAACCAATACAACCCCCTGGACCCCTTAAATGTGTGGAGACCTTAACCCCCCCTCCCCACAGTGCTCAACCCAAAGTTGCACCCTTGGCTATGGTAATAATACAGTAATAATAGTTAAACCCTGCAAAAATGTGCAGTGTGTCATTTTAATAATGTGTTATTGCTGTTGGTATTGATCATTACGACAAATGAGTTAGTGGTTATTTTACGCCATCAGCGACCAAATGAACCTGAAACGCAGCTACTTTAATTGGTATCTGATCCGGACGACCCGCCAACTTGACGGCCATTTAGTGAAATGGCGAAGCTACGTGATTTTTAAATAAGCCTAAATACCAGCCGCTTCTGGGAAATCTGCTGTAATCAGCCCTTCGCCGACGCTGAATATATCAAATAACAATAAAACAAAATTAAAACATGGCTGGATAAACTAATCAACAATCTCGAAGTGCCCTCAGTGACACGCCAGAGGCACTACCACGCTGTCATTGTGATTAAGCTAACGATTACCTGTAAGTCTATACACCAACACGTTATAGATATTTCAGCTACTTTTAAAACGTTTTAGGCATCTACCCGGTTTATACTGTACCTACTATTATATAGGCTAAGTATTCTCGTTTGTAAAATCCCCACCGAATGACTATATTATAAATAGTCATTTATTATGTCTAGGGAGAAATCCCAAATTGCTTTAGTTAAGAGGTGTCCTGTTACCCTAAGCATTTAATTATCCGTTCACAATTCACAAATCAAGCTAAAACATTTACATTCATTCTGCTACATTAATCATAATCATCATAACCAGTGTCCTATAGGCCTAGTTTTAACTTAAAAAAACGGTCGCAAACAATAAAACTGCACTTCGAGATGGAAAAAACAAAGGGACAGCAAACGTTGGCAGGCAGAGTGAAGCTGCTTTTCGTGCAGTTGCCCTTAATCATCAGCTGGAACTATATCCTCTAGAAATCTGCCAATAAACTAATGAGGTTCATCGTATATCGAGAAAATAAGGCTTAATAACCATAAATAGTGTATCGTTAAGATTATTTATAATCTTATAGTGTAGAAATGGGTGAGAACTTGTCACTGGGAGAGTTTTCTCGATGGGTATCCCTAAATAAACAGAATAAGAAAATAAGAATCAAGAAGGGATATTTGGTAACAATTAAATACTTATTAGAGTAAGTCGCTGTTCTAACAGTAGTTAATCATGTAACCTATTCGCAGAATATATTCACATGACGGTATATGGGAAATGATTTCCCTGGACTGTCAAACAGACGGCTCAGGGTTATTTAATGGAGCGATCAAACGGCTTTAGTAGCCTAGTCCGTGTGTGGGAGTCTACGGGGAGGTGCAGCCTCTGCAGCAGACCCGTACAGACACACGGACGGCGTGCCAGCTCCGCGGGGCGCCGATGAGGGAAGCGTACTTCCGACGAGGTGGTGTTACTAGAGAAGGCAAGGCAAAGGAAGGACTTTGAAATATAATGCATTCTTCAAAAGGCGTTCCTATACCGCGGTGGGAATCGGCAGCCAGGGGCTGCTCCTGTGAGCGCTCCCCGCCGCCTCTGGGGCCGGACTCTCTCGCCTTCTCCTCCCCACAGCTGTAGCCATGGAGAAGCGTAGCGCAGCCCGTCCCACGGCTGCCATCATGCTTCCGCGGAAAAGGCTCCCGGCGTCGATCTGCGAGAGAGAGGCGCGATTGCCGCAGTGGAGCGGAGGCAAGCAGGCGGCTCGGAGCGGGACTCCCCCGGGAGAGAGCCGGCGATGCCTGCTGAATCATCCGCAGCCTATTAGCAAAGCGGCTGTCTGATATATTACACCGCGCATCCACATGCCCCCTTGCAGAAGTGTGTGTGTGTGTGTGCTGAGAAAATGGGGAGGGGAGCTTCAACCTCAGGGATAGATCAGAGCATACTGTGGGATATAGCTCTGCTGTATGGGGATTGATGTCTGGTGTGATGTGATGAATATCACAGGAAAAGCAACGCGACGGGGCTACTGTCTAACAGCAAGATAACCTGCTTCACACATTGCATTTCAAGTGTCGCAATTAGAAAAAAAAAGTTAATTATTCATCCAAATGCCGCACCAGAACCATAGCCATGTTAAAGAAGACACACACCGCAGTGTGGGGGCTGGCTGCACGCCTGTAGTGTCTCTCCTTTTCCAACTTTTTAAATCATGTTTTTAAACCATTTTACGTGCTCAGTGTTCTCACAGTGACAGAAAGGCGTTTCGTATCATTTGAAAGTATGCAAATGTTTTCACGCAGTTAAAGACTTTGTATTTAAAATTAATTAGTGACTGACGTGGCAATAATGTTTCCCTACAGTATAGAGTCGATTGCAGCCTAAGACAAGCAGCATCGTTTCCTCTCTGTGTTAATGAAGCATCTGCTCTGAAAGTTGTCCGTCATCCTCCAAAGACTCTAACGCCGAATCGGACATTAAAATGGAAAATCCTCGACGGGATTAAAAATGGAAGCAGACGTTAGGGGCCACGCTGCATAAGGAGAGAGAAAACACGCCATCCGCCTGGCTATCGATGAAGATCGCGACGTCCCTGCAACCTGTCCGCCGGCGCTTCTGAGTTCTGATATCTACAGGCTATGGTGCTTATCGCTGACATTAACCTACCCCAGACTCGTGGTGCCCACAAGAGTTTCTGCATATAGCCTGGGTAGATACGGTCTGAGTTGCCGGTTTGCGCGTGGGGTGCTGAGGGTGGGATCCTGTGCCGAGGACGGGCTGCCGTGATGCAGCATCGCAGGCTTAGGGTTAGGCGCCTAGGTTTTGTGTAGTACCCTTACACGACGATGGAAGGTGCTGTGCAGATAACATCGCCACTGCCGATTCATGGAACCTGTAGGAGATCTATCAAACGCGCACGATCGACCGTGCACTTACATAGGCTACTTTAAAGTATATATAAGTATAGATATATAGTTTTTAAACTTTTGCCTTCGCAGAAGAGCAATGTGTTAAAATATCTGACAGCTGGGAGAAATAGCTTCCTGAGATACTCCAGCAGGTAGCTGAGGGCTGTGGTATATGGTATCTCAGTAGGTCCACATCTTCATTCTCCTGCTCGCTCCATTTCCCAGTGGAATAACCACGCCCCCCCCAGCTCTGCAACGCAACACCAAATTACTGTTATCTTCCCACATACATATCCGTCTTCGTCTGTTATCACTACATTTTTGGTTTTATTGCTATGGTTTGCATGTAGCTACCCAAACTGCAAACACGGTACGCCATCAGACTAATTAAAAAAAAGACCTTGATCCAGGTTACATATTAATGTTTTAGGCGGCATTTACATAAGTGCTTCAGGCACGTCTGCCGCATTAATTTCGTACTTAACGACCTTCATGGTTTAGTCCAGGTAACTTTTTTTTTACTGAATCTAAAAAGAGACATGGCCTCCGCTCATTAGTCTTTATTTCTAAACTCTGCCATTCAATAATCAACCAATACAGCAACCATTAGGGAGCACTGAGCTGTACTGAATCTGTTCAAGTGAAGACGTCGCTAAATTCGGTCAAGTCACAGCAAATCGCAAGGTGTGTGCAAGGGCGTGCCCTCTCAGAAAAAAAAGGTAAAAATGTGTACCTTTACTTGACACTGGGGCTGTACCTGCAAGGGTTTGCCAATTGTACCCTTAGCTGTAGGTAAGTGACCTTTTGAGGGACAGAAACAGACTCTGAGGAACATTTCTATACCATTGATGGTACATTAATGCTGTTTGTACCTTTGGGATGTTCCTCAGAGTCGATTTCTGTATCTTAAAAGGTATGATTACAAGTGTACAGCATCAGTGACAAGTAAAGGTACAAATTTTCATCCTTCTTTTTTTGAGATTGTAGGAAGTGGGGGAAATGTGTACACCCCAGTATTTAATTTGGCTTCATTTGCCCCCCCCCCTCCACTGTACTTGTGATAAACATCATCACAGCAATTTATGTCAGACTCTTACACCACAGTTATAACACCAGACAGTATATTTTACTAACTGAAACACCAAGATATTACCGTCACGTATATCGACCATGAACTCTAACCTCAGCTGTGTATCATGTCATACCTCCACAGGCATCTTTCTGACACGCTTTTAGAAGGTGACGCACCACCTTCTGATGATTGATACACTTTAAATGGTGGTAAGGCGAAGGGGCACCGGGACCTGAGCAGGCTGTGATTGCTGTGAAGCCGGTGAGAAACGGCCTGTGGGCAGCTGTGCATTATAATGTCACACACTGGGGCTTCAAAGGCTGATGTGCTGGGGGAGGGGCGGAGCTACACCTTCTACAATGGGGTGGCCAGACTAGACCCAATGACTGTACTGGTGTGGCACTGGGGTAGCATGTCGGAGGTGATTCCTCGCTGTACTTTTTGCAGATTGCGAGTATCATTCATTAATCATGTCAGAATCAAAATCAGATTCTGCTTTTATCAGCCAAGTTTGTTTCCATACATGGAATTTGCCTTGGTGATGTTTCAATGTTTTGCAAAGGCATATATAGGGAAGTAAAAACACTACATTAGTATTTGGGTAATATAATAATTATACTGTGAGTGAATAGTGTGTGAGTGAATAGAACGACCTAACATCACAAAGTGGATGGATGGGTGGATGGATGGATGGATAATAATCATATACTAATTACATGACAATTAATTATAATTATAATAGTAATGATGATACTGATATAATTAAATATATCATTTTATATATGTGTGTGTGTGTGTGTGTATATATATATATATATACACACACACACACTGAACAAAAATATAAACGCAACACTTTCGATTTTGCTCCCATTTTGCATGAGCTGAACTCAAAGATCTGAATTTTTTCTACATACACAAAAGACCCATTACTCTCAAATATTGTTCACAAATCTGTCTAAATCTGTGTTAGTAAAC
>JAODJU010000041.1:11774472-11784667 GCA_026776725.1 Gnathonemus echidnorhynchus
GAAGGGGGGGGTGGGGGGGTGGCACCCTCGCCTAGTGTGCTCGCTCAGGCCCAAAAGCGCCACTCCTGTCCCACCGCGAGGCTTCGCCCAGCTGCTGACAGGGTGACGGCCGCCCGGCTGGCCAGAGAGAAGCTAAAGGAGACGCGGCGCATGCGATGCGTCCTGAACGCGAGTGCCGTCCCGCAGGTAACCAAGGGCTCATCCTGGCAGCTAATGGATCGATTTACTTCCTTCCAGGGATGACGGTACCACAAGCAGAGGGTCCGTTTGTGGGGCGCCGTGGAAACGGTGCTGAAATCTGTCACACGCGTGCTGATTTACTGCAGGGTCGCCGGCCGTCTTTCTTCCCCGTAGCACTTTCCTTAGCGGCCTCGGGTCCGCCCCCCCGTCCCGCTGTCCTCTCTGGCAGAATCGTCTGGCGCGCCGTGAGGGACGCATGCCATCCGGCCGCATCCGTCCAAGGCAGACAGTTTAATGAACACCAGTCCTGAGTGCTCGCCGGTCAATTTCGGCCAGGCTGAAGGACGGGGCACTCGGAGAGGAGCTGGTGAGACGCGACGTGCCCACGGCCAAACAGCGACCCCGGCGTGACCCCGAGCGGGAGCCAGCGGCCGAGGACAGGGGCAGGACGCCAGGGAGACGCCAACCGGCCAGCGCAGCCGAGCTGGCAGGTAAGGGGGGCTGGCAACCATCGGGGCAGCGGAGATGGGCAGACGAGTTTATAACGGCCTGATCGGGGCTCAGGAACGGGCTCTTTGTGAGCCCGGTGGGGGGACCTGATGGATGCCCCCCCCCCACCAAATGTCTGCTGTGATAGAAAGACATGGGGGTTCACAGCCTGAGCCGCAATGCAGATGATAGCAGCTCAAGCTCCATTTCAAAGGCACCGAACTCTGTGGGTGTCACATACACACACACACACACACACACACACACACACTTAACTGATGCAGGCCTCCCAGAAACACCCCCCCCCCACCATGAAGGGCATCCAAAAACAAGCTGCCCTTGCCCCCCTTTCCCTGTGCTACCCGCCCAGGCCCGTCGGGGGGGGGTGAGACTAAGGTCCTGTATTCGGGTCGCCCTCCCGTAAGGCGAGGAGCCTGAGGGTCAGGTGAGTATGTGGCGATACCCCACTGCGTCGCGCCAAGTCTGTCGGCCTGAGCATTATGGGATGCCTTTCTGTTTGGGCATGTATCCTGGGTGATTTCAGCCTGATGATCATTTAGATATCAGATGGAAAATACCATCAGTATACACCCCCTTCCCCCACCACACACACTCAGGGAAACGAGCCAATAAATCAATGAGGCAGTAATCTCTGAGGGGAAATCGAGCACCAAATACAGCTCGGCCTTCACCACACAATTAACCGATAATGGGCAGTGATCGCAGTTCAGTCAGGGGCGTATAATGGGGGCGGGGCCACTGCCCCAGCTGAAAGCCGATTGGCCCCTAGCGTGCCCCCTCTCCTGTCACTCACCAGTTCAAATAATGTCATTGGCTAATGAAAAGGTTGATCCCGCTGTATGAATTATGTCCCCTCACATGCACTCTCCACCTTAAAAAAACCCTAGAATTGCCCCTTAATTCAGTGGCTTTGATGTGTCTCTCCAAAACTGCCCATAGTTATATGCTAACAGCACTCCTAGTCTGCATTATCACACGGACTCTGGATTACATTTTAGGTTTGCGTCTTTCATCTAGTAACTGCACAGCTTTATGTCTGATGTTACTGCTGATTAAAGCTTAATTTCCCATTGGGGATTAATAAAATCATCCATCCATCCATCCATCCATTCATCCCTCATGGAACATTTCATTCTGTAAACCGGAGCTGCCCCACCTATGTATCAGTCGATCGTGGCATGGTGGCGGCCTACGATTTCCGAAAACGACCACCGTAAAGGCAGAGATTGAGCTGTTCTGAGATCAGATTCTCGAGGGACGGGTGTCAGAGGCTGGAGCCGCTGGGTCAGTGGCGTGGCGTGGTGTGGCATGGCGTGGCCTGGCCTGGCATGGTGTGGCATGGCGTGGCGTGGCCTGGCGTGGCGTGGCCTGGCATGCGCGGCCGGCAGCTTTGGGCTCAAATGGACTTTGGCAGCCACTCTCCGGAACCCCAGGACAATTCCAGCCCGGAGACCGACAGCCTCTTCATAACCTGTGAATTTTCACCAGGGGAATGAAACTCGGTGCGTAGGAGTTATCGTGGGGGGGGGGAGGGGGGAGCAAAAGCGAAAGTCTATTGTCAGCTAATGCGTTTCCAGATGACGACAACAGTTCGATTCAAGCTGAATACTAACACATTGTGTTGCTATGGTGTGAGGGTGCTTAGCAACACTTAGCGACGTTCCACTGCTGTAGTATTTTATGAGAAACATTGCAGCTGTTATAAGGCTCTCGTAGCTATTCTGCCTCTTATTTGTCTATTTCCTTGCATATAATTTTCTAAAGGACATTCCCAGTAAAGAGTAGGGCCTTGGACTGGATATTCGGATGGAAAACTGAGGGATGGAATTCTTCTGGGCTAAAGCTTACTGCCAACCAAAAATGTCTGACTTGTGTCTATGGCAGGGCTGTAATGTAATGTGGTAAACGTGCCCCAGGCCTCGGACTCAGACCGGCACTCGGTGACTCTAATCCAGGTTCCTCTCCACTATGACTTCAGCTTCAGGCAAATTATTCTGACAATCCGCTTTCCTTCACCCCTCAGTCTTACGCCCGCAGCTAACCACATTACCGGGACATACGCTGGGTACAGCACTCATTTTCCCTCTGCTCCACATCTCTCCGATTCTCCGTCTCCAGTCACTGAAACGCATCCGCAGAGTCGGCTCTCTGCTGAGTTTTCAGCTCCGTGTCAGCGCCGCTGATGGCCGACGTAACACCTCAAACTGAACCCCATCCCGGAGCTCGATTACCAGGTTTTTTTTGCACCGTGCAAAATTTCCAGATCGTTCAGCGGATCTCAGACATGCAAGAGGCTGCTGAATTCCACCGTCAAATGTCTGTTAAGCGTGACCGGGGTAGAAAAGTTGTTTTTTTTCCCCAGAGAAAAAGATGCTTGTTGCATAAGACCCTTTGGCTTTGTGTGACGGTTGCTTATGACAGCTCTCGCAAATCTCTATGTTTATTCAGGAGAGAAACCAAGCTGTTATATTCAAACGAACATGCTATTTGATAGGCAGTGATTTCGTAGTCTTACATTTGAAGAGGGGAGGGGGGACGCAAATCAAACGGGCCAAAATCAGCGTAGCTCAGTCAGGCAAAGATATTCCTGAGAGATTCTGAGAGATTCAAGGCGGGTTGGGCAGTCGAGACGGGAGACGCCGATCGTAAACAGACCACGGCAGTGCAACTCAAAGTGCCAGTGATCCGGCCATATTTGTGTGGGAGGAGGATGGCAAGACGGCCACACGTAACACACAGCATAAGATCAAACTGCAAACATGATGAATAACCTGAAGGAAAGCCATCAGCCCAGACACAACACACTTTGATGATCAAAGGAGAAGATTCCCAAAATACAACAAAAAGCTGTAGACTACGGCCCGGTCTCACAAAGCTGAATTTCTTGTATAGCCGGGTAACTTTAAATTGGCTGTTGCACAACCATTTTAAGGTAGTCTGGGCTGAATGTAAGTGAATGGAAATAAAGTCAGTTTAAACTGGGGTATCTTAAAACTGACAAGTTATCCATCTGCGCAAGAAATCTTGTTTCGTGATACAAGTCGCTAATCTTAATACCATCACAGAACCTTGTGCCCGTGATCAGAAGGTCTTCAGTTAAAATCCCATGGCTGTCAGAGTGATTATACTGCAGCTGGGCGCTTGAGCAAGGCCCTTAACCCCAACTGCACCAAGAACTGACCCTCCTCCCCGACCCTCACTTGCACATTGCTTTTGGCCAAACGGGATTCACTAAATGCGTAAAAGTCTTCAAAATACGACTGAAGACTCAGCCCACTCGTGGCGCTTTTCCACTGGCACCGAGAACTGAACCGTACCCAAGTAGAACCGCGAAGAGACGGTTTTCCATTGTAAATTAGGCGAGCTGTATCCAAGCCATATCCAAGATGCACCCTCGCTGACACGGCCCTGCTTACTAACTGGGCCGAGAGCATTACTAATCCAAACCGGTTGCGTCAGCACCATCTGATTGGCGGAAACGCACGGAGATACCAGTGTTCTGAGTCAATATGCATGGATTATCTGAAGAAGGAAAGGGCATATTCTATATGTCATTCATTATTAGTAGCATCACACATCGTGATGCATTCCTGATATATTTCCAACCTCCTACTTTATTTTACATCACCATTGCTTTCCAAACCCAGCAACGCCGTTACCGAGATATAAAATTCCTGCACACCCAGTCATTGTCCAAAAATCATTGATCATAGCGACACCATTCCAAAGTTTAGGTCTGTTTGACGGGGAAATTATAACCCTACATGCCAGTGTGATCTCCAATAATTTAAATACACTGATAATTGATTATTCACTGTATAATGTAATAGCTTACTCTATTAGTTGCCCCATATCTTACACCTTAATTTTTTACATAATATAATAGTTTTTTATATATATATTTTGTAACAAGCCTGTACTTGTATATCTAAGCCACCCAAAAACTGCACAAATTTGCAGTGATACTTATATTAATACAGTTTCCATCAATCACTGGTTTTACGTCATCTCTGTCCCCATTCTTTGTTGTATTACTTGATGTTTTTTGACTGGATTTGCACTTTGTAGCCGGTCACTGTCCTCCTCGTCCCCTTTGCCACCGATTTGCAGTGTATTGTAACTTGCAGTGTACTTTTTTACTAGTCCTTGAACAAGGCTGCAGTGCGTGATGCTGCAATCTGCACCAACTCTGCACGTCTGTAGGGCGCCTTGTCAACTGCCTAAAGATACAGTAAGTTCTTTGAACATATTTCACCGGACTAAAAAAACACAGTACTGTCTCTTTCTATTAATCAGCTATAGATCTGACTGATTATGAGAGACTCATAAACGCACACACAAAAGGCTCAGATTCCGGGATACATATAAATTAGTTTTTTCCAGGACACACGAGCATAATGCGGGGTGGTCCTGGAAAATCCTGGATGGGTGACAGCCCCAAAGTCGACCCTTCTGCAGTGGAAAACCAAAGTGCACTGGATCCACACTGTAACTGGTCCCTTTTCATGGTACGGCTCGGGTACGGCCCGATTCCTGTATGCCAGTCGAAAAGCACCTTTCGTGACACCAGTAGAATAAGGAACTGCTTTGTGCTGGAGGTTCCCCGTGATAAACGACTGGGGTTCCTGATGTATAATCAAATCAATTGCGTATAAATGGTAATTAATTTGATCGATAATGAGCACTGATTAGTTTTTCGGGATGTTTCAACATCTGATGTGTAAGCCGACATGGTACAAAAAGGATTTTTATATTAGTATTATATTAGTATTGTATATAAGGGCCTAGATTTGGGTGTGGATGATATTCATGTCCCTATGAATATTGTGGGAGTATCGTGTGTGTTTAGGGGGGCGGGGGGTTCAGCCTGATTTGGCTATGCTGAAACCAAACCTCCCCCCTTGATTATATGTGGGTTAGTGGTTGCAGGGACTCTCATTAAGTCAGAAGTGGGTGTTCAGTGCATATCGACCACTGACATGGAGAATCGTATCTGCCCTTGACAATACTTATGGCTGGCCCCAGGAATAACACGGGATTAAGGCTGTGTGTGTGTGTGTGCTGGTGACACACAAACTGATGGGAAAATACACAGCTTAGTGTGTGTGTGCGTGTGTGTGTGTGTGTGTGTAGGCATGCGCTGGGCCTTGCAATGGGGGTAAAACACAGCCCCCCCCCCCATCCGTGTCTGTGCATGATCTAGCACCCTGGTTGCCGAGAGCATTAGCCTTCGTGTGTCATCTTCCTGTGTGTAGGGAGGACTGGCCAGCACAAGTGTGTGTGTGTGTGTGTGTGTGTGCGACTGCTACTTTGGCACAGACAGATCTAACCCTTGGAAAGCACAGCCTCTGCAGTGAACCTCATCAAACGGTAAAGAAACACAATAAAAACATTGCTGTCCAATCAAAACCACGTACGTCCTCTTTTTGGCGATTGTGACCTTTCGCTACAGGTGGAATACGCCCATTCTCCTGTCTACTGATAGCATTTGACATCTAATTGACCGATGAGAAGACGTTTTATGAAGCCTATTTAACTACCTATTTAATTGTGAATATGAAGCAGATCAGCTTGTATATTGTTGACAAAGACATACTTAACTCGCTGACAACTAAGTCCATTTAAAACATTAAACCGTTCGCTGACAGCTGTGTAAGGATAGGTTTATCTTTGGCCTCTTTACACTGTTTTAGGTTTATTTTGTAAAGTATTTTGAGAAATAATGGATTCTTGGAGACACGAAGAATCGGACAGCGATGATGTATTTTTAAACCAGCACGTCCCTGGCAGTCAACACCGGTCACTCCAGTCTAGAGTTAAATCGGTATGAAAATTTTATATCACAAATATAGTCACTAAAATTACCACGGTTGTCTGTATTATCAAGGTATTGTTAGAATGTGCTGAAAATGTTCAAAAAGTACTGATACACAAATTGAAATCGTTTCACCAAGTTTAATACCGAAAGCCACAAATAAAATTAGCAGTCTATGAACTTTTAGTTGGTATAAACATTAAAATAATAACACAGCCAATACCTAACGCAGACACATGAAAATCATATCAAACGCGCATTAATCTTAAAATCCTCCTGAGTGCAGTCACTGTCTTTTCAAAGATACAAAACATACCCAGAGCACCTGCTTTTGAGACAATGTTGCTAATTTTCATTGACGCTGGACAGTATTAAACATGATTTTTTCATTTTTGCGGTAATCAGCCACGAACCGGTACTTCTAAGTATCTGGAATTTTACCATGAAACCAGTAACAGTATCATCCCTACTCCAGACTGGTCGGACACCAGCGATCGGCACAGAAATCATGGACAGAACTCAAGCTTGGGGCAGGGACTTGAAACACGACCCCTCTCCAATCCCCCCCAATCCCATTGTGGGACACTAACTCATACTGATGGGTCACGGGTGTTTTTACATTAACCCAAACTGTGGAGGGGGGATTGTCTGCTGGTTTCCCTCATACCAGCCACAACATGTATATATAAATACATATTTTATATATAAAATATATCCATACATTGATCTATCCATCCACCCATCTTCCAACCACTTCTCCAGTCCAGGGTCGTGGTGAACCTGGAGCCCTTCCCAGAATCCACTGGGCACAAGGCCGAGGGCGCCCTGCCTTGTAAACATAGCTGCCTGGGTATACGTGTGGCGGTGGAGGGAGCGAGGCTGAGGTTTCCCTGCAAAGTGCCCTTATCGGCTTCTCTTAGTGCCCAAACCACAAGCCGCATTTTGGTTTATTTAACTTTCTTTTTATTTTATTTTTTTCTGGCCCCCCACCCTGACAGATCTGTCATTCGGTCCCCGATCCCCGCCTCGCGCAGCTTGTCGTCCGTACCAAGCACGCCCTGGTGGCAGATTATTAGAAAAATACAAGTGATTCATGTGAATATTCAAGCAGAATTTGTGCCGAACTCATGATCAGATTACGTCCTTCAGAAGATGGGGAGGGCTTGCCCGGAATAATTGGATCCATGCGGCTGGAGTGACTCAGGCTCCATCTTCTGAGGGAAGATCTCAGCGGTGTTAAGCCACTGGGATGTCGAGGTGTGTTTGACAAGCTTAAGGGGGACACGCCGGAAAGGGGACAATCTCTGCCAATGTTTAACATCAAGAGGGACATGCTTCCCACAGTGAAGTATGCTTCAATTAGCCCCCCACAAGATAGCGGTTTGTAGCACCTAAATGTCACATGTGACCTGGGGGTCTTTTAAAAAATGCCCCACATGTATGGAGTGTCACCACCAAGCAGGTAATCTGTGCAAGAAAGCAGGTCATGAATATGCATGGTTCTCTGCAGTAGCTCTCACGCCTTCCCTCAAATCAGGGGGAGCACAGCTGCTCGTCCTCACTGGAGGAATATTAAGAGGCTTGCCATGTTAGAAGAAGAAAAATAAAAGAAGAAGAAAATGGTGACTTCAGCTGGGGGTTTGGAGGATTGAGGCTGGGATTGAGAGACCAGAGGCCCCTAGTGGACCATGTTCACTGGGCTTTACCAAACCAGAGCCAGAGTCTCCCCCGTAACCACCCTGGCAGAGAGGGCTCCTGTTTCGGTGCCAAAAAATTTAAAAAATTCAAATTCACGGCTTCACTCGAGCGGTGGAGGTGACATCACGTCTGCGGCCGGTAGAGGAGCACTTAGTGCTTAGAAGATCCCTTCCTGGGTCCAAAAAAGGAGACAGGATTCCAGGTTCTCTTAGCTGACATGAGGCTTCCTCAGTAACCCATCCATCTATATTCCAACCGCTTACCCTGGACAGGGTCGCCCAGTGCCTGGACCCTGTCCCAGGCAGCATAAGGCACCAGCTTGGGGTACACCCTGAATGGGATGCCAGTCCATCGCAGGGCAGGTACACACACCCACTCACACACATAATCATACACTGCGGGCGACGCAGAGATGCCAGAACGGAACATCTTTGGGTTGTGGGAGGAAACCGGTGTACCTGAAGGAATCCCACGCAAATACAGGGATCCTGCAAACTTTATACAGATAATCAAACCCAGAACCCTCGCCTTGTGACGCTAAGGAAAACCATTCGCCACTGGATGGATGAGCTGTCCCCAGTCTGTTAGTCACATGACACGTGGATAAGGTCACCTGATCCAGCAAAATAAAGTCTGAAACTGCGTAAAAGCAGCGAGTCCGTGCCTCTTTACTGAACGCCAAACCGCTCTCTTCTTCAGACGGATGACTCCAAAATGCAGCTCCTTCATGCGACGGAGCGGCAACACATGCATTAATAAGCAGCCAGCGTTTGGTCCCAGCCGGCCAGGGAGGTAATTAAATACCCCCTAGTAGGAGACGCAGTGGGGGAGTGACGAGGAGAGAGGCTCCGGATCAATGCCGGGGCGGCGTATCCTCCATGGGGCGGCTCGCTCCAGACACCGGCATCGGCACGGCTCTGCGGCTGTTGCAGCGTCCGCAAAAAAAAAAAAGAGCCTCAGAAATCACAGCGAAAAGCCCCCCAGGCCTGAAGGATGGCCGGAGAGCCTCGGAAAGACCAGGAAAGATCTTTTAAAAGCCCCCAACCATGCCGAACGACTGCGGCAATTTTGCTGTTGCATTTCTGGCAACGGACACAGATAAGAACCGGAAGAGCTACTACTCCAGGGTGAATGGCAGAGGTTCAGATCCCACCATGTGTGTGGCATAATCCCATTTCCCTGGACTAGCTGTTGGACTGTAGGATGGTGTACTTTGAGGCTCAGACAGCAAACGCCATTTCAGACGTTCCAGGAGCTGAGGGAGATTCTCACGCCCATTTAGGTGGGAGATGAACCTCACCCGCTCTGAGCTGCGATTCGTCAGTCTAACAGCCACCGCCTCCATCACCTGACCGAACCCCCCTCTCTGCAAATAGGCCCGTCCATATAAACCACCCCAGAACCACGTCTCGTTTCAGCTCCGTGACGAGGCACTCGGCCGACCGCAGGGACAGAGAAGATCCAGCGTGGCAGAGGGGCAAGCGGCAGGGCGCGGCCTGGCCGGGATTAATCACGCCCCCAGCCATCGGTGCCCCACAGTGGCATCACGGGCGAGCTGCCACCCGAGCCAGTACGTAGGGCCACCCAGCAGCGTGCAGGAGAGACATGCGATTCCCTCTACAGGGGGCGCTGTCTCTGAGCAGACAGCTATGGGGAGGAGAAAATTCAGGGAAGCAGTGAAGAAATTGAGCTGGGGAGGAGCCAGATCTTTTTTGTTTATATAATGTGTTTTCCCCCAAATAAATAAATAAATACACTTTAAAAATGGCCGCCTGTGCCCCTGCCCCGTTGTGGCTGTGTGGCATCAGCGTCGCGTCTCCCCGTCTCACCAAAAGCTGGCCCGGGCCCAAGACCGCCACCCACCAGGTCACCCGCACGCCAGTGGGCGGGGAAACTCCGGGCCGTTAACCAATCAGCAGGAGGCCTGCACGCTAGCTGTGCGCATGGACCGAGAAAGCCCTCAAAACAACACTGTGGGGGGGGGGGGGGGGG
>JAODJU010000041.1:11806908-11827972 GCA_026776725.1 Gnathonemus echidnorhynchus
TTTTGCCCAGACTACCTTAAATCCGACAAGTTACCCCGATAAGCCAGTAACCCCGCTTTGTAGTACAGGCCCCAGGTGTATTAGGCTCTGATTTATCTCGTGACAAAGTATCTTAGCTCAACTATACTGTTTTTTTTTTTTTTTTAAAAAAAAACACTATAATTTACCTACCTACTACACATACAGAGTATCAAAAAACTATCAAAAAAGCCCCTTTTTCTCAGAATCATTGTCGGCATAGTTACTATGTTTCGCCTGTGTGGGGCAGTACTGGCGTGTTGCTTAAGACACGAGACCTGCTGCCAAATGGCTGGCAGGACCTTTGTGGGGACAGCCGGCGAGGGGCACTCTCGGGATGACCCACCTGCTTTTTTGTCGAGGGCCTCTCTCAGGATTTTATCACACGGTGTCATAACCCCGAGATCGATCACTCTGAATGGGAGGAGAAATGGAAATGTAAGGGATGCATCTTTGCATAACTTTACAGACCCAAAGAGCAAAACATTTCAATTAAACGCAGACTCCCGTGCAACATCCAAGCTACCAGGAAGTCTATTAGCAGCATGGAAACCCACAAGACAACTACAGAGCATTACTCTTTCGATTGGAATGATTGATGCTACTGTTTATTTTCCAATTATTCCCCCACCAAAAGCAATTCAGGCACACGCCACACTCTGAAGACCACCCCCCCCGTGCTTTTCTTGAAAAATAAAGTAATTTACAGATTTGTCCGCTTAAGTATAACGTTTTCCTCGCGTCATCATGCCGCTCTCTCTGTCACGAGCCTGTCACGGATGCTTGCACTTCAGATGGAGGATTTCCACGACATGTGGGCCACCATTCAGGCACCCCGCCGCGGTAAATAAGCGACCGGACAGGCCCGTAACCAAGGCAGGCGGGCTCACCGAAAATTGTTGCATCCCAGGACCACGGAGACGATGTTCTTGCCGATGTCGTGCACGTCGCCCTTGACAGTGGCCAACAAGATCGTGCCCTGGTAGGGATCCTGTACAACAGCCATGCGGAAAACACGTGTGAGGTGGACAGGCTTCATGGGGCACGAAACCTCGAGGGGTAAAATCCTGCCGTACGGATTATTTAGATTCTCCGATGGTGCCGGTGAAGGCTTCCACCATGTTTGGTTTCAGGAGAGCATAAACAGCTTCTGGCGCTTGGCTCTAAAACGGCCGAAATATAAACACGCTCTTTGGCGCCCGGCTGCTTCCCGAGCTGGAACGGGAAACACCCTCGTCAGGACGTGACGGGTGGGATCCCGACTCACGATTTCCTCCGCAGAACCCGTGGCGGCCATCATGGCCTCCCTCTCTTTCTCCATGAAGGGAATGAGGTAGCCCACCGCTTTCTTCATCACGCGGGCCGACTTGATGACCTGCCGCGGGAAACAGCGGGTTAGGGGGCCGTGAAAAGGCCCCCCCCCCCCCGTCACATGGCATGCATACCACATACACAGCAACGTGCTTACTGAAGGTACTCAGCTCTGTTAAGCTGAAAAATCACTAAAACAATATGCATCATTGTTTCTGGATGCTGTGACCAAATCAGCTTCGTTTTGGTATAGAGCCGTGGATTTTTCACTTTAAATTCACATGTATGAATGGGTGTAACACCCATGACTTTTAATCCTGCCCCCCCCACCCCTGCCCACCTGCGGCAGGAACATCTTGCCTGCCCCAAACAGGTCTCCAACCATCTTCATCCCATTCATCAGGGGACCTTCGATGACATGCAGGGGTCGTGGGTAGCAATCTGTCTGTGCCCTGGCTTCTTCTGTGTCCTCCAGTACGTACTTCTCGATGCCCTGACCCCGGGGAAAAAAATAAACAAACTGTAGGAGACCCTGAACACAGCCGTTGGGTCTGGGAAGTCGAATCAGATCGGAATAAGCTGGATCCGGACCTTGATGAGCGCATACTCCAGTCTCTCCTCCACGCTGCCTTCTCTCCACTCGTCCGTCTGGATCACCTTCTTCCCGCCCTTGGCATTGTTCTGCAAAAATGGGATACCTCGTTCCATTATTTCATAACATCATACCTCCTACGTGTTTCACCCCGATATACAATATATGACGGTATTAAAAAGGTCAATCATGTCGGCTACTGCAAACTCCGGAATCAGAGACAGTTTAAACAAGATCGTCAGCTCGGGAGTTGAGCGCTAGGGAAACGAGGAGACAATTTCTTGTTGAAGAGATAAAAGGATCACGCTTTGTTTTTGTGGCATTAACTGACACGTACGCGATATTCATTGACTTTTTTTTTTTAACGTAAGTGAGGCTCCAATCACTGCTAACACTGTATAGTATGATAAATCACCTCAATACAGCATCAGTTTCATATATAGAAGAGGATCGGCATTTTTTACAGTATTAAAAATAAAACTTTTGGGATTTATACATACCGGGGTATACCGTGATAACATCATACCACCCAAGCCTACTCCAACGAACCCAGTTCTGATCTGGTAGGAACAGAACAGGTGCTTCTCCAGGAAATTCAACAGCGCCAACTTGCCACACGGTAAGTACCTGGGCATAGAGTAGGAGTTTCTCTGTGGCTTCGGGGTCTCTGTTCCAAATGAGGTTCTCACACATCTGCAGCAGCTCCTTGTCGATGTCGTCGTAGACCGGGAGGTTGCCTGCATTCACGATGCCCATGTCCATGCCATCCTAGGGTGGGACACAGGGTCACAGAGATCTTTTCCGAGCAAAGCGGACGTCACATCGGCTCTCCCATTCTACCTTGATGGCATGGTAGAGGAACACTCCATGCATAGCTTCTCTGATGGCCTCCATCCCACGGAAGGAGAAGGAGAGGTTAGATAGGCCCCCGCTGACCCGGGCACCTGGGAGAGTTTCCTGTGGGAAGCAAAAGTACTTCCATGTGAAAGGTCATACATTTCCCAGATGCTGCTCCAAAAACACTTAAACTGGTCCATTATGGGGGGAAGCTGTTTACCTCCAAGCTGAATCCTAAACACTAGCCTGTATCCCCATGGCAGGGTTCCATACGCATCCACAAAAATGCCTCATCACGGCTGCTGAGATGATGCCACATCCAATTCATCTAATTTAGCATAATGGCTGGGCTAATTCAATTTCTTGGACACGAACCGCGCTGTAATAAAAACCAGCACTACCTTGATGAGTCTGGTGACCTTGATGAAGTTGATGGCGTAAGTGTTGTGCTCTTCCATGCCAGTGCCGATGGTGAGGACGTTGGGGTCGAAGATGATGTCATTGGGGTCAAAGCCCACTTTGTTGACCAAGAGGTGGTAGGCTCTGGTACACACCTGCAGCTTGTGCTCCGTGTCCGTTGCCTGCGAAGGCGAAGGTAGTGGCGCACACCCCCACAGTGAGCCGAGGCAAAACACCCTGTCCACCATGGGACATCTGATCTTTCTTTTACAGTGTACACTCTACCTACCTACATGTGAGCCAAGGATGGTAATCACCATGGCAACAATACAGCAAGTGTTCCAGCTTCCATTCAGGATCTGCTACTCATGATCCCGAGGGACCCACTACTAGGGGTGCGAGCGACTCTACATCCCACACGAGAAGTCACAGAATGGCGAGACTGACCTGGCCCTCCTCGTCGAAAGCCATGACGACCACGGCGGCCCCATAGCGGCGCACGCTCCTGGCCCTCTGCAGGAACTCCTCCTCGCCCTCCTTCAGGCTGATGCTGTTCACGATGCACTTGCCCTGGCAACATTTCAGGCCGGCCTCGATCACGGCGAAGTTGGACGAGTCGATGCACAGGGGAACCTGAGGAGCATCGAGAAGACACCTCAGCGCGGAGATAAGGATGCCTGGGCATACGCATGGCTTTCCCTCAAAATGAAGCTCCCAAATATCCAATCCAAAAGGATGACAGGATGATAGTGGACGTCCTCGCTTACCCGGGCGATGTCCGGTTCAGATGCGATGAGGTTACAGAAACGCGCCATAGCCACAGGACCATCCAGCATCCCCTCGTCCATGTTGATGTCCAGAACTTGGGCGCCCATCTCAACCTGAGTCTTGGCTATGCTCAGGGCTTCCTGGTGGCGCCAGTCAAATGTGCAGACGTGAGATGAGACCAGGAAGCACACCAGCAAAACCAACACCAGTAAAGATGCCCACCTCATATTTTCCCGCCATGATCAGCCTGGCGAACTTGCGGGATCCTGCCACGTTGCACCGCTCCCCAATGTTCACGAAGTTGGTGTAAGGGCCAATACGAAATGGTTCCAGACCTTCACAGAGAGGGACCGCAAGAAACACAATGTTTTCACCGCCTGAACGTGATACTTCAGAAGTTTTATGGTGTGAAACTGATGTGTCAAAATAGAAGAAAATGTCTGGCAAATTTAGCTGAGCTTAGTGATACTGGACACCATATCTGATGGAAGTGAGTAATTCTGCTTAAAAATACTCTATAAATTCTATGAAAACTATCTAGTTCAGGGTAAAAAGTTTTTACCGACCAGGAACAGTGGTTGGAAGACAGGTGGAGAGTCTGAATCTTAACTGACTGATGCTCTGTGGAGCATTAAGTCGAAGAAACACCAGTGCAGTAACTAAGAGGATCTACAGAGCGGGGAAGCCTCAGCCAAAGGCTCGAGGGAGCTGCTATTTCAGGGAAGCAGGATTCAAAAGCGGCTGACGTCCAACCTGACAGGAGCATGTAGTCTCCGAAGATGTTTTCCGACGGCACCCGTGGTTGACAGTGCCGCACTGCGTCAGCAATGGCTCTGGGGGGGGGGAGGGGGGGGGGGCAGGTTAAACCCACAGAAATGGATGCGTAAGGCCACTGAAAGGAGAGATGAGGCTTTGACTGTCTGCAAGGGCGTGATATGCGATGGCTTCGCGAATGGACAAGAAGCCGTGAGACTCGCGTCCATTTTCACTGCTGTACCTACAGGGATCCTCAACCTGTCCATACACGGACAAACATGGCCGGAATGATCCGTGCGCGTTTTGATGGAATAAAAAAAACTATGTGGGCTGCTGTATTTAGTATTTAAAATGTATTTTTGATTGTGACTGACAGTGTTTAAAATGTCAGTCATATTCACATTTATGTTCTATTTATTACAGTTTTCTTGCACTTGAACCATCAAGATTGTAATTCCAACTGTGACCCATGGATCACCCAGCTGAAGATGCAGATCAGACGTCAGATCAGACCCGCTGGTGCTGTCGCCTTTCAAAGTCTCTTTTCCCACGGTGCCCGCAATGACCCCCCCCTACAAAAATCTGGCGTACCGCTCTCCGCAGCAGTACACTTAGAGCTCAACCGATCCACCTGAGCGCACGCGAGCTCGTTCCATACCGGATGTGAGCGGGAGTTGTTCCGCAACAGCCACCAACGATGTTCACCAGCCCGTCTTTTGCGAATTCCTGCACATAACACGAAAGGCCTCGTGTAAACACATGCATTCATTCATAAGCTCAGTCAGTCAATAGAGATCAGCGAACATTATTACTTTAATAAGGGGTTTGAGACGAATTATGTGCCCTTGACGTTACAGACCGCTTAACGGGATTAAATATTTACTGTACAACACAAAAGCAACAAACAGCCCTGAGATCCTTCATTGATTTCAATGCGCTAATTATCTGACTTCCTAATTAATCTCACCTTTATGTGAGTGGCTGTTACTTCCGGTGTTTCATCATAGCCTCCAAATGTGTTTGGAAGACCTAATTATAGAAGGAACCACCATTTTATCACATACCTTTTTAATATATATTGCGCATATAAAGAGATGCATCTAGGCACATCGTATATACATACAGACTCCGCCCACCTGCGTTGGGGTAGCAAACGACAAAGGCGGTGGTGCTTTTCCCAATGGCTTCGATGAAGGGCCTCATCTCGGTGGCCCCCAGCGCACAGTTCAGCCCGATGCTAGGCCCCCAGACAGACAGACAGACAGACAGACAGACAGAGACAGAGACAGAGACAGACAGACACAGCAGAAATTACAGTAATAAATACCCTAATGCTATTTCAACAGTAATCCACTCTAGCCACCATTAAAGCTGAACCTTAAATATAATTCTCTTATTTTTCTTCATCGCTGCATAAGGGATATTATTAACATTTTCTCTGCCTATGAAATTAAACTTTAAAGTTCAGATTTATTACTAGATACTTATCATTAAGTCCTTTTGTATCGAGGACTAAACCTTCTGCCAGATACTGAAATATGCTTAACCATAGCATCTACCATACAACATAGATGGCTCACCGACTATTTGACTGCCTACGTTATCTGATTATAAACTAAGTGCTAAATATTTACTAGGAGTGCAGTGAGAGGAAGTGCTTGGTATTAGCTAGGCTAATGACAACGAATGAATTGCCCTAGTGAAATACGTTCGTGCCGGTAACACGGGACTGCTCAGCGTAGTCGCCGACTCTACGGAAGTCGCTCTCCAACATCCAGGGTTTGCAGTGCTGGCTGCTCCACACTCACCAGAGCGGGTTGCAGTGGGACACGCTGATGACGAAAGCCTCCCCAGTCTGTCCCGAAAGCGTGCGGCCGCTCTTATCCACGATGGTCCCGGAAACCTGGCGGGCGGGGGAACAGGGGTCCCGAGAGGTGGAGGGTTAGGGACCCGACATAAATCGACACGTGACATCCGTGACATCCATAAATCGACACGTGTGTGCTGTCTTTACACCATGTCTCTTTGGCATTATATGCATGTCTGTCTCTGCACTATGCACTTCGCTGCTGCATGCACCAGAATTTGTCTGTGGGGATGCAGAAAGCTTATCGGACCTGATCTGATCTGATCCGAATATTAACAACAGTTAAAGTCGGGACTTACGATGATCGGTCTGCGTTCGTATTGTTTTTCGAAGAGCCGGTCGATTGCAAACAGGGCTGCCTTTTGAAAAGTAAGAAGAGGAACATTAGCTGCTTGCTATAAAACAAAAACAAACCCAGACAGACACATTTCATTCCCTTAGGGTGGTGTGAGGCTCAGCAGATGTGCCGATGATCGGAAGGTGATTGGTTCAAATCCCAGGGTCGGCAGAGTGATTTCACTACTGGACCCCTGAGTAAGGCCCTTAAGCCCCCCAATTCTCCAGAAAATGACTGACTCTGCTTTCAAGTGTATGTCGCTTTGGATGAAAGCATCTGATATAATAACTGGGACTGCTAGTGCCCGTGCGACATCATCACTGCTTTTCCCCTGTAATTTCAGTTGACTGGACGATGAACGGCCAAAAGAGAAGATCACTGAAGTCCATTAAAACTAAGTCCAATTCTAACCAGGGCAGGGGAGAGCTACCTTGGCATTAGCAGTGTCAAAGATGGTCTCCACTAGCAGAAGGTCCACGCCTCCGTCCAGCAGGCCGCAGACCTGCTCGGAGTAGGCGTCCACCAGCTCGTCGAAAGCTGAGAGAGACAACACGTGACAGGGGCGTGACCCCCAGCTGAAAGCTGATTGGCCCCCAGAGTGGACCCTCCCCTGTCAATCACTGATTCAAAACATATCATTGGCTAATGACAAGGTCTACCCTCCAACATGAATTATGGCCCCTCTTATGCCCCCCGCCTTAAAAGTATCCTAGAATTGCCCCAGGACAGCGAAGGGCACATACTGATGTTCCGGAAATCCGGCCTTTCCACCGAGGGGGACACCGACAGGGTCTTGTTGGTGGGTCCGACTGCCCCGGCCACATACCGCTTGACACCTTTCAAATAAAAAGTCACCATTACAAAGTTACGCTGTGCCTACAGTACCACAGCGACATCACAGAAGATATCAGTGTTTGAAGAGAGGGATCAGTTAGTCACAATATAACACTGAGGACCATCGGGGAGCCAACCTTCTGACCTCGAATTCTTCCTCAAATGCAGACACTTGTCTCTTAAAATGACACGTTAAAGGTTTTATATTTTTACCAGTCATACCTGGGTGGTTGTTATAGCCACCATCCTCTAACCTCTCCTCAACATCTCAATTTTAATAAAACCCCAAAGGTTTAACTATGAAAATAGCTGTAATGCCCCTGTTCAGGTTAGTCTTTCCAAACCGGTTTAAACTGGTAATTAGTCACCCTGGGGCTGGGATGAAGCCTGACAAACCTGTCTGCGCGGTGACATCATCCGCCGCCTTTCTGGCCACCTCAGCAGATGTTTTGTTCAGACGGTACGCCTGTGGCACAAATCACATATTAGCAAGTAAAACGGCATGTTCTGTTCGTGGCTTTGCGCCCGTTAGGAGGTGGCTCGACGCCCTGCCCACAGCTGCAAAAATAATCACCCAACGGACCTCCGATATCACGTGACCATTCACTTCAAACTGTGGACAAAATGGAATCGAACACGTCGGCCAGGACAATCTGTCACATACTTAAATGACGCTGCCACCTTCTTCGTTCTGTGTCACGCCACAACCCTAGAGGGCGCAGTATGTTTTCGAAGCAGCAGACCCACATACAGAGCGTAAATAAAAGTATTGTGATGTGTGCGCGAGTCATTTAAGGAGACGACAGCCCTTGTAAAATGCAAGCCACTCTCTTTATTAACAAGCGTTACTGGTTTAAATCTAGCAATGGCACAGACGGGGAGGCCAAGGATTCAAACTACACTCACAGTCGCACACTAATGAAATGCACACCTTCCATGGCAAACATTATACGGGTGGAGCATTTGAATTTTCACTATTTAAAGATTCGCGTGGTGTGCTGAAAAGCATGCTGGTTACGGCATAATTAGTGCTGCTGACCAACCGTGCGGCGTCAGATTATGTCAGCCAATTGTGGACAGTGGGCGGGATCAGAATAAACATAGAGGTTGGCCTTGGGGGACACTGCACAGGGGCGTGTTTTTTGATTCTGCAATTTCATCTGAAGAAACGGCCACCTAATGGTCACCTTAAGAATTACCAAAGATATGCAAACGGTGCGATCACAGAGGCCCCTGACATGCCGTTCTCTTACCAGATTTTCCAATCCATAGTCAGCCTGTGCAATGCTTGTGCTGCTGAACGTGTTGGTCTCGATGATATCAGCTCCGGCCAGCAGGTACTCCTTCAGACAGGCATGCCAGAGAAGACACTTGTTAGTCTTTTAACGGATAAACACTGTCCTGCAAGAGGGACTGAAAGAAGCCCATGTAAATAAGGGTTATTTTTGCTGCATAAGAACTGCCACAAAATGACAACAAAAAATGTAGCGTAACTGTAAAAACCTCTTTAATAAATGTGTGCAATTATAAATGAACCCATTCGCAGAGATTAAAGGATTACCATGATCTTTTGATGTATTTTTAATTGTATTTCATGGAACCCCTTGTGGTGATCATTTTGCTATGACTTTGACATGAGTATTAAACTGTAATTGCTATTCTACAGATTATTTTTTGTTTTAAGTGCACATCAGGCACTGCAGGGCCTGGACTCCAGCGTCTGAGCAGTGGGGCAGCGGCATTAACAGTACGGTACCTTGTGGATCTTGTAGATGACGCTGGGCTGAGTGATGCTCAGTAGGTCGTTGTTGCCCTTCAGGCTCTTGGGATGATCCTGAAACTCCGCCCCTCTGAAGTCCTGCTCCTCCAGGTTCCTCTGCTGCACCATGGTCCCCATCCCACCATCGAGGACCATAACTCTCTTCCGGAGCACCTCCCTGAGCTCATCTTCCAGGCCACCTGTTTCACATTTTTCGTCTTATCTCGCTCCAGCAAACGAACCCGCTGTTGCCATTTGTCAGCATGTCGCGTATCTCCAAGCATGACGGTACCACTTAAAGCGATCATCATTATTAATCAAAATATCTCACAAAATTGTCGGAACACATCTCTGGCAAGACAACTATCTACTCCTGAGCTGTATGTAATTTCAAGATTCAGACAAAGGCAACACGCGTCTTCTCTCACTATAGCAATTAAAATTAACAAGCAAGTTAATTAAACCAGTTCCAGTGTTAACTGTCACTACACCCATATTGAAGATATTTGGTAGACAAGTAGTAAAAGAATATGGCAGCAAATCCAAATGTCACTTAGCAGCTAATGATGGCAAAGTTCAGAATTACACAGCAGATACAATGTTACTGCAACACGCGGTGGCAGCCGGCTAACAACCTAAATAGTATTTTGCAAGCTAAACAAGCACGCGGTTATACTTCGCTAGCATGCATTTAGTTTTTTTCGTTTTACCAGACTGGCATGTTATTCCGGTACTTGACTAGGCAATACGTGATAGTCAAGTCCAGTCCCAGGTTGGGTAAGCGACAGCACGCGCGGACAGCACGCGGAAGAGTGGCAGCCCTGACACGCGCGGACAGCATGCTTCGTGCACAGTTCATACCCGGTCCAGATGAATACTCGTGTATGGTTGGGGCCATCCCGCAAATCCGTGATCCGACTGTAACTTTCCAGGCTGTCGCCTTGGGGCCGCAAGGTAAGCGCGTAACGCCACCTTTCTGGGCCGTGGACGCGCAACTTTCTCGGACGGCCTTGAGGGATCGGGCGCGAGCGGCACGCAACCGGCGACCGCAGAGCGCATGCGCCGACTCGCACATATATGGTTCGGAAGAGTGATTATGTCGGCGCTGTGGATTTGACCATTTATCCACGCTGGATAATAATCTGATTGCGTGTACATGCGGGATCATAGTTTTCATCCTTGTTCGTCCAGGTCACACAATATCTGGGTTTGTTTTGCTCAAAAAAATAAAACCTCTGTACTTGAACAGGCGCCACGTTGTCAGTCTTTACAAAGTAGCACCCAGTGACTCACTGAGTCACGCCCCTTCTGTTGTGTTTAGACGGGGGTTCTCAGTGTATCGTAAATCGTTAGGAAATTTCAGTGATTACCTTTGTGGTGTCACGCAAAAGCTAGAAATGCATGCTTGTAGTCGCATTATTGAACGAATAATATTTAAACGTTCACGTGTATAAAGCCAGTAAATGATAAAATAAAACAATGAAACGATTAAATTTCTTAACTGGGTTTATTTTACGTTCGAGTCTGTGGAAAAGTACAAACAGTTTGCTCAAATTTTACAATGCGTTTTAACATTAACACATTAACTGTTGATTGACCGGTTTTGGCTCATTCTTCTACAGTACATAGTATCCCAAACACAATTTAGAGCGGTACGGTAGCAGAATGAATGCCACCAGGGACAGCCTGTGTATTCCCTTTTGGACGAAGTCTATCAAGGTTTGTGTAAATGTCGACATAGGCACGAGCGTAAATTATTTCTGGTGTTTTCTGTGCTGCACCAAGTTCTTTCTTTAAAGTTATTTACTTAATGTTTTGAGCAAAGGCCTAATCTCCGATATGAGAGTAGGTTTCGGTTAACACTTTTTGCATCTTTGTGCTTCTACAGCACGTGATCCCTTTGGATTTGAACGTTTTTAACATTGCGTTTAAATACTAAGGACTACGAGGTACCACACGTTAATATATTATCCATACTGCATAACATGTTGTTTCTTTTTATGCAGTTCGGGATTCACAGGAGAGGAGCGAAAAAAGCGAGTCGTGGAAAGCGGATTTAAGAAGCCATCATGAGACAGGCGACCACTAGAGGTCGCTTTCTCCATACAGGGCGGTGGAGAAGGCCGTGTAGTCCAGCGCTCCCGGCACCTTATCGGGCCCGTTGTAGGGGGGCATTCTCATGATGCAGTACTCGGCCTGGTCCGGCGGCAGCTCGCGGCGCAGCTCCTCCACCAGGATGTATGGCTGTGGGGGAAGGAAGGTTTATCACGGTCAGAAAAGGATCAGCTTTCAGTTGAGCATTTTTTCCCCTGTGTCTTATCAGTGTTCTGGTAGCAACTATTTTCCATTCTCTCACAGACATGAGGGGTTAGCAGCGGACGAGCGAGGACACACTGCCCCCTTAGGTCCTCTGAGGGTGTGAGAGTGTTTATTTTTATTTTTTTTTTTGGGGGGGGGGGGGGGGGGGGGGGGGTTGCAGAGCCCAATTCAGGCATATGCAAACTAGGCAGCTGCCTTGGGAAGAATCAGGCCCCAGATAAAGTCATGAAACACAAATGCCAAACGCACATAGATATACACTATATATATATATGATTTATAAATAAGAATCACAAAATTCAAGCAAGGGACAATGTTTTGATGGCAGAACTAAGCTACTAATGGAACACTGTCTGGTTGTCTCTTACATGACATGCTTAAATGAATGAGTGTGTATGAAGTATGTTGACAGGAGGGGGCCCAGAAAGTGATCTGTCTGCCTAGTGTTCTGTGATGGCCTAATCCGGCCCTGGGAGTGTGAGCGAGGAGGCGGGGCTGAGGAGCGGCTCAGAACCTTATCAGCGGCCAGGATCTTGAAGGAGGCCACGACCTGGTCGGCCGTGTCGGTGTCGCCCGTCTCCCGGGTCATGAAGTCAACAAATGACTGGAAGGACACCATGCCAGTCTGGTTGGGGTCCACCAGCGTCATGATGCGCGCAAACTCCGCCTCCCCCTGCCAAGTGGGAACGCAGCCGGTTTAGAGTCAATGGCCTCCAGAGCGAGCCGGCCTCCCATCCATCCAGCTATGGCCTGGAATGTTATCCTCAACAAACAGATGTCTCAGAGAAGTAGAAAGCTCACCCATAACCTTTTGGCGTTCATCAACACTAAGGGAATACCTTAATGTCGCACTCCGGTGCACGAAGGATCTTCAGCAGTAATATAACTAAAATAATAGTCAAATGAGTTTGCACCTGTAAGTGTGTGGGGCAGTATATGCACGTATTGGGACAGCCCTAAACACTCGGCCCGGTTTACTACTCCCCCCAGCTGTTCTAAATTACGTGCACTGACTGGCACCAGCAGCTGGATATCGCATGTCCTAAAAAGTAAGATGGTCCTCTTGCATCAAATGCTGATGCAACTTTTTCTATATTTGTGTCAGGCAAAATCAGGTAATGTGAAAGCAGTTTAAATATCTGTACTTTGCGGCGCCCCCTGTTGGGTCATGTTGCCTCTGTGTGAGATTCCACATGAAGGTGCATGTAATATTCCTACCAGAGCATAGCCCATGGAGATCAAGCAGGCTCTGAAGTCATCTGTCTCCATCCCTCCTTTCTTCTTCTGTGGGACATAGTCGGAGGAGGGGGCACGATACCGGGGGAGCAGACAGTGACCAGGGCGACATCATTGGCAGATAAGAGAGAAGGGCCGCTGAAACAGACAGACAGACAGACACACACGGGCACACAGGCCAGAGATGACAAACACAGGACAGACAGACAGGGAAAATGGGGACACAGGGACACAAGAGACGACAAGTAGGACAGATGGACAGAGAGCAGAGAATCGCTTTAGTGTGTTTACTTTTGCCAGATGACATTTCTTTGAGGGAATCAGCTGGTGTGTTCATGGCGCTCTATAAACGATCGATTCAGATTCCCTTTCTGCTGATTGTATCAACAGCAATTTGGAGACCAAACAAACTCTTTTAACCAAAGAGTTAAAAACATCCAAAAATGATGAGAAAATCCGTCATTCTGCATGGAAAAGCGAGCAGTCGGCTGGTTCGGAAACCGCGGCTCCCGTCTGGGATGAACGCGGCGAGAGCCGGGGGAACGGAAAGGGCTCGGTTATCATCTGAGCCACGGGTCGTGAGGATTCGCAGGATCTGCTGTTGTCACAGGCTCCTGGCGGGGGCGCCACGCGGCTCTCCGGAAAGGGGACGTCCATGTGTCAACCACGGCAGAAAGGGGACCAGGTGGCACGGCGAGGTACCTGCTCACCGATTCCGGCGTGGGCCGGAACCCTCAGGCACGCCACGGACACCTCAGAGAGCGGCTTGCCAGAGTTCGTTCATGCTGCATGGCATCCACGGGGAGGAAGGGGAGGGGTCAACGGTCACTGGGGTTAGTGAGGTTAGCTGGGGAAATGCAGAGCAGGAGACACACACTGCTGTTTACTCAGCTTAGCGATCAGGAGCCAGCTCTGATTAGCAGGTGAACAAAGGTGGCGTGTGTGGATTTGCCATTTACTGGGTCATCAGATACTAGTATCATCAGGAATGGCAGCAAGTTGTCTATCTGGAGCTCTCTGACCACAGAGTGGAGCTGAATCGAAGAGCAAAATTTCCAAAACTCACTCACAGTCCTTTTTTTTTGTTGCTGTTGAGATGAGACTGCCAATGACCTAAAGTCACGCTTCCTCATCATATGTTACAATACTGAGAACCAGAACTCACTGTCCTCATGTAAGAACTTTTGGTAAATTTCCAAAACTCACTTTTCAAAAGTCCACAGAAATGGACTGAACAGGTATCCAGTGGACTGGGTGAGTTCTGGAAATGTGCTCTTCTATTGTTCACTTGTTCAGCAAGTCAAACTGTTCATAGCATCTTACTCCAGCTGCCGTAGGCTCTGATTTCCCTTCAGTGTCTTTACTTCAGTATATATCGAGTGAACATTTAGGTGTGGAATTAATTAATTTTCAAATGGTTAATTATTAAACTATTAATTTTTTGGGCCGTTCTAAAAGCATCGCCTTTCTGTCAAAGTGGCACATGCGTGTCAGTAATCAGGGTTAAACGCCAAGCTCCGTGTAGGTTTACTGCCAAGGCAAACTCTGCAGGAAGCCCTCAGGCTCAGACCGGAGCACTGTACCCTGTCGAAGTGGGTGAAGGAGGAGCGGAACTCCTTCATCTGGGTCTGGCTGATGCCCTTGGCGTCGCGGGTCAGTATCTGTGTCTCGATCTCGTTGATGGTCCGGGCGATGGTGGTAAGCAGCAGCTCCCAGCCCACTCGGATATGCTGCCACCATGAGGGGAGATGGGGAAGTGCGCTCAGAGCCGGCATACAGTACCGCTATGTCACAGGCATGACCCAGGGCCAGCGGTGCCAAACCGGATTACAGGACATGCCCTCACCACAGTCACTCTCCCATAACACAAATGAGAGATGCACACTGACATTTAAAAAAACTTTATATATAGAAATTCTACATAATTTCCATTCTACTGCAATACGTCTGATTCATGGTACTTGTGAAAGTCCGGCTATTAACACTGAAAGCAGGTCACACACCAGAGGGGACTGGCCCGTACAGGTACCTCCTGTTATTTAGATTAAATTATGAAACAAGTAACTCTGAAATAACTCATTGCTATAATTTGTCGCTAAAAAAATTCTATTCTTTGGAAAAGTTCACTATTATATCCTCAAACTTTAGCCACCATCCGCCACCGATGATGACATAAACTACTCTATCATTGATTGGTTATTCATTTGTTATATAATAAATAGTCATCCATCCATGTTCTGTACCTGTTGTCCTATGCAGGGTTATGGAGGTCCAGAACCTATCCAAGCTATGGGCGCAAGGTAGGGAATAACCCAAGACGCCAACCCATTGCAAGGCACACATGCCATTCATACCAGCAGACAATCTGGTAACTCCGATTAACTTTAACATGGTATTGGACTGTGGGGGGGCGAAACTGGAGAACCTCGAGGAAACCCCACGAGGAAACGGGGAGAACATGCAAGCTCCACACATACGTAGTTATGGCAGAGACTTGAACATTGGTCCCAAAGGTGTGAAGCAACATTGCTAACCACCACGCTGACTCATGAATGATTACATATTACATTATCAATACTCATTGTGCATAGTCCTGCCGGCCCGAGTGGAATGTAACCAAGGTGTGTGCAGAGCACCCAGCACAGGCCGATACCTCCATGGTGTAGTTGGTGTGCTTGTTGTCGAAGATGAGCGACTCCTGGATCAGCTGGTGGTCCTCCTCCAGCTTGTCGACGTTAGGCTTGTAGTTGATGATGGCTTGCTCGTACTGCTTAAGCTGCGTCATCTGGTCCTCCAGCGTGCCGGTCACCTCCACGGAGCAGTGGCTGATCTCCTGCAGGGTGCCAGGTGTGTTCGTGTCTTCAGTTAGACCCGCTCGGTAATTCACTTGGGTTTCTCAGTGGTATTATTATTATTCGTTTCTTGTTTACCCGAAGACAGCAAGAAGGATGAGTGTATCACTAAATCAAGCACGTCAAGATGGATGTAATTACAGTATTACGATTAGTGATGTCCAGATGAAGCTTTTTGAACCATTTTCTGTATGTTTTGACCACACTAGATGGTGCTCTTGGTTTACTTTGCGGCATGCATTGAGCCCTTTTTTGAACAGAGAGCACCATCTAGAGGTGTCAGGAAATACAGCAAATGGTTCATTAAGCTTCATTTGGCCATCACTAATTACAATATACTGTACATCATAGGTAGGCAATCTTATCCTCAAAAGGCCAAGTTTTCAGGATAACCTTTAGATCAGCTGTTCAAACCCAGGTGTGAGGACTCTTCAGCCAATCAGTCCTCTGATTAGTAATCTAATTGGGTATGCAAAAACCCACATACCCAATGGCCCTTTCTGGATAAGATTGCCTACCTCTGTTGTACACAGGTGTTTCTTAACTGGGGGGTCATGACCCAAAAGTTGGTTGTGGGACCATTTCCATTGGGTCACGGAGTGTGTGGTTAAAAGTGAATTATTTTGAACATTTTTTTCTACCATTGGACTTTTTTGTTTTTATTTTTATTTGCAGACAAAGGCATTCTGTTACTTTTACTGTACTGTGTTCTATTTGCTATTACTGCGCTATTTTGCTGTGAAATAAATTTGGTTCAAAATTTTTAAAATTGACCAGGGATGTACAGAGGGGGGGTCAGGGGGTGCCTGAGTGCCAGTTCATTTTGCCTCCCTTTTGAGGTTCTGAGTATCCATTTTTGCAGCCTGGTCAAATTTTGCTTTGGTTTGCCGAGGGTGAACCAACCCCCCCCCCCCTCCCGGTCAGCAAAATTTACCAAGATGGACCCAGTTGAGCACTTGACCCTCAAAAAGTCTCTGCACGATCCTGTCAAAGACCAAGGAAATATGTAGCTCCTGAGGCTAAACCAGTTGAGAACCACTGCGCACATTGTTTTAATTATGTTACTGGGAAAGGTTAGCAGTGTCTGACCTCCATCCTGGTCTGGATCCAGGGTCCGATGAGGTTAGCCTGGGCAGCAAACTGCCTTCGGAGGCGTTCGTTGGAGTGCTGGCGGGCCATCTCTTCCTGAAGGGAGCCGTCTCTCTGAGGGACCAGCTTCTTTACCTGCTCAGGCACACGTGCACAGGCTTCACAAATCTACACACCCACTCCCTCTGCTGGCCAGCCTTGGTAGCGCACTCTTATCACCCACACGTCTGAAGGTCGAAGGGAAGTACAGTGCTTTCTGGGTTATTTCTAAGCAACCTTCAATTCTTCATGCTCTGCCTTTCGTATTTTGCCAAATTGTTAACAGTATGCAGTTCAGTAGCACATTTGAGTACAATCAATTAAAAACTTAATTACTTTATGTTAAGTAAATAATATATTTAGACAACTGAGACCCTGATCAAGATAAGCAGCAGGGAGATGGATGGATGCATATTTGCACATCCAGTTGAGCTTGTATGCTCAGCAGGTACTGGCAGCCGAGGAAGACATGTGACCTTAAATTCCCAGGGTTCTTTACTCTACTAGTCCAACTGAGGAGGTTTTTGTTCCTCTATCCCACTGTCCTCTGGGTCTGCAGCTTGCACAGTCGACTGTGCATGTTTATAAACAGTGTACACATGTAAAACACAGCGGTGCAGCTATGTACGGAAGCACATGGCTGAACTGAAATTAACACCATGGTGTTAATCCTTAAAAAAAAAAAACATCTATCGAAAAATTAGCACCATTCTGCTCAAGACGAAACCAGCCTCAGTGGTCACAATGATTCAGTGCCACGATGCAGATAACAGAGGAAAGGAAAGAAAACAGGAGCGAAGATAATACTGTGTCCTATCTTAACAACATACTTAACATAACGTTCCTGGGGTACTTCTCACTGGAAGGCAGATCTGGTAACCTTGAAAAATTCCTGCTATAAAAATAATCATTAATCATAAAGGTTAAAAACATTAAGCAGTGTTAGCTATGTCAATCCTTCATAATCAACCAAGCTTACAGTATATATCAACAATAATAACTATTACAATAAATATGAATCTTTTTTTTTTTTCTTTACAATATCTTGCCATATCTGACTATGTCTATATCTAACGTGGAACCATAGGAGGAACCAGAAACTTGGAAGCGTGTCTGATATATAGAAGTTTCTCAGCACCAAATGGTGCATTGCTCTGTTATCCTGCTTAAATAATGCACATCAATCTTCCAGCCATCTCCATGACAACGGATTGCCCTTTACATCATGTCTCCTGCCTCATGAAGTGATTGAGTCAGTCATGTCTGAGATGAAAGACTACCTTGTCCCACTTGATGCAAATCTCCTCGGGTGTGATGTTGCTGTAGGGGTTGGACAGGTTGCCGGTGATTCCGTAGCTCTGGGCAATCTTCTGCACCTCGTTGTATATCCCAAAGATGGCCTGCCTCTCGGTCTCCGCTTCTGGAAGTGTGGCTTTGAACTGGTCATGGGCGGAGATGAGACTCTGCGGGAGTCGGGAAAGGATGGACCAGAATGAGAGACTTTGAATGCGTGGCGTAGCGTTTTATTTAGGCACGCCGATGTCATAGTGATGTCACACCGATATCACAGTGATGTCACAGTGATGTCACAGAGAACAGCGGGCCACCTGAATCTCCTCGATGGTGTGCACGATGAACATGTCCTGCAGGTCCTCCATAGCTCCCTCCATCCAGTTGTTAAATGGCGCTGCCCTCTTGGCAAACTCCAGGTGTAGCTGATCAATGGTCTCAAGCAATTTCTCTGTCCTCTGCAAAAATGCAAACAAAAATAAAATGGAGCTTTAACAAATTAATAACATCCATCTATCCCCAGGGCACACACACATTCGTACATAATCATACACTACAGGCAAGTTATTTATGTCACATTATATGAAAGATAATGACAAATTCACATCCAGAGATGATTCCATAAGAGGGCGCTGTTTCCCATATTACATTTATGACAACAGGACATAAAGGATCAAAAGGACAGTTAATGCTGCTTCTTGAATCTTTAATTATAATAAAGGGTTCACATTCATTCAGGCTACATATTCTCCACCCTCGCAACGCTGCAGTGTGCTAACTGTGGTGAAAGTTTCAGTAGAATAGAGTGGGGACTCAGAGGACAGCACTGTAGTCTCCACACCTGCCGCATGACTCCGCCCCCGGCTCTGTACGCGTGACCTTGCATGTTTTTGTGTGTGTTTTTCTCTGTCTCTTCATGAGTCTCTTCCTAATATTCCAGTTTCCTGCCATAGACCAGACGTCATTTACATGGATTGGTTTTTACAGGGTGTATGATTGTGTGTGTGTGTGTGTGTGTCCTCTGATGAACTGGCACCCCCCCCCCCCCCCACAACCTGCTTGTCATTCGTCATCTTCCTTCCCATCCTGGCAGGCTGATCAGATGGGCTGCCCCCTGGTGGCCGCTGGGCTCTAAGCAGGCACTTAGCTTGCTTAGATCTTGGGTCGGCCTTGGGCAGATGCATCTCTGAGGGTCATTAACATGCCCTCAGCGCTCAACTGTAGAACCCAGCACATACTGGTGTGTCCTCTTCTGCGGTGTCCTTCACAGACCATTATCTTCATGTGGTCCATGCTCACTGACCTACCTCCAAAGCCTCCCTCCTCTTCTGGGTCAGGGTTCCCAGCTGGTCCCACTGGTCACAGATCTTCTGGCAGCGCTCATTGATAGCCGCTGCGGCGTGGTAGTCCAGCTCACTGGGGGGGGGCATTAAGGATAGGTAGGTCCAGTTGCCATCCAAAGGCTAAGCTATTTATCAGAACAAGCCAGACAAGAACATAACCAGCTGCACCAGTTGTAGCCTAATGTACACACCATTAACACCACAGTTGCCCCCACCCCCCCCCCACTTAGCACGGCATGCATTTCATCATTTGCCTTACTGCTCGTCTTATATTAAAAGGAAAACATCAGGAAAAATGCTGAGAAATCGAGTTTTTATTGTTTGGACTCCCACAGGCATGAAAACATTAAAAAATGCGATTCAATCGCATTCAATCAAAAAAACAATATTTCCTGTCATTAGTCTGTTGGATCCCGAAAACACTTATAAACTTCCAGAAGTTTAACTTTCTCTATAAAGCTGAACGGGGCAGCTCACCCTAACTGTGGTTTGGCCCTGTCAAAAAAGACACATGCCAAAGTTACTGGAGGAATTCGTGTCAGAAACATAGATCAATAACCCAGTGTGGAAGAGGTTCAGACTGAGCATGTGCAGCTGGTGTCCAGCGATTGGGCCACGGCAGAGTCCAGTGGCCAGTACTGATTCTATATTCGTTTTAGCTCTTAGCAGAAGGATCTACTACAATAATGCCTTAGAGCTTAGATTCTAGCAGTTCCCAGGGATAGAACAGCTCAAGGCCAGCTAGTTTACTGCTCCCACTATAAGCCAGAGAGTAACTGATAGCCGGTGTGAAATATCGCATGTGGTTGGGGCTCCTAAGTGGGAAAACCACACTGAAGCCCCCATCCGGTGTGTTGCCCCCCCCCTCAGTGCCATTCAGCTGAATCATAGGTCAAAGACATTTATCTCATCTCACACCAAACAGCTACTGGGATGCTGTCCCATCATCTGCCTGTAGATGAATTGCCAGTTTTGTTAAGTAATCCTCCCCAGGTCATACATACTGAACTACCCAGTGCCCAGGGGTCATTATAGCAAGTATATCAGTGACCTTTGACATACTGGACACTGTTCTCTAAATTTAAAGGCACAGAGCACTGTTTAACTGAACATATAACTAAACGTATAACTAAAACTGAGATGTTATTATCAGAGCTATCTTTCCGAAATCTTCCCCTCCCACCCCCAAAGCCAATCGACTCCCTAGGTGTGGTGACGAGGCAGTGACAAGGACTTGGACAGAGGAACTGAGGGGCATGTAAACCTGTAAACTTTGACACGGGCGGTATGGTGGCAAAGCCCACCAGCCAGTCAGCGTTCCTGGACAGAAAGGTCCTGAAATAGAATGGGTCAAACAGTACAACCACCAGACTGGGGGCTCCGTGGGGGGGGGGGGGGGGGGGGGTGGCGCCCCCCCC
>JAODJU010000041.1:11828072-11845383 GCA_026776725.1 Gnathonemus echidnorhynchus
GGGGGGTTGGCACCCCCCTCTGTGCCCCCTGGGAGTGGGCAGGACAATCACTGTTGTCACTGAATGAAAGTGGCAGGTGCTTCAGCTCTTCATATATTTAGATCCCCAGACACCACAAGCCCCGGGGGAGGGGGGGGGATCATTGTCCCCCAAGCACCAAATCCAACATAATTCCAATTATTTGCCCCCTCTGTAACTTGATTGCAACGTGTTTCATACCAGTGCTTACATTTTAACTTTTCCCTTTTGAGTTTGCTTTTTATAAAAGAAGTCTTACGTCCTTACTGTACCAGTCCAAAGTGTTGTTCCAATACCGTAATTATCATGCTGATTCTTTTCATCAAGTCCTCGTGTTTAATGGAAGTAAAGACATAATTAACCTTATAGAGCTCTGTAGATCTCCCAGCGGTGCAATTATTCTCCAAAACCATTTGTTAGTTGAGGACGTAATCCCCATGGACACTCCGCTAGTGTGATGCTAGCTTTAGAAAGTGTCTTTTCCGGTTTAATTACTTTCCGCTAATGAGACCACTCTGTAAATGAATTAGTTCTCTCCCATTTGCTAGCCGGCACGCCATCTCTCCCCTCAAAAACTGCATCACGGCCCAAAATAGACGGAGCTCCCCGTCTGTTGACAAGCCTCCGTCCAGGAAGCGGAAAGCCACTGATAAGAAAGCCAACGTTCTTCCAAGGTCTGTTTTGGGCAGCAGCTTCTGCCGAGTGGGGTGCCCACAAGCCTCTCTTCCAGAAAGAGGGACTAACGCTCTAGCGAGAGGTATGGGAGGAATTTTTGGATGCGTGCAGGTGGGGGGTGAGGGGGCGGGGGGGTGCTCCATCGCAGCGGAACATACTTTAGCTCTTGAGCGATGGCGGCTATCTGCTCCACTCTGTCCTGGTGGGCGGCCAGGTCGCTCTCGAAGGCCTCGTGCCTCCTGAGCAAAGCTCGCACCTGTGTCAGCGATGCAGACTCGTAGTCCTTCTGTGACAGTTGCTGATCCTTACCTACAGCGATGAAAAACCCAGCCGAGGGCCCAGCATGACCCCACGTGTGATGTGCATATTTTAACATGCAGGGAATTTAAATTTAAAACTTAAAAAAAAAGACTGAAAATCAGTAAAAGATTCAATTTTCATTTTAAATCAGGTGTCACTAGGTAAACAGTACTTATAATTAACTGGACTTAAATAACTGGTCACGTAACCAAGGATAATAGTTCTGCTAGACATATTAACCATATAAACCTAATTAGACATCATTTTGTCACATGTAGACAAAACATGGTCCAGATTTTACGTTTATCGTTCGCAGCGAAGGCTCACCTATTATTGTTGGCAAGTTAATTTCAGAGTGTGTCTGAAGTGAAGGAGCCCTTAGAAGTGAATTTGAAACACTGTAGTCAGGTATTACTATGAGCATTAGGGCGTCGGGACATTTTGAAGGAGGTTAAAGCTAAGGTAAAGTTGCTGCTTTGATGAAGGTCCTAGTGCAGCGGTTCCCAACCCAGTCCTCGGGGACACATAGACAGTCCATGTTTTTGCTCCCTCCCAGCTCCCTGCCAGACAGTCCACATTTTCGCTCCCTCCCTGGAACAAAAACACGGAATATCTGTGGGTCCCCGAGGGCCAGTTTGGGAAACCCTGGTTTAAAGACAAGAGTCATTTCCCTGTCAATAACAGGAGTTGGGAGGGAGCAAAAACGTGGACCATCTGTGGGTCACCATGGACCGGATTGGGAAATGCTGTCCTAATGTAAAGACAGACTTATGGTCTTCAGACATGAAAGGTGCGGGCAGCACGGCCAGAATGCAGGACTGCATGTGTGCGAGATCGCAGACCAAGCGGAGAAGACCCCACCAGTGAAGCCAGTCTCTGTGCCTGCGTGCGGCACTGGCGGGTCCTCACCCAGCGCCCAGGTCTCATGGGTGGCGGCCTTCTGCCTGAACTTCTCAGCCAGGTGGTCGAGGCGCTCGAGCCGGCGAATCTCGCTCAGCAGCCACTCCTCATAGCCCTTCTCCGCCTGCTCCAGGCCCTGCCAGGCGCTGGTGATGTCCTGCTCAGTGCAGAAGAGCCGCCAGACAAGACGCCATGGTGACCGAAAACGTAACTAGCTGCTTAATAAAGAGCCGCTTCAAAACGCAGCCAAATTGCCATCATCTGAGATATATCATATAATTTGAAAATGAGATATGGCTCCTGCGTTAAAGAGGAATCATTACTCTGCATTATTCCACGCTTTCTTTCTGAGACCTGATGCCTTTTCATTATTTTTTAATGATGCATCCTTCATCCTGAATATCATTATGTGAATCATTGGCAGGGAAAAAGCAATAACTCAACTGCAACACAAATACGCAACAGTGGTCCTCTTACATCGAGGTGAAATTACGTGCCGTTTAGAAACGGGACGTGAGGACGTTTCAGCTCCTCCCACCACCAGGGGGCGACGGAGAGCATCAATGCACTTACCGATACCATTTTGCCCTCAGAGGGCATGAAGGCGGGCCGGTTGCTGATGCGCAGCTTGGTCTGCAGGGTGTTGAAGTTGATCTCCAGCTGACACTTCTCCTGCACCTTGGGCGGCTTGTGCATGCGGCGGTAATCGCGGAAGTCCTCCAGCTTCCTCTGCATGGCCTGCATGGTCTTCTCTGGAGCCCGGTTCTCCAGCCAGGGGGTTGTGCGATGAATCCACTCCAGCAGCTTTTGGGGATGTGGGGGTGGGGGGGGGGTTAGGGAGGAGGACACCGGGGTTGGTCGCTGCATCTGTGTAGAACGGCGGCTTGAGCCAACGTCTGACAGGAAGTCACATGACCCGGCCTGGTACCTCGCTGGCCAGCTTCTCATACTCCTCCATCAGCTTCTCGTTGTCCTGGTTCACCCCAAGAACTTTGCAGATCCTATTGGCTGCTGTCTCAGCCTGTGGATGGTGGAAAAGTTCAGCTTTCTTAAGTGACAGCAACAGGACATGGAGGAATATTCCCCATTTTGCCTTTTGTACTGTGTAAATAAGGCTTTAGGCACAAGTCATACGTGTTGCTAGGCTGGTCTTAGTCTAACAGTGCCGAATTAAAAGAACCTACAGTGCTGAACTGCACAGAAAACTTATACAAGGTTACGGTCACAGTGTTTGTTATTAGCAATGTGCTAATGGGGAACGTTAGATGGTAAACCAGCCTATGAGTTATGGGACGCACTGGTCCTGGGGTGGTTCTCCAGGAAGGCAGCGCTCATATCAAGGGGAAGACGGATGAAGGAGTTTTGGGGATATGAAACGGCGTGGGGGTTTGTGGGGTGGAATGTTCCAGAACGAGTGAGCTGAAATGTTAGCTTCTAGTCAGGTTTTGGGGGGGGGGGGACTCTGCCGGACCCCGTACCTGCTCAGCTCCGGCAAAAGCGTGGTAGAAGCAGGACACGTAGGTCATGATAGCTCTCTCATCGGGCTTGGGGGTGTTGACAATGTCTGGGGTGGGGAGGGGGGGTAAGAAAAAGGAGGAGAAGGGAGATGAAGAGAGAGGAAGGAGGGAGAGAGAGAGGGAGAGAGAAAGAGCTGCAGAGGGAGGAGGACCATGGCAGCTTTTTGGAGGAAAATGAAAGATTGGCCATGGAGACTCTGCGTTGTACCTTCTCAAGCACGGTAAGAAGCGAAGACTGAGACTAACACTGTCACCACTCCCACCTTAACGTTACCGCTTTACTTCTAGAAAATTCTGATTGCACCCGTAGCCTCCGGGACAGGGTCCGGACCCCCGCGACCCTGAGCAGGACTAGTTATAGAAAATGGACGGATGGATGGATGGATGGATGTATGGATGGATGAACTTCCCGTCAATTCAAAACTGCTCTTGTTAGAGCTGGGGAGAATTCTGCTATTTTGAAAGGTGGGAGGCATAAGAGGGGCCATAATTCATATGGAGAGGCCAACTGTATCATTGGCTAATGATATGCTTTGATTTGGTGAGTGACAGCGGCAGACAGGACTCCTCGGCCAATCAACTTCCAGCTGGGGTCATTGCCCCCCGTGGCCCCGCCCCATACACGCCCCTGGTTAGAGTTCATTATCAGAGGCTGGGAATAGAGCATACTATCTTCATTCAGCTTGAGGAGTTAGGGCCAATCCAACTGAAAAATGAGAATCAAAAATGGGAAATAAAATGGGGGGGTTGATAGAGCGAAAGCGTGTCAGGGTGCCCTCACCTTCTGGGGCCCCGCAAATGCATGATAGTAACATGATACATAGGTCAGTACCGCCCTTTCACCGGGTGTGGCTGTGTTTGCTACGTCTGTGTGGAGAGAACAAGGTCATCCTTTCAGTTTATCCACCCGCCCCCACGCAGTCACCCATGTGCCCACCCCCAGAGCGCCTCACTGGGGGGGGGGGGGGGGGGTTTATGAACTCATAAATTAACCTGGCAAACTTTGGTACGAGCCAGCAGACCATGAAACGTAGGCTATCTATCAGAGTGACTGTTAATACATTCTGTACCTCCGCTGCCAAAGTCTGCCAATACTGTCTGACTGCGATTTTCTATTTTTACTCAAGAACAACCAGGACACCAAAGCCAGCTCAATGAGAAGCACAACAACGCATTCTGATTCTCCTGAGGCAAATTCATTTAGATATAATAGACTCAGATTTATCAAAACTCTCTAGGAAGAGCGACATGCATTTTAGTGTCTACATTTTGCTGAGAGCGCATGAATTAAACAGCCTCTTGGTATACTGTCCGTTATTGTCACCGTAGAGGGAAGAAGCCTCAGCCTCTTGTGAAGGCAGTTAGATTCTGAGAACATCTGAGTCACCTTCAGCATCCAGCATTTTGGGGATATCCAGGTGCTTCTCAGCGATTTCCAAAGCCAGGTTCAGGTTACCAACAGGATCGTCCTGCATGGAGAATGATGTGCTTGTTCATCTCAATACAACAACATCACAATATACAGAGGATCGTTCCAGCTCTTCAACACTTCAGTTTATAATATTAATATACATTTCATTAAAAAATAAATTCAATTTTCATGGTTGGTTCTCATTAAACGTCAATGTTTTATTAACTTTTTTACTGCCAAGACATTCTTTTGTTTTAACATGTATGAACAGTTGTTATTAAAAAGAAGAATGTGGACCATGTCCTAGTGCCCATAATGCATCTGGGTTGTTAGCAGGTGTTAGCAGTTTCTTGGATTGCAATGTGAGGCCGCATGCTAGCAAACACGGGTAGCCCAACCTACAGGGACACACCAATCAATCACGATGTTCCTGGCAAAGCAACGTCTATCGCTCAACTCTGTTCAGGTCATTGGACGCAGAACAAATTGAAAAGGCACATGTCACCTGACAGCGTCCAATCGGACGGCTGGGGCGCCATCGCCGAATGATTAGCATTAGCTCAAGGTAGCATTCCTGAACTGCAGTTGCCCCGCATGGTTGGATCAAGATGGTTATGGATGTCTGATGTGGCCAAATTCCTGCCGAGGGCATGACAGCCCCAGAGGGACGACAAAAAGAGGTTTATTCCCAGGAGAGAATAGAAGCCCAGTCCCCAACTGGCATGAATTGTGACTTCCATAGAGCACCAAGCCAAAGGACATTGACAGCTTGGAGTAAACCCCCCCCACCCCAGTCACTGAAGTGTAACCCGCCCAGCCACAAGATGACATGTTGACATTTTGTCCATCATCTCCCCCCACCCAGGTTTACACACAGAGGGCAGGGTTAAGGCAACAGAAATGTGAGGGGGCATAGCTGCCCATCATATCAGCAGTAATCCCATGTCTCTCCTAGAATAGGGCTCCCCCCCCCCCAAGCTAATGGCACAGCAAATAAAACCTCAAGCTGTCTGTGAGCTCCTGTTAGATAGGAATGCCTTTGAGATTACCAGGAGGATAAATCTTTCAGGAACACAGACAGAGAAAAGGATTTTTGTTTTGACTGGTAAACAGCATTGCTAACATGTAGGTCAAAGCCCACTTAAAAACACATGTAACAGCATTGTTGAGGATATACAGCATATCATATATATAAACATACTATATTGTGGTAAAATGCTTTGTTTATTTTTTTTTTATTATATTTACTTCATTTGTTTTAGTATTGATTACAGCATCCATAGTACAGGCAAATGTACCACAGTACAGGCACGAACCCAACAGATAAATATAGTGGCTTTCACATTTGTTCCATATTTTTATTCCTCTGTTCAGGAAAAGAGTTGCTGTCTTGCTGGAACATATGCCTTTATGTGATCATAAGTCACTAGTGGGCCAAAATAAAAATAAAAATCCATCATACACCTAAATCAGGAGGAAAAGCAGAGCAGCTATGGGTGAAAAAATATCCAAAAGCCAGTTCTGGGAGCAGGATCTCTCTTTATATCACAGAAAGCCTTTATTATTTGAACACCTCCTGTGGATGATGGTGTTAATGACTAGCCTGCACCTCCAGATGTAATAAATCAGCCAGACCACTGGGGGTCACTGTTGCATGCAGGGGGAATGAAGCACAAGCAGTGTGGACAAAGCCCTACCAAGATGACCCATCCTACCAGCCCTACCCCACGGTTACCCCGAGTGACCACAGCAGAGCCATCACTACCATGCATGACAACCCCCCCCATGTCATTACAACAGCACCAGGGACCTTATTCAGCTTGGTGAAGTCTATGAGGTCGGGCCGGTGTCTGTGGATCAGGGCGCAGAACGCCAGGCCATCTTTCCAGCTTGATGTTCCGGAATGGATGGAGTCGGAGAGAGAGTCACGTTAAGACTGCTGACCAAGGCGGACTGAATTGAAGGAAGTGTGAGTGTGTGTTTGTGTGTGGATTATGTTTATATTACATTGTGGGGACCAAATGGCCACCCACAATGTGAAAAAACTGTTATTTTGACATTGTGGGGACCATTTTTCAGGTCCCCACAAAGATCTGTGAATGCAATCAAAAAACTAAAAAGACTTGTATTTTGTTTGGTTACTTATGGTTAAGGTTAGGACTGAGTAAGGGTTAAGGTCATTGTGTGGGGATAGAGTTTTCTCCATAGAAATGAATGGAGAGTCCCCACGAAGATATAATTACAAACCTCTGTGTGTGTGTGTGTGTGTGTGTGTGTGTGTGTGCGCTTGACAGTCTGGTTACTGAGTAACTGTCTGACTGATCCGGACCACCCACACATTCCCGCCTGCATTCAGACCCATAATATCTGCACCGGAGGTCAGACAATGCATATTAGAGCCAGCGTGCCTCCCTCGGCAAATCGATACGGCTGATTGGATGGGGGAGATAACAGTAAATCAGAGCCCATCACGGCCTCCGACACAGTAAAAGCAGGACACACTATTTACGGTGTCTGAATAACAGCGCTTATGTAAGCATTATCTGGCTACTGCGCTTTATAACCTGAGCATGAGACCTTTCAGCTCACCAAGGGCATCAGTCATAGACATTCATTACCAGTTTAACAAAAAAGATATAAAGAAGCAAAATGAGATTTTTGAGCCCAACCTGGGCCATCGTTTGTGCTAAAGACAAGCGAGCTTCTGAACAGAGACCGAGCCTCCCTGGCGCTCACCTGATGTGGAAGTTTTGGACATTGACATTCCTGTAGGGGGCAGTCTTCCTCTGGCACCATAGAAGAAGGCCTTCTTTGGCAGAGGTTTCTGTATAAAAGGTTGCAGTCAATTACAATGTGGTTGAAAAAACAATTATGCAACAATAGTTGTTATTAACTTATAACAGAAAATAATGCTATTCACATGCTGAGAGCAAATCACACAGATTGTTGTAGAGCATGAATCGCAAGATGATATCTCAACGTGTTCCCAACCCTGAACCTCAGGGGCTACCTAATCCAGTTTCTCTTTCAACCTGAGCACCTTCTACAACTAATCATTTCCTTAGCTGACGAAAGCTGTGGTTACCTTCCGTAGACGGATTTCCTAATAAACAGAGTTGGGAAGCCTCTACGTACAATGGCCCAGGACTAGGAACCTTCACTTTAAAAGAGACACTCCGGGTCTCTTGCCTTCAACTGAGATATCCTGAATGGCGAAGCGGAGGATGATGGTCCAAATCATTCCCAGGGTCATCTTGACATTCCCATCCACAATTTCTACAGAAACACATAAGCAATGTCATGTTCTTCCCCCTGTTCATGCATAACGATCATCACCCATCCATCTAAGACTCTTAGATATTTTTGTCTAAGTAGTAATTGATCATGTGTTTTCCCTAATGTTCTTTAGACAAATTAGCAGAGTAATGCCTCCATAAAAACATAATCAAGGTGTCCTTAGCTATTTTGTGTCATGACGTACACATGACTGTCAGTTGTTTTAGTCTAAAGACCCATGCAATAGACACTTCTAATAAGGTATATTCAAAGCCTATGAATCGTAAATCTGCCTACAAGTGTCACCAGAAAGGATTTCAAAGTGGTCTGTTACCTTCAGCCCCAATGGAGACAAGTTTCACGCCCTTGCTGGTGATGTAGTCTAGAGCTTTGTTGACGTTGGCTATTTTGTGGAAGCGCATCTTCCCTCTGTCAGGTTTGGGGAGCCTTTCACCTGAAAGTTAAGAAATAATTTCAGCAACTTCTGTTATACTTGTGCGCAGGGCACGAGAGGCACTTGGCTCGTAATGTGCTCCACGCTCCAGTGCACAGGATTTGCCTGATGTCTGCCAGACTAGAGCAACAGGTGAGCGTGTTCAGGAGGCATCCCGACCTGCTGGCAGACATCTATGCTTTAACTGGAGGTGGTGAGTATTACAGACCGTAACGGGATCGTCCACAACAGCTCGGCCTTTGACCTTTCCAGAAAGACAAAAGGCGATAAGCATGCAAACACATACCCGAAATGACTTCCAGGAGTAGCATGAGTTTGAGGCCATTCCTGAAGTCCTCCTCGATGTTCTCAATCTGCGTCCCCGCTTTCCTCAGGTGGGAGTTGCACCAGGCCGTAAATGTCTACAAAGGGGGAAAATCGCAGCAACTTTCAAGGCTGCAGAAGCACTGCTTTTGGTATCTTTAAAAAACATCACATTTTCAAAACAAATATAAAACATCTTTCTCAGTCCTCAATGAATTGTATATGTTTGTGACCATCAAATGGACAAGCAAAAAAAAAAATATGGATGAATGGAAAGATGACAAACTACGCACACCTGAATGAAATGCACACTGAGGATTTAATGGATTCTAAAGTGTTGCTGCGCACGATATTCCTTGCAGTGACTGGACATTATAAATATGTGCTTTATATAATTGGCTTTTATGATAAATTACTCAGTACAGGCCTACAGCTGTTAACAAGCACACAGTGTACATCACATGACCACAAGGACATCGGTTTCCTTGGTGACGGCGGAACAAACTCCCGCCGGTCTTATAAATTGCATAGCGATGTGCGTTGTAAAGGTCCTCAAATGTATGGGTACTTAAATATAAACTTGCCTCCCCACCAGTGCAGGAAGGTCCTCCTCAACCCAAACTCCATGGAAATCCAACTTTCCTGGAAAGCCATTAAAACTCTTCTACATTTCACTCCCTAAAGGCAACATTTAATGTGACTGTTCGCCCGTTCTTCATGCACCATTATCCCATAGCAGGAAGACGGCTGATCAATAGTGGGAACAAAGACCGATGTAAACCGTAAAGGGGAAGCACAAGCTGAAAAAAATGAAGGCAAAAAGTATTATACTATGCAGAACACTGTAGAGAGCAACGGCGTAGGTTTGGTTTCAACATCGATAGGAACCAAATCAGCCAGAACCCCCCACCCCCCTAAACACACACACAGTACTCTCACAACGTCGGTAGGGACATGTCCCTGTCATCCACACCCAAATCTACCCCCTTGGTACATAGTCATCAGATGTCTTGTAGTGACCTGTGTTTTCTAAACTAAGGTTTAGGCTTAACCATTCTGACACTGTAGCGTCCGAAGGACGACCGGGAATCAAACCTATATTCACCTGGATCACCATTTGGAGGATATCTGACCATTCACCCATTTTTTTTAAAATCTCTTAATTGTCAACGTCTCCAGGCAGCGCCCCCCCCCTCCAGAATCATCACTTAAATCAGCTCATTTTATAGCTATCATAAGGCCGCAAATAAATTGACGTTTCATCATGGGGCCCAGTGACATGGCTGGTTTCTGATTCGCGATAATATCAGTCACTGAGACAGACGCCGATGTGCCACCGTGCAGTGTGATGTGTCAAAATAAATGTCAATTTAAAAGCTAGATTCCCTCTCAAAGACCAATAAAGGATGGTGCGGGGGCTGGCAGTTCAGTCTGAATGCTACATTGTATATATAAATATATAAGATAAGACAGCTTTATTGCCATTATACTGCAGTACAATGAAATTTTGTTGACATCTCTTCTCCTGCAGCAATTTTTAAACAATGACAACAGGATAACAATGGAAAACACGGATTTAAGACAGAACAGCAAAACGGGCAATTCCAAAATAAAGTGCAGACGACGGACAGAGCGGTGACATCATAAAGAAGGCCTTATTCATGTCGATGGCCATCACTAGCTAATGTTATGTTTTGAATTGGTGAGTGACAGGGGAGGGGGCATTCCAGGGGCCAATCAGCTTTCGGCTCCGCCACTCTGCCCCAACCCCTCTATATACCCCTGTATATAAGGGCTCTTGGCTTAACTCCATTCGATGACCTGCGAGTTGAACCACCATACAACCGCAAACAATAATGAGTCCGTTTAGATGAGTCCATTTGAAATCTCTTCTCATCCTCTGCAACTGTGGTTCGAGTGACTTGATTTGATGGGTTAACCATTCTGATCAAGTGGGCAGTGGTGGCTTGATGGTTAGGGAAGTGCACTTGTAATTAAAAGATTGCAGGTTCGAATCCCTGACCAACAAGCCACCACTGAGGTACCCTGAGCAAGGTACCGCCCCCAAGCACTGCTCCCTGGGTGCTGAATTAGCTGCCCCCTGCTATGTCACGAAAGTCACATATGGGTCAAATGCAGAGGTCACATTTCGTTGTTGTGTTCTGTGGTGTGTTGACAATGATCACTTAATTCTAATTGATGTTACAACAGGTTCATATAGCTCACAGGAGGGATAGACCATCAATATCGGATATGCCAGTGTTTCCCAACCCAGTCCTCGGGGGAACCCTGGACAGTCCACGTTTTTGCTCCCTCCCAGCTCCCAGCCAATCAGGAACACCGAATACCTGGTACAGGCCCGCTGGGAGCTGAGAGGAAGCAAAAACGTGGACTGTCTGGGGTTCCCCGAGGACTCGGTTGGGAAACACTGGGATATGTTATGTACAAAATAATGTGATGCCTTACCAATTGATCCTTTACAAATAATCAAGCTATTTTCTAGCCATTTACTATTAGCCATCAAAACAATAGATTTCCTTTCAAGCCCTAAGTTTTAAGCACGACATTCAACTCATGCATTCAGGAGCTATAAGCCGAAAGTGTATCACGGCAGAGAAAAACAGCTTATTTTTTGCTCTGCCAAAGTGCACCTGGGTGACCTGTAATTATTTCTCTAGCATTGCAGTTCAGCTTCATTGTGTGTCACAGGCCTGTCATGCCATAATAGAGAAAACCTGATGCAACACTGCCCCCTATTGTGCCTTACAGGCAAATGGCGCATTTAAATGGATGAAACCATTGCTGAATGAACAAAAAATGATAGCCAGTTAAATGTTTAATGGCACACAGTTACGATATCTAAAAAGGAAATTAAATTAAGTGCGGAGTAAATATTTATACGATATACCAACGTTAGATGTTCGAGAACCAGATATGAGAATTGATCAATGTCCATCGCAGAAATGACATAGCAATGAGTTACCGAAAGGATGAAAAATGTGGATAATCTGTTTTCCATAAGGGATTTGATCTTGTAAATGTTTTCTTATCACCAGTGAGAAAGCGGCACTGCTGGCCAGCATGGTGCACCTTAGCCATTACGCATCCAAACGTGACCGAGTGTCCATCATGGCCCAGCACCTGCCATCGGTGCGGCCTGGAGGATGACTGACCAATGAAACAATGGCAGCTCTCAGTGCCCAGCGTGTGGGCACGGGGGGGGGGGGGGGGGGGCACCTCCAAGCCGGCAGCCGTGGGCACATGTGGATTTAACAACGAGACGACAAAAGGTCTCTCTTTACAAACAACTGGTCGCATTCCAGCCATCAAGAGGGTTTATATTTAGACCGGTTTAGACCGGTCTGGATGGCGTTAGGGGAAAGGTACCGTGGCTCGCTCTTAATAAGAAAGCTTCTGATATTCATCCCGTTGTATGTATGGAAATAAAAGATACTACTAATCACATATCTGTACTCACTCTTTTCCTGTGTGATCCTACAAAACTATTTGTATTCTCAACCCTGTTATTCAACAGATTAAATACTAACTGCACATCCATATATTCAACAGATTAAATACTAACTGCACATCCATATACTCAACAGATTAAATACTAACTGCACATCGATATACTCAACAGATTAAATACTAACTGCACATCCATATACTCATTTGTTACTATGATGTGACTTTGCTCTTCCACCGACACATTTTCCATACAACAGTAACTTTCACCTTAATAAGTTATGACTCCAGTTTAATAGCCAATATTTACAGCAACATTAGTCTGTTAACCGCCCCAATTCATTATTATTTTAAGGACATTTACTTAAGCAAAGTTCTGCTATTGTGCATGTGAGTCTTTATTCACAATAGTTCAGACTGGAGGTTAGAAGTAAAGAATACATTTGAACAGCCAAAGAAGTCGATCAGTTTCGATTGGTAGATCAGAGCCCATTGTACTCAAAGAAGTTCCTTCGCTGACACTGGTCACTGGTGGTGGTTCTATATTAAGCATAACAGAGGCTTTGGAACAAAGGCGGAATTCCAGTCGACGAAGGAAGTACATGTGACACCGTCTAGCAAAAATGACACTGGCTTCTTAGAAGCACCCGAGCGCTAAATATATTTATTAACCATTTCAAACAAAGGGCACCAGTGACATGTACAGTTCTGCTCTCCAGGTGCAGACCTACAGGATTAGAGTGCCCAAATGAATGGCCTACTGTTAAAACCTTCTACTAAAAATATAAACCATGAACTCTTGATCCTCCAGTTAGTCCTGTAGATTGCTCAAGGCGGCAAGAATAATAGCGTAAAATAAAGATCAAATAAATAAGAGCAGTAATGTTGACAATACAGACAGTCCCCAGGCTAAAAACGTCCGACTTACAGACATCTCATACTTATGAACGGGCAGCCATACAGCCTATTGTATCAAAGATTCAGGTTAAATACAATGATTTGTAATAACGAAAGCACACAATACTTTGTGATGCTCATTAAAACATTACGCGGCTTCAAGAGTTTGTCGGCTCAAGCTACAGTACATTACCATTTGCAGTTACTTTTGTTATTGCTATACTATTATTATTATTATTATTATTATTATTATTATTATTATTATTATTATTATTATGCGTTGTGTTGTTCTTTAACCGATTTAACTACATATTCGACTTAAAGACAGACTTGTTCATAACCTGGGGACTGCCTGTATTCGAATCCTGGCAACCCTTACTACATAAGCAGTTGAAGAATGGATAAATAGATGGATGACTGGATGGATGAAGGGATAATATTTTACTGTCTAAGCCACGGGTGTCAAACTCCAGTCCTGGGGGGCCGGGGCCCTGCACATTTTTGGGTTTCCCCTCATTTAACACACCTGATTCAACTCCTTGTGCCAATAACCAAACAGCTCTTGAGCTGAATCATTTGTGGTTAAACAGGGAAAGAGCTAAACTACACAGGGCTCCGGCCCTCCAGGACTGGAGTTTGAGACCCCTGGTCTAAACAGAAGAGAAATATGTTAGTACAGGAATGCCGTAAGGGGGCTGGGGGTTAGGACAATTCCAGTGACCCTTCAGTGACAGGGGCCATAAGAAATGTGGAGCATCACTGGATTGGTTAGGGTGAGGGGCCCAATATGATGTGCTTTCATGGGGCCCAAAATCTCTAGTGGAGTCCCTGCATCAGTAATGTGATATAAGATGCAGTTACGGGGATCCTTTTCACTGGCAAAATGTGGGCTTTTAGCATATAGCTGACCAGTCCAATGCATTTACAAATAAAATATCTAAAAAAATTAAGTATAGATACATATGAAGACACATTCCTCGTTAAACGAACATGCTGCCCACAGCACTAAAGACCAACACTTAAAAAAAACAATGTGGCACTGACACTGACAATAAAGGTATCGTGTTGACAGAATTTGTTTTATAAGAACAATATTTATTTTTTAAAATACATACACTTTAATTCCATGTCAAGGACATCGGATTACCCCACTACATCGACCTTCGGGTGTGCGGTTAAAATTAGGCACCGCATCCATTCTTATCCTAAAGACGTCATGCTGTGCTGCCGGCATCTGTTGACAGCTCTCATAGCGCGCGCCGAAGGCATGCCAGTGCTCGCGGTCACCGCGCGCTATTGTTACCCGGTGCCCAGCCGCATCCGACCATAAAATATTTGCCTGTCCCCTATTCAGTAACCCTTAATCACAGGCTTTGCCAACTCTCGGGCATCTGGCGTGACACTCGCTATTTCAGAATCACGCAAGAAATCTCACGGCAAATCTATATTATTCCATTATAAACCTAAAAAGTGCTACTTCAAAAGCGTTGGGGTGGTTTGCAAACCCCGCAAACTATTTACAAGGTAATAAAACTGTCATATACATGTAAGTGCGTGTATCGAAATGAAAATTTCACGCCAGCCAGTTGACCGAAGTTGGCAACACTGTAATCAAGAGCCCATCGCAGGTAACTTTTCATTACGAATGGAAGAGCCGTTGCAAAAAATTAAACTCCGTGCGCAGAAAATGAGAAAAGAAGTTGTTCCCACCATTGTAATAACACGTTTAGACGCTTTCGAAATATGCTCTTATTCAACAAACTGCATTCTCGCGTTTAATTCTGCTTCTTACCTTCCTCTGTTGCTTTTCCCAAGCCGGATCCAACAAGAGGTCCCTGTCCCATTCATCCTCTTGCGCCATGTAGTAGTCCTGCTCGTATCCATTGTTATACTGCACTGTAATCTCTTCTTGGGTCATCATCATCATTTTCGCAGCTTTATGCAAAATTCGCCAAGCTGGTTAATTGGACGGGGGTGTAGAAATAACGCCGTGTGCGAGTATTTTTTGGGTTGGCGAGTGTATTTGCGTGGTGGTGATGGCTCGGTGCTGATCGTGCTGGGCTGAGCTGTCTTTCTCGATCTGTCCTCCCACTCTTTCTGTCTCTCCCCCCGGCTGCCTTGCCGCAGTTAGGTCGGCAGGAGCGACACCTATACCAATTAATACTTGTGCGTCACGTGACAGCGCGCCTGTCAGGCAGGGGGAAAATACAAACACGCGCGTGTGCGCGCGCGCTGGTACAGTCGAATACATAGATGCGAACAATATCCAATTTTGCAAATTACTTTTAAAGATCCCGCCAATCACCAGACTCAACTTCCACAAGACCCTTAAATTACTCGTTATTAGGTAGTACGTCTTAAGCTAATTAAAAGTCGTATATTTGCTGTTACTGGCCAAGAGAATCTGACGACTCCTATCAACTTTTAAGAGTACAAATTCATTTTAAAGACTCTACTCGCTATGACTTTAGCATGAGTAATGAGCAATGAGATGGTATTTTAATGATCCCCAGAGGGGATCATACTATTTTGAAACCATACTATTTTGAAACTATATTTAGCCTAAAGTAACATTTTCAAGCAAGTAGCTTTTAAAAAGAAAGGTGCTTTCTTTTTAAAGTACATTTTAAATGGACAAGATACTTGCTTGTACCTTTAATAGTCACTTTAAAAAAAAAAAAAAAAAGAGTAGCATGCAGGTTCATCAAATAACCAATAGATGGCGCTTAGACTAAACTCATTCAATATTGATCTGCCGGTAGATGAATTCTACTTCCGGGGCAGAGGTGAAACTACACATGTGAGAGCAAGGCTGCTGTAGCGAGGTGAGTTTATGTTGCTGGTATCACGTTTCTACTAATATGTAGTCATCTCGTGAGTGTAATCAATACATTTTTATTATTATTTGGAAAATAATAATAAAATATAAATTATTTTTTGTTTGGCCATTTTGTGTTTTGTGATTCAGTTTCATGTACTTGCAGACTTCTGTCAGTGTTCTTATAATTACACTGTTGCACGTTTAAGTGACAGATGATTTTATTGAGTTAATTGTTAAATGTTTAATATACTGAAGACGTGTTCGCTTCTTTTTATAGATTGAATATACGCCTCATAAAAAACTAGTATCATAAATATAAAATATCAGGCTTCAGTGAAAAGTAAAGGGTTTACTATTAGGCAGTGACCATAGTTTATCCGTACGCTGTTAAATGTGTCCGTACTCAAAAAAACAAAACAATGTGGACTACGTTTTTATATTAAAAGTACATATTGAGCACAATGTCCGTCAGAATTTGGCATGGTGTGGACCCCTACTCTTAGCTTTTGATTTTGATTTATCGTTTGCCAAACTGATTGTGATGAATGTCATTTTTGTTAAATTTTTAGATTGCGAGAATCAACGGAAATGACATCTTTAGCCCATCAACTCAAGCGGTTGGCTCTGCCGCAGAATAATGCCAACCTGTTCACCAGGAAAGAGGTTGCCTCTCTTCTCTTTGATCCGAAAGAGGCTGCCAGAATCGACAGAGACACTTTCTTTGCCTTGGGTAACTGATTCTGTGACTGTCCAGTAAACACTGTGTTTGTTAGATTGAAGGGTTTTTGCTTTACTGGGGGGTGTTTTTTTTACTTAACTGATATTATCATTTTTCGTTCTGTCCCTGTCAGGTTGTACGGGTCTGGAGGAGCTGCTGGGAATTGATCTTGTATTTGAGGAGTTCCAGGAGACGCTCTTCAGCCAGGCCTCCAAAGGGCTGGAGCGCAGCATTCAGTCCAAAGAAGTCAACCAGAAGCTGGACACTTCCATGTCGTTGTTTCTGACTCGTCTCTCGCCTTACTTCCTGTTGAAGCCGGCTCAGAAGTGCATCGAGTGGCTCATCCACAGGTGAGGTGTTGACCACCCAGCTGCGACTTTCCAAACAACTACTTTTGCTTTTGGAAGTCAGCTTTTTGGAGCTCGCTTTGAATTTCTGGTAATTCGTTTGCTTCAGCACCTGCCTTCTCTCTCTCTGGTATTTAGGCCACTTAAAATTAATAAATTGTTTTACATGACTCAAACTTCTAAAATATTGGTGAGTCGGGGATTTTATA
>JAODJU010000041.1:11847641-11887661 GCA_026776725.1 Gnathonemus echidnorhynchus
AAAAACCCCCCCCCCCCCCCCCCCCCCCGACTCTGGCATGGATGACAGTGCAGATGAAGACTCAGAACCACTTTGACACTGTCCTTTCTTTTCCCAAGTAGATGGAGAGTCTTCGGAGACTACAAACTACGGAAGCCTTCTGGGGTCTGTCCTTCAGGACCTCACGCTCTCCAACGGCCTGGACATCACTGTGGCAAAGTAATATGTCATCCCCGCTGTGGTGGAGACTTTATGGAGAAGCCCAGATTCCGTGTGGTTTTTGGAGTGTGTCAGATGTGCGCTGTCAGGTTGCTCACCCAGTGGTTTGTCATCGCAGGCTGCTCCTCCAGGAGTACCTTAGCCATGGTACCCAGAGTCGCCTCTCCGCAGATGAAATCTCCAGCCTCAACCAGCGACTGACACCCCTGGTCCGAACGTTTGAGTCAATGTAAGCCCGTCTCAGTGCTCGAGCTGTATCCCGCTACCTGGGAAGACATCAGCTGACCCCCGCCCACCTCCTTTGTTTTCAGGTACCCCGGCGCCCTGGGGGCCGTACTGGAAGGCCACCTGTGTGACACCTCCAGCCAGGAGGAACAAGAACTCTTCCACCAGTTCATCTCCCTGTCAATGAGTAGTGGGAAGTACAAGGTTTGTTTGGAGATCCCCCCCCCCCCCCAGAGGTTGGCCAAGAAGGGGGAAGTCACTCAGGGTCTCAGGCTCATTTGATGTTCCTCATCATCTAGATTTTGGCTGGCTCAGACACCTCCCTGCTCCTCAGTCTGAATCATCACCTCCCTACCGTCCGGAACCTGGCACTCAAGCATCTGAAGGAGATCCTCCGTGCAGGACAGGTACTTTTCAGATTCTGCCTGTTTGTTTTGGACCCTGTAATGCACAAGGGGATCCCTTGCATCTTGATAGACCCCTGCTAGACTAACATGCAGAGGTGGAAAGTTCAGGTCCGGGAAGTACAAATCCAGACCGAGGTTTTGTTTCAGCCAACCAGTTGAGTACAGAGAGTCACATTCTTAGAGTAATCAGTTGGTTGCTTGGAACAAAATCTTGGTCTGGATTTTACCAAACCTGACCTATCCACCTTTGCTAATATGCTATCTGGATGACAGGTTTTCTAGTTGAGTGAAGTTAGGAGTACGCCAGGTTAGGGTGTGTACCTCTTACTGAGTTGCACGTGTCTTGCTGTGTCGCCTCTTAAGAGTGCTGATGGTGTAGTTTCTGGTATCCTAAGATATCCTGTCGGAAGGTCATGGTGTCCATCTGGTGATTCGTTTCTCCTCAGGAGGGATTTGATGAGGTGTTCCTGAGAGAAGCTGTGCTGGAACGTATGAAGGATGACGTCCCAGAAGTGGTGCTGTCGGCCATGACGGCTTTGGAGGCGAGTGAAGTTTTAACCACGGAAAAATTATTTACTGGCATATGTACTTCTTACATACTTATTTCAAATGTTTGTTATTGTTTAATCCAACAGGCAAATTTTGAGCTCCTAGGTGCTGAGGACACAGCCTCCTGCTTGATGTCCCTTCTTCAGCGTACAAATCTTTCAGTGGCAGCAAACTGGTGAGTGACGTTCCTCCTTGCCCTGCATCACGATTCGTCCCCATGTCTTCGAGCCGCTCCACCCCCCCCGGTGAGAGAATGTGGAGTAATTTTCTCGGCGCTCTCCCCTTAAGGTACCCCGTCCTGAAGGAGGCGGTGAAGCTCCTCGATGACAGCCGTCTGTACGGAGAAGACCCCGCCCTGAAAGGCCGCCTGCAGAAGGAGCTGCTACCCTTCCTGGTCGTCACCTGCCCCCACCCGGAAGACCCTGAGCACCAGCTGTCCAGCCTTATTGCCCGCTCCACCATAATGTCCCAGAACCCCCTCACGTGGGGGTACTCCGAAGGTGACCGCTTTGTTACAAAGGGACCAGATCGTGACTCTCGATGACAAATGTGCGTCTCCAAAAATCCAGTATTTCAGTAGTGGGTAAAGATGCATTTTCTCAAAAATTAGTTTGCAAAATGAACCAAAAACAAGCACCACAAATAGAAAACTATCCTTACACATCCACCAGTGAATGATTTAATTTTTTAAATGGACTTTGGTTTGTAGGCAGTGAGGAAAATATGCCATTGTCGTCAAGATACAAACTAATTTTGATTTATATTCACGATTAACAATGATCTTAGCTAGCTAGCTCTTAAGGTTGCATTGCTAGAATTAGCAATATGAAAGGATCCATACAAATGACCATCGTGAATACCAACGTTAACTAGTACAGACATAGCTTAAAATTTAGTATTTAAGTACATGACTGGGCGCATTCCATTTATAGTAAAAAGTCGCAATCGTTAAGTGGACATACAGTTTTCACAGGATAGCGATGATAATCAAATCACGGCCCTCGAGGTCCGAGCCCTGCTGGTTTTCCAGCCTTCCTTTACCTGTCAGTCAGGTGTGAAGCCTCTGACCAATCAGAATCAGTAATTATTAAACTAACTACCTGGGAGAACTGAAAACATGGCCTGGATTTGGAAGCGAGGTCCAGATTTGAAGAGCCCTGATATACTCTGTTTAAAAAATGTATGAAAGGTGTGTTTTTCTGATTGGTGTCCTCGGCTTTGCCTTTGCTTAATTACAGAGTGGGGGGTGGGATTGTTTCTACAACAATAATATTGCAAGATTTTATTGGTTTCTGCTATTACAGGAAGGATGTTTTCAAATTAGCGCCTTATTATTCCCATGGATGAAAAGGGTTTTAACTGGTGTTTAGTAACTTTTTCCTAAAAATGGACGACCTCCCTTCTCCCGGCTGCAGTCTTGGAAGGGGTGGTGGCCGCAAGCCCAGACATCATCGGTGTGGCCAACCAGCAGCTTGTCTCCACGATGATCCGGAACCTCTCGGCGATGGATGCCGCGTCCAAGCGCAGCTCTGTAAGTGGGCCCCAGACCTCAGTGTGAGCTCGCCTCGCTGAAGAACTTCTTTCTCAGGCAGTCTGTGCAGTGGGGAAGTGAAGGTTCATATTTAATTTGAGGGGGGGTGGTTATATTATTGTCCCTGCACTTAACTGCTTTGTTCTTGTGAAATTTTCAGCTGGATAAATAGCTGTAAACGACATAAGATTATCTAGCCCAGCACTTCCCAACCAAGTCCTTGGGGACCCCCAGGCTGTCCGTGATTTTTTCCCCCCTCCAGGCAGTCCACTTTTCAAAGGGCCTTATCGCCCCTTATTGCAGGGGCATGACACTGTAGGTTGACTGTTCCTGTGTCTGACAAATTGGCGCCCCCTATAGAGACGTATATTTGTAGGCAGTTGTTCAGATTCACCAGAATCGCTCCAGTAAAATGTCCAACTGTGAGCTCCTTTGGGACAAAGGCACTGGCATTTTTAGATTTTGTGCGTGTGTTTTTTTTTTTTTCTTTTAGTATAATGTAAGCCATAATATTTTGATTGTGCCCCCTTCCACAGAGCAAAAATGTGGGCTATCTCCGAGGACTGGGTTAGGAAACTCGAATCTAGCCCTTTTGGGTGTCAGCTGAGCTCCTGAATGTAGCGTGTCACTTCCTGTCTGCCTGTTGTGGCTCTGTGTTCTTCTGCACTTATGTCCACTTGAAATGACGAAAGGGAGTGACTGAAGGAGATGGTCAGGGGAAACACTGATGTGTGTAGTAGTTACTACTTTATCCTTAAAGCTCAGCATAGATTAAGCAAACCTTAAACCATGTGTAGAGTCTCAAGTGTTTCTTATGTTTTGTCTCCAAGCTGGAGGGCCTGGCTGAGCTGCTCGGCAGCCTGCGTGGTGGTGTCAGGGAGCGAGCCGCCTTCCTCATCCTGACCTTTGTGCTGGTGAAGGGCCTGGACGGCCTTCCTGAGACGCAGCACCTCCACACAGCCCAGCGGGTCTTCAGCCTGCTGGAGCCGCAGCTGCAGGAGCTCACGGCATGGAACCTCAGTCAGGTGAGGTGCCTATGGGGGTGTGGCCATCATGGGGGTGTGGCCACCATGGGCCGTGGTCATTATAGGGGGTGTGGCCGTTATGGAGCTTGACACATTTCTGTCTTGTATTTATGATGATTTGAGAAGCTGACACGTTCACTATAGTGAAAATTATTAACAGCCAATGAGAACTAGAATTTCCTTTATTTTATGTACTTTAGTTACATGTCGCCCACTATTTACCCTGTAACCGTGAATTTCAGTTTAGGTGAAAGTGAATGTTAACTTCCTACTATGTATAAATGTTTCCTTTTTACCTGTATGACAGAGTGTAGTATAAAAGAAATATAAACTGAAATGGAGAATTCTGTGTTCTGTTTCCATGAGTCGCGTACTCCTGATCAGTCTGGGGTTCTCCGTTTAATGGTGAAACATCTCAGTCCTCATTTACAGTCAGATTTCTCTCTTAATGGTCACTGTTCGGTTCGTGTTCCAGGACAGGTCATCCCAGCCGGCAGAGGAGCTAGACCTCACAAGCTTCCCCCCGTCGGACAGACTCCAGGAGTACCTGGACCGGGTCCGGACCGGTGAAACCGCGGAGCTCCAGCAGGGGGTGCTGCTAATGACTCTGCTCCAGGTCTACATCTCCAGCCTGAAGTGTGCCATCTCCCCCTTAAAAGGTACCACAGCTTGGTCCCGGCTGAGGGCTTGGGGCTGTACGCTCGGTGGGGGCCCCTTGGCTCGGGGCTGCAGACTTGATGGGGGCCCCTTGAGCTCGGGGCTAATTCATCAATGAGTCAGTGTATTCAGCATTTCCCTTGACTCTTGCTCTTGTAGTACCTGCATTGAGTTCAGTGCTTAGGTCAGCATATAGGATGGATGTTGTGTAAAATGAGTGAGGAATGACCTCTAAACCATTTAAGGGAGCCCCGCCTTGGAGTGGCCTTCAATAGCACCCGTCCTGTCCATGTGTCCCTCTGGCCTTGTGTCCTGCCTGATTGGTTGGCACTGTGGTAACGAATACCCAATCATAGTGCTGTGTGTGACTGAAACACACCCCCCATCTCTCAGGAGAGACCTGGTGGAACCCGGAGAAGCTCGACAACGCCACCTGCTGCTACCTCCGCCTGCTGATCTGGCTGTTTGAGACCACTGTCACTGGGGCCAGCCGGGGGCCCCTATCTCAGGGCTTCCGGGCCCTCATGCGGCGGCTAATTCAGGTGTGCCCCCCCCCCCCCCCTTTTGGTTTTTTTCCCCAAAACAAATCTTAAATCATTTGAGACTCGTTTGTTCAGGATCATATTCAGGGTTGTTCAGGTGTTACCTGAAGGAGCTTTTTGGAGGGAGAGGTGTGTGAAGGAATTTCTACTGACTAATCCAATCTCAAACAGCCTAAAAAAAACTGCCTAGACCCTGTACTTAAGGCTTCAGTCCGCAGTGCAGAAATTCCTTTCCCAACCATACAGCTGAAATGTAAATCATTGATTTTTTTTTTTTGGTAGGTTTTAGGTATTGTGTAGTGTTATTCACAACCTGTAGGGGGCAGCATGGAGCCGTTACCCTTTCGACTGTAGCGGTGTGACTTCTGGCCACTGGACCTCACTTCTGGCCCTGCTTGCAGGTTCACCTGAGCGAGCCTACCCAGCTCTTCCAGTTCCTGTCGCTGCTGTGGGGCTACGCAGAAAGCCTGAGCAACCAGCTGGAATGCGGGGTGAATGCAGTGCTGCAGACGCAGGCACTGTATGTGGGCCGTGCCCTGCTCTCCGCCCAGCCGGCGAAGACCCTCAAGCAGCTGGCATCGGCCTCCTCCCCAGGTATCGACTGGCACCCCAGTGACAGCATCCTTAGCTACATGGGCTTCTTGATGTTCAGATGATTCCATCTTGAGTCAAAGTAGCTTTGGGATTTAAATTTGAATGTTAAATATAACAGGTTTTTGAATAGCACTTTTAACGTAGCCGAAGTGTTTGTCAAAGCAGTTTTTAATTTACGTTGGGGCCGCCCGGCTCTGCTTGCACAGTGCTCGCGTTGTTGAATTTAGATACTGATGTTGTTCCCCCCCCCCGCAGTTGTACCCTCCCTGCTGGCATGCCTGGGCTCCCCGGTGAGGGAGGTGCGGCGGGCAGCCATAGCCGCCCTACAGACCCTCCTGGGGGTGGACGGCTCACCGTTTTACCAGGTCACCCAGAGCCTGCTGCGGCAGACGGACGAGCTCGTCACGGACGCCTCCCACGTCAGTCAGGTCGGGCCCCCTCCCTGAGATGCTGCATAAAGACTGACTGAGTAATAATACTAATCTCATAAATGCTAACAACCTGGATGTCCAAGGTTTCCTTAGTTCAGATCCTGATATTGATTGTGTTTGTTTTCTCTGCATTACTGGGCTTTCCAGTGGTTCTCTGGTTACTGACCCATCCTCCCCAGTACCTTAGATCTGGGTGTTCCTCCCCAGCCCAGTAGAAGGCGACTCATCTGGCTTCTTCAGCTGTAGAGGTGGAAAATTCAGGCCCAGAAAGTACAAATCCAGACCAAGGTTTTGTTCCAACCAACTAATTAAGTATAAAGAGTCAGTCACAGAGTACTTCAGCTGGTTGTTGGTTGAAATTAAAAACTTCTGGTCTGGATTTGTACTTTCTGGACCTGAACTTTCTACCTCTGGCTTTTCTGTCACTTTAGAATCGTGATCTCTGTCCTCGAGTCCCTCGTAGCCTTTTCTTCTGTCAGCCACATTAGTAATGCATGTGTCAGCTTTAAATGGCCTGTCCTCTGCCCCCCCCCCCATCTCCTTTTTTGAAGTAGCAAAGGCTCCCAGCTTGCTTTTTGACATGCAGAGGTATCCTCATGCAGGCCTTCGGTAAGATGTATGCGGAGGCCGTGGCGGCGGGTGCCAAGGCCCAGGAGAGGAAGGTGGTGGCGTCGGTGGGCCAGATCCTGCAGTGCCTGCAGGCCCAGGACTGCCCGTCCTACACAGCCAAAGCCCTGCTGAAGCTGCTGAAGGAGGTCGACGCGGAGGTAGGAACTGGCTGCTTCTCTGCCGTTTTTTGGTTGATTTTCGGTGGCTGGGATTCAAAGCCTCACCCATGTGCAGATGTGCATAGTTCAGATCCGTAAAGTACAAATCCTGACCAAGATTTTGTTTTAACCAATCAATTGAGTACTCTTTGACTGACTCTTTATACTCAACTGGTTGGTTGAAACAAAATCTGGATTTGTACTTTCTGGACGTGAACTACCCACCTCTGCCCATGTGATGTATGATCCGCAGTATAAAGATGGCGTGGTCTATACCATAATACTACTCCCTATAAGGAATGGGCTGTGCTGGGTCTCCCTCACTCTTCTGGTTCTCCTGCTGCCTAGTCCGTCCTGGAAGCACTGCTTCCCGCCATGGAGCGACTGCTAGATCTTTACGGGCTGGAGCTTCCCGCTTTCCTGAAGGACGAGGCTGTGCTGCTGCAGCTCCTGCTGGGCAAGTTCACTGAGCGGGCGGCCCCCCTCCTGGCCCGGCACCAGAAGAGCCTGGAGGTCTTCATCCGAGCCCTGGGCATGTCCGTGGAGCCGTACCCCGGCATGGCCAGCTTCCAGCTGCTGGCCCTGGATCAGGTGTGGAATCATGAGATGGGTTCAGCATTTTGAGAGGGCTGCGTTGTTTCACCCGCGTCCTTTATTCAGTACCTCTCCGTTAACACCCATCTTCTCTCGTGTGAAGTATAATCATAGTGCAAGACTGAAATTAGTGGTAGCCCTCCAAATCCTTCTACTTTATTCCAGGGCTTTGAAGCTCTCAGATGATTGTTTTTGCTCCTGAACAGATTGAGAAAAACATTCAGAACATCCTGCAATGTAGCTAAATTGGCATTTGAGAGTTTTGAGTTTTGTATCCAACCTTAATCACCGTCTTGGAGGGTACGCCTTATGCTGGCTCCTGTTACCTTGACCTCGTCACCTCACTCATGACTGAAACCTTCATGAGTCTGTGATATCACGATTGACAGAACCCCTTTGGTGTCTGTGCCCAGATTACCAAGCAGTTCTTTTCGGCCCTTGGGGACGCAGAGGTCCAGCAGAAACTCCTGGGGGCGCTGTTCAACCTGCTGGTTGACTGCAAGAATCCGGCCTGCGCCCAGGCCATCAGTAACGTCTTCAAAATGGTGATCCCCTGCCCCCACTTCAGACCCTGGTATCTCTTTCAACCCTGGAAGCTGGGCTTCATGACCGTTCTTGCTCTTACGGATTTTTTTTCCCTTCTTCCCCAGATTACCGTGGATGCAGAGCTGGTGGCTGCTGAGCTGGCCCCGGCAGACAGGCCCAAGGTGTCCAGCACCGTACAGCAGACCCGCAGGAGCAAGATGCATCAGCGGTGTGTCTCTGAGCCATGCGGGGAGCAACGTTCCTGAATCCGGAACTGTCTTAGAATCATTAGCTTTGGGCTTTTGCTATAAGAAACTTCTATATGTAATGTATCTGCAGCGGTTGTTATGTGGGAATGTTATAGAGAATGGAGATGAATACATAATTTGCATGATCTTATAGTGCCATAAGTAAACTTTGGTTTAAATTTGTTTAAATATATTTATAGTTGTATAGTATATGATATAATTTAAGTGTGAGTTAAACAGTAATGATGTCTGATGTTTAATCCCTTTTTAGGAAGGGCCAGGACACTGTTCCATGTCCACCAGAAGGGGGCGCCGCTGTGCCTTGGGAGAGGGTGACGCTCATCTTGGAGCTGCTCCAGCACAAGAAGAAGCTGCGGAGGCCCCAGCTGCTGGTCTCCGCCCTCTTCGCCCTCCTGTCCAGGTAAATCCTGCTGGACATCACTTCCTGACTGCCCGTCGTCATGGTAACCGAAGGCTTGGGTCCGACGATACTGGACCCTGTTAAAGGCGAGGTTCTTTGAAGTCCGATGGCTTGTGTCACTCATTTTCTTTGGCGGGGATTTTAAATCTGTAATGCGAATGTTAATGTGTCGCGCTGAATTGACTGTCAGGAATGCAAGTGTATAATGAGATGGTCTTTGGACCACAAATTTGAGCAGCAGTGACTCCTGGTGACATCTGGGTGGCTTTTACCAGAATGTTACATGTGAGGCCTCAGTCCACGGTTCCTGACACTTGCTTCCCCTCCAATACTTGGGACCCTGTCTGGTGATGAATATATTACTCATAGAGTATGTTTTATTAATCAGACTGTCAAGACTGGATCAGTTCAGCTTGATCCCGTAAAGATGGATGAAGGGATCGTGGTAGGATGAAGTTGTCATTTGTCTTCAGAGGTTCTCTGATGTTTCTCTTCTTCCCCGTCTGGTCCGCAGGTCTCTGGAGCCGGTTCAGTCAGACCAAGGGAACATGGAGTACACCAAACAGCTCATCCTCAGCTGCCTGCTCAGCATTTGCCAGAAGCTATCCGCAGAGGGCAGCAAAGGTACGCGGGTGAACAGTGAGGAACGGGGGTGTGGAAAGGTTCCCCGGGGATTTGGGACCCTGTATTTGAAGACGGAGAGCCTGGTGTTTGAGTGTCCACTTTAAGGCCAGCTTGGCTTAACTGGCTTACTCATCTTGTGCTTCCCTCCCCGTTGTGTAGAACTGCTGGAGGAGGAGAAGTTCAGTGTGGAGCTAGTGGTCCAGTGTGTGAGGAGCTCCAACGTGCCTCAGACCCACCACCAAGCCCTGCTGCTGCTCGGCGCCGTGGCCGAGATCTTCCCGGTAGGTATCTCCTCGGCCCAGACCGTCTAGTCCGTCGGGAAGGTTAGCTAATTCATGTTTTAATAATGGTCTCCCGCTCTTCTTCCAATGCAGGAGAAGGTCCTTCACAACATCATGTCCATCTTCACCTTCATGGGCGCGAACCTCATGCGGCTGGATGATGCCTATAGTTTCCAGGTCATCAACAAGACGGTCCAGACGGTCATCCCTGCCCTCATAAAGGTGTGTAACCTGTGAATCTTAAAAAAAAAAATCCAAAAATCAAAATTTAAGGTCCTAAAATCTCTAACAAACATTTTACTATTAGGTATTCAATTCTGAGATGTTGCCAAGAGGCTTTGAGTGATTGAGTAAGCAATTAAACTCTAACGAGAATATGACTTACCATAGTATAATTTTCTTAGTTTTTATGGGTTCGCGCTCGTTACCTTTCTTGTGTTTTTACATCGATGTTCTGCCATTGTCCTCTAATATTGCCTGTGCACCCCTGCTTGTCTCCCCCGCTTGTCCCCCCCGCAGGCTCAGGAGGGCGGGGCTTCGGCATCGGCGGCTCAGGTGGAGCTGGTGGTGGTGCGCGTGATGCACGTCTTCGTGGACGCCCTGCCCCACGTGCCCGAGCACCGCCGGCAGCCCGTCCTGGCACAGCTGGTGACCACGCTGGGCCCCGGCCGCTTCCTCTGGCTGCTGCTGATGCTGCTGTTCGAGCGGCACGTCTCGCGGGCCCCTCCTGCCGAGGCGGACGTCGACAAGGTGGGCCTGGTTTCCGAGATCCGTCATGGCGGAGCCTTGAGATTCTCAAGTGAGAATCGTCAATATGCGTAGCCCAGATCGGTCTAGGTCGCTTTCATAGCTCAGATCGGTCTAGGTCGCTTTCATAGCAGTAATTAAAGAGCTGTGTTTAGGTAGTAGATCTGTAAAAGAAGGTGACACATGGTATTCGCCCCAACGAGGCCGTGTCCTGTCATCGCTCTAGGAGGCTGTCCTGGAGAGGGACGTGGAATTCTGGATATCCGTCAGCTGTGAGTTTGACGCACAGGATCAGCTCACTTCGCTCATCAAGATCCTCCGGTACCTGAGTATGCTGCCCCAGGACAAGGATGAGGGTACGAAAAGCCCCTCGACTAATTTAGGGTTATATGGCTATATAGGACTCCCGTATGCGAGATCTGATTCTGTTTCATGAGTGTGTCATCTATACCATCATCATAATGATTTTTATATGGGGAATTTTTCAAACTAAGGGGGTAATTTTTCCATTAATCAAAAACCAGTCAAGACGTGAGAGTGGCTTCAAATGACCGTTCATTAGCTGCGGATTGGAGGTAGAATCAGCAATGGATTGTGGGTAATGGAGTTGCACTACGTTGCCATGCCTACAGATGAAAGGAAGATGAAGACTCCGCGCAGAGGGCAGAAGAAGGAGAGCGTGGAGACCCTGCTCTTCAACACGGACACGCACAGTGGCAAGGAGCTGCGTCACTACAAGTTCCTCTCCGTGTCTTTCATGGCCCAGCTGCTGGCGTCCCACAGCTTCATGAGCAAGGTAGCTTCCTGTGGAGGGAGGCGCGGTACTGCGGTGTCACGTTAGCTTGGGCTACGATGCCATAGCCGTGTGCTTTTTTTGTATCACAGGTGGTCGACTGTAGTAACACACCACACGGAACCCAGCATCTTCAGCAAAGGTAGGGTTGGATTTGGTTTGCTTGGTCAAGCAAGATGGCTTAACTAATCCTTTTGCTTAATCTGCACTACTAGCTGGCCTGGCTCTTCATTATGATCAGCTGTGCCACCTCAGGGCCCAGATTTTGAAGTGGAGGGTTTTGGCTTTAATGAGCCCATGTCTAGATTAGAAAACGAGGCTTTTCTCGTGCTGCTGAAGTGGTTGCCCTCTTACCCTTGGTCCTCCTGGCGTTTTTTTAGCCTCCTGGAGGAGATTCTGAGCTACATCAACAGCGTCGCTCAGTGCGTGGAGGCCAACTCTGATAAACCCACCGCCAAGTTTTGGAGGGCGCTGCTCAACAAGTCCTACGACGTTTTGGACAAGGTAATGAGCAGGTCCACTCAGATCTGCCACTCGTGCACTCAAACTGGATCAGGATCTGAACTGTCTGCTCTGCTCTACCTTACTTTGAGTAGAGGTCTTGTGGGCCTGGGTTGGACCTGATGGTGGTGGTGTCCATGTTTTTAATGCCACCGTGTCCCTGTGTGCCCAGGTGAACGCCTTGCTGCCCACTGACACCTTCATCCCAGTGATGAGGGGGCTGATGGGTAATAAGCTCCCCTCAGTGCGACGAAAGGCCATGGATCTTCTGAACAACAAGTTGCTGCAGAAGACTCCATGGGAAGACGAGCAGGTGAGAGATCAGAACGCCATTGCCCAGCTTCTCAAGTGCCTAGTGATGGAGAACACTATGCAGTTTAGTTACCGACTCTGCCGTTACACCTTACCGACTAGTTACCGTTACACCTGCCCTGTAGGTCCAAGTTCTCCTGGGGCTAACCGATGACCTGTTGACCATCGCTGGCCGAGGCCGGCATGAGGAAGAGATGGAGGAGGACGAGCAGGCCATCAACAGGCAGACCGCGCTCTACAGCCTTAAGCTGCTGTGTCGCAGTTTTGGCTCTGCCCACCAGGGGGCTTTTGTACCGGTGCTGTCCTTTGCGGTGGAGCTGGTCGCCTCTCCTACTGAGGATCGGAACGTCATGGGCAGCGCCTTGCTCTGCGTAGCCGAGGTTACCAGCGCACTGAAGGCCCTGGCGGTTCCTCACCTACCAAGGTATCTCACCGCATGCATCTATAGATGGTACTGACTTGTTTGACCAGATCTGTTCTTGGGTTCTTTAGACAGGACTAGGTCATTTCAGTGAAGGCTTTGGGGTCGTTGCACTGTTCTCCAAGAACACAAACCTGCAAGTTTTGGCTGCAAATCTTCACTGAATATTTTCGAATGGTTGAAGACTGCCTCCACCAGTGTTTCGTAACACTTCTGGGACCCCCAGACAGTCCATATTTTTGGTCCCTCCCAGCTCTCAACACACCTGCACCAGGTGGTCGGTGATCATGATCATTTGGTTTGTTCATGATTGCTTGGTTCAAGTGTGCTGGCAGGGTACAAAAATGTTGAGAAACTAGGTTGAGAAACACCCTACCCATGTCCTGTGGGAAACTCGGAGACAAACAGCCCAATAAAGTGTTAGCAATTGCAGCTTTTGCAGGTTGATGTTGGTCCTGCTGTTTGGGAAAACCAAAAAACGAAATACCACTGTCAATCTCCCCTTCTGCAGACTGATGCCAGCCGTCCTGCAGACCCTGAAGGAGAGGAAGGAGCTGCTCACCAGCGAGGTGTACCTCCTGAGCGCTGTGACGGCGCTCCAGCGCGTGGCTGAGACGCTGCCTCACTTCCTGAGCCCCTACCTGCAGGACACACTGCTGCAGGCAAGTTCTCCTGCTCAGGCCTGAGCTAATGCTAGCATAGCATTAGCAGTTCTGAGCTGGACATACGCTGGTGCCCGGTGGGCCTCAGACCTGCTTGTAATGAGGCTAGTGAAGTAGCTGGTTTTTGGTTTTAAGGGAAAAAGCATGTGCGTGGTATTAGGCATTAGATCAGCGCCCCTGATTCTGACCAGCTAATTGATGCCCTCTGTTTCGTCCGCAGGTGGCCCGCCTCGTGCGAGTGACAGAGCGGGGGACGGTGTCCCCACAGCTGGGGGTGCGCCTGGGCTCACTGAGGACCACACTCGCCACTAAGGTGCCCCCCAGGGTCCTCCTGCCCGCCGTCACCAAGTGCTACTCCCGGGCAGTCGACTCCCAGCAGGTAGGTGTCCCCCCCACCGAGCCAAGGTTCAAAACCTAAACAAATAGCTAGTAGAGTCAGAAAATCGTAGCTAGTCAGCTGGTTAGCAGAACATGCTGCTAACATATGGTTAGAATGGCGGTGAATGCAGTAGCTGGCCAAGGTGATAAGCCACACCTCCAACATGTTCATTAACCCTATGTTAATAATAAGGTCCTTTAGTAGGATAGGTATTAAATGATTGCTACTTCCTGTGTAGCAGAGTCACTTCCTGTGTAGCAGAGTCACTTCCTGTGTAGCACATTAGGCATTCAGTCGTGGTCATGGTGTGGCTCTTCCTTCTGGAACAGTCTCGGCTGGTGCCCCTGGTGGACATTCTGAAGGAGCACATCTCACACATGGAGAAGGAGCAGCTGACTGCCCACCAGAGCGAGCTGACCTCCTTCTTCCTCAGCGCCCTGGACTTCCGAGCCCAGCATTGCCAGGTAGGGGCTCGTGTCCGGAGAACCGATAGGAAACCCTCCCCCCCAAGATTATGATACAGGAAGACTGTTAAATCAGGTATTCTCCTGTGTAAAGAATTACCACTGCAAAGTGAAAGTCATTTACTGCAGTCAGGTTAAATCTACATCAGGGTTCCCCAGTTCCGGTCTGGTTTGCGTACTTCCTTGCTCAGACACACCTTAATCAGTTAATTACCAGGTTTAGTTGGGTCTGTTAGAGCAGGGAAATCGGCAAACTCTGTTGGATTCTGGCCCTCTAGGGCCGGAATTGGGGAATTCTGGAATACTGCTAATTATATTTTTTTAAAGATTATGTGGGGGAGGAATTCAGCCAAGGTGGATGTATTTTATTTAGCCCAAGCAGAGAATTCTGAAATCAACAGCTTAGTTTAATTGTTGAGGAAAACCAAGGCTCCTGATGGCTCCTGAACTAAGGCTCCTTTGACACGCAGTGCATTCTGGGTCATGGTTGGCTATTCAGTGGGTTGTTGGGATGGCAGTGAACAGAGGGGGACTTATCTTTGCAGGAAACAGAATGGCTTTGTGCTTCACAATGAGACCTGCCCTCTGTTCAGCTTCCTGTCTGTTCTGGAAGAATCTACACAATCCCACTCTGACTCATATTACATGATTTGTTTCATGCTTTTTGAGGAGGAGAGGAACTGATTCTTAACCATTTCTTGGAAATGGCTGTTGGTTTTTGGTTCTGTGTGTGAAATTTTGCTGTCCTTTTAAACAACACTTTCTGCTGTCATAGGGCAACCTGGAGAAGGCGAATGAGACGGAGGGCTGTGTGATCAGCTGCCTTCAGGTCATGGTCCTGAAGCTCTCTGAAGTCACCTTCAGACCCCTGTTCTTCAAGGTGCCTCTCACAACCTTTTGATATTTCTGCACAGAATTAGTTTGCTCTACCTTTTCATTTCTTGCAGATCGATAGGCGAGCTGTGTCGTGAAAGCGTTTGGAACCGTTTTGAGACCAGCGGTTTTCCCAGAATGCAATGCGGACGCTGACTGCTCTTTTGCTCCACGCGTAGCTGTTCGACTGGTGCAGGATGGAGGGAGCCTCCCGGGATAGAATGCTGACCTTCTGCCGTCTGGCCGACTGCATCGCTGACCGGCTGAAGGGGCTCTTCGTCCTCTTCGCTGGGCACCTGGTCAAGCCATTTTCCGACTTCCTCAACCAGACCAACGTCGCTAAGACAGGCAAGTGCCTGATAGAGCACTACAGCATTACCCAAGCTTGAATGTCTTCTGAAAAATGTCTGAAATGATTTGTTTTGGGATGTACAGGCTGTAGATAGTTATTCTGTCTGGATGTAGTTTCTGGAAGCCACTATCCTCACCCATAACCTTTCCTTCCACTGGTTCCTTCCTTCTCCAGACGAGGCCTTTTTTGACTCTGACGACGGCGTGGAGAAGAGCTGCTTGCTCCTGCGATGGGTGCTGGACTGCCTGCACAAGATCTTCCTGTATGACACGCAGCGTTTCGTCACCAAGGAGCGGGCGGAAGCGCTCATGACACCGCTGGTCGACCAGGTGCGCTTTAACAGGAACCAAAGCGGGGGGGGGTATGCAGGCCGTGCGGTAACCGGGCCCGATCCCCTCATCCCTCCAGCACCGAGAGTAAATGCTGATCCAGCGTAGAGATGCACAATTAACACTTTCTGAATCACAATCTTGATTCATACCCGTGTATGATGTCATTCCTACATGACACCTGGTCTGCCTTGGATCAGTGGTGGTGAAAACCTTGGCAGGCTTATTGGCACAGATTAGCAGAGTGACGTTACATCTTTTTTTTATTATTATGTGAGAAATGGATCAACCTCTGTCACATTTAATAATGAATTATAGACGGGAGGTACTTTGAGGCTTCTTGAATGTGTGAACGAAATCTCTCCTCCTCCACCATGGAAAATCATCCAATGCAGTCATCTCCGTTATTTCAGTGGGTGTTTCTTTAGCTCTAGTGCTGCTAACTTTGAATATTGATAAAGTTTAATTATCGGCCATGATTGACACATTGATTCCAGTTCCTTGATTTTCAACTAATATCGGCTGGCTGATATCGACGTTAAGCGATATATCGCACGTCTCCATCTTTCATCTTCATAAAGACAATACATGATGCTTAATGATAATTCTGATACATTTAATAAAAATAATACATGTATTGCTCAAGAATTGAGAGAAAACAGTGATCTCAATTCTGAGTTTAAAAAAATTTGCAATTTGTGTTTTGCCCAGAATCTTGCAGCACTGATTCAGGGTCAGTTTTTTTTGTGTGTTAAGTAACCTCAAGGACGCATTGAGGGTATGGTGATCTTGGTTGAACATACAGGTGTAACTAGTGTTAGCATTTCCAGATTTTGTTTTTACCAACCAGTTGTGCATAAGGAGTCGCGGAGTACTCAACTTTTTGGTAGAAACAAAATCTTGGTCTGGATTTGTAGTTCCTGGACCTGAAATGCCCAACACTGGGTATAACCTTTTCTACCTGAGAACACCTTCAGCACATCTTAAAAGTACAGAGGGTAAGCCCCAGCCACATCCGCCCTATGGAACCGTATTCTGCCCCGAGAGCTGACCGACCTTCCGTCTGCAGCTGGAGAACACGCTGGGAGGAGAAGAGAGCTACCAGAGACGGGTCGCGCAGCACCTGGTGCCCTGTGTCGCCCAGTTCTCTGTAGCCATGGGAGATGACGCCCAGTGGAAGACACTGAACTACCAGATCCTTCTGAAGACGCGACATAGCTCAGCCAAGGTAAGGAGGGGATCAGCGTATGGCTTTTAACGGGGCCTGGCGCGGCGAGACGGGCACAGCTGGTGCCAGTCAGCCGTGTCGACGTGGCAGCTGCGGGATTTTTCACGCCCACTTTGTGGCATTAAGAATTGACGTTGCTTCATTCCCGGTGAGAGCTTTCTGTAATGTGCCCTCACTGTTTTGAAAGAATGATATTGCTGCACAACACTGGTTAGGCGGGCGCGGAAATAGGTCAGTTTTGAAAAGTGCCGACCTGTAATCCGATCATTACCAAACCAGCCATGAGACTGTAGGGGAGAAAGTATTCTGTGTCAGTCAGTTTGAATTTGAACACAAAAAGCACAGAGAGTATCACATTTCAATAAGAATCAGTGAAGCATCATAACATTATTCTGCCATTCGTCACCTTTAGTACTGTACTTAAATGTGGTCATACTATGGTATTTAAACTCAGTCTTTACTGGAAAGACATCTGGTGAATCACTTGTCAGTGTCATTGTTAGTGCCGTGATGCTGATGTACGATGGATATTTAAGAACACAGAAGGCGGTTTCCTTTTAAAATCAATACGTCAAGTACCGCTCTTAAAAGGATCAGAAGGAAAGCAGATATTGATGTCCATTTGAAAACGTGACACTTCTGCTTCTCGCCTTGCGACCACACACTGCCACGCCTCTGTCTGTGAGTCGTGCAGCTGAGCGATCAGACCTGGGATCTGGCTGTGTTACAGGAGGTCCTCTGCTCAGGACTGGGGTGGCTTCGATCGCGGCCCTCTGCATTTGTGTGTCAGCTCTCAGCCAAATTGCTACACGTTCAGGTCCCAGGTGTTTTGGGAGTGGGGTGTTTTATTCCTGAATGACCAAGAGGTCAAAGAAAACGCTTAACAAAAAAAAAACTACTTTTTAAGAAAGCCTGACCTATGTCTTTAATGTACTGCAAACTTAAAGCTCCGTTCTCAGCTGGTTGATGTAATGGAGTGACTTCATCTGAAGCAATACTTCAGAACTGTCAGTCGTGCTGGACTATTTTCATTTGGTCATGGAGTGTGTGATTGGGAAAAATATTGAAAATTCTAATGTCATACTGTTGTTGTTGTTGAATCATAATTTGGGCCTTCACTCTATAATCATAGAACAATGTGGGTCCTGAGGCTAATGACCTAAAAGTGCTTTCCATGTTCACCCCCCCCCCCCACCACTTGGCCCCAGGTCAGGTACTCTGCTCTGCTCATGCTGCTGGAGCTCGCCGGCAAACTCCGTGAGAACTACATGGTCTTGCTACCTGAGACCATCCCGTTCCTGGCCGAGCTGATGGAAGGTGCGTCACTCGTGCTCATGTTTTCCAGAAATGGGTATTACTGTCAGATGTTACTCTGAAACGTTCCATGCCAGGAAATCCCAGAGGACACGCTTCTCATCTTTTCGAAGTCCTGACTTGGCATTAGTCCCTGGCTGTATAATAAGCTTAAATATATATTTTGGCCTTTCTGCAGAACGCACATGTAGAGGTGGAAAGTTCAGGTTAATAAAGTAGAAATCCAGACCAAGGTTTTGTTTCAACCAACCTGTAGAGAAGAGTCACAGAGTACTCAGTTGGTTGGTTGAAACAAAACCTTGGTCTGGATTTCTACTTTATTAACCTGAACTTTCCACCTCTGCACACATGATGTCATCTTCTGAATAGTACAGCTACTGAAGTCTAATGGCAGTTAGTCTTGCTGGGAGGTCCTGCATGTCTCCCCCCTCCCCCCAGTGCCAACCGCCACGTGCTTGTGTTACAGACGAGTGCGAGGAGGTGGAACATCAGGTGCAGAAGGTCATCCGTGAGATGGAGGTCATCCTGGGCGAGCCTCTGCAGAGCTACTTCTGACCGCTGTCCCCTCCAGCCGTCCCAGGGTGGAAGATCGTGACTCCAGAGCCGTCGCTGTTTCAGCCGTTTATCCATGAATCGCTTCCCGGAAACGGGTGTCAGGCGTCACCCTTTGCGATAAGTGCAGATCCACGGAACCAAAATGATCTGATTTGTACAGGTTTGCCAGTCATATACCAATGATTGTGCTCACATATGAAGTGTAACTTTTTTTTTCTTTAACTTTAAAATAGTAAAGAAACTTTTTCAGAAAATGTTTTGTCCATTATTCTTTTATATAGCCAATATACAACTCAACCTAGTAACTGAGAGCATTAATTATGTCTGTATGCACACTGCTACCCTTAAGATGTAGGCCTATGTGTTACATGCACACATTTTTAGGGTGTATGTGTATAGGGTTTGCAGGTATGTGGAGGAAAGTTTATTTATATAGCACGTTTCATACACAGTCAATTCAATGTGCTTTACGTAGGTAAATATGTAGAGTAATGTATAACAAAAAGGGGGAAAACACAGTAAAAGGTAGGACTAATACGGTAAAAAAAATAAAGTGCAGTGCAGTTCCCGAATTAATCAGAAAACCCATTAAGTGCACCCCTGCTTATTACAAACTGCAATATTTACACTTGTAAAATGGATATCGGCAAAACACGACGGCGGTAACGCTCCAGTTCCAGCCTGCCGCTGAGAACGTGAGTGTTTAGGAAATATCACCAAAATAAAAATCCAAAGTCAGGCTTTCCTGGGCCTCAATTGCCTTCGCTTAAAAAAAGGGGGCCTCAATTAACCTTGCTTAAATTTAACGCTGCACCCAGTCCCGTTTTGAACTAAAACGTGACGTAATATATTCCGGACGCGCGCGCCGGCTGGGCGAACTTTATCGCCGCCCACTGTAGAATCTAAAATATTAGGTAGCGCTCTGGCCAGGTAAGTATACCTTTGGTGGTGTCCAGTTACCCAGGTAGTAATAGCAACCAAAACTGCATGATTTCGTCACATTGTACTTAGAATATTATTCTTTGATGTAGTAAAGCACTGCAAACATAAGCAGCTGGCTACAGGACACCAGAGAGCCTCCTTAAGCATCGGCAAAACAAAAACCGGGTACATCTCATAGGGTTTGTGTTTAGCCTTAATACTGCGCAGTGTCCAGTGAAGTGTTTTAGACCGCGGTTAAGTTAGCCTCATTTTCGATATTCAGTTTTCTGGCTTTAATAACATTTAACGGAAGTAATTAAGGTGAGGCGTTTTTAATGACAGAATTGTGATGTCCAGTACACAGACAACGATGCACACCGATTATTTTGCGCTTCAAACCATTTCGTGATTTGTGCAAAGTCGTGTTAATAGATAATATAATAGGTCCTTTCAGCTCTAATGACATGGTGGTTTAGCATTTTGGGCTCATGGCGACTGTTGCACAACCCTTTGTTTCCCATATTACTTTCCGTACGAATTTTAATTAATTTTTGAATATTCGAATGTATCCGTATAATGTGCAATGGGACAATACAAGAATGGGTTAATAACTTTAAAACTAGACAAGACAGGCACTTCTAGTGAAGAGTGCTTTGATCAGTGGACTACACGGAACAATGCAAACCCCTTGGATTTTCAGATTATTTTTGTCTGTGTTTATTAATTATTATATTGCAACCACTTAAAGTGCAATGGGGCAACACACTAAGGGGTTAATAGCTCTAAAACAAAATGAGGCAGCCATGTCCTATGAGGTATGCCTTGATCAGGGGAACCTGTGGGACAATGCACACCCCTTGGATTTTCAGGATCACTTTCTCTCTAACAGTTATTAATTAATAAGTTGTATGTATATTACATGCCATTGGGGCAACGCACTGAGCTCTGAAAGCAAATGAGGCAGCCATGTCCTATGAAGTGTGCATGTACTCCATTTTAGACACATTGATAGTTGTCAGTGGGCAGGTTTTTTCCAATGCTCAGAAGAACCTGCCCTGAACTCCAGCTGTAAGTTCTTATAAGAGCAATCTTTCTCTGTGTCTCCTGCTCTGTTCCCCGAACAAGTACTTGCATCTTTTATAGCCAAAAATGCGACAGTTTACAGACAGTTCAGGGAGGGGTCAGATATCTGTAGACACCAGTAACTTCTGTTAATTAAACTGGACCCATTATCGGGTAAAGGCAGGGTTGACTTTTTCATGATCATTCTTGTGATTACATCACCCGGTTCAAAACAAGTTCATCTGACTTCCCCATACGCTCCTTAGCTCTCTTTTCACATAATCCTGACCCACATTTCTTATAAATGTTTTCTGCAGCAGCCTTAATTCTCGGATCAGGTCTGTCCCTTGACCTTATTGCTAAACAAGCTACCATACCAAAATATGTTAGTTCCTCTTACCTATAATAATGATAACCTATTACTTAAGCAAGCTTGCATTATATGTGTAGTATATTAACCGTTCCAAGGCAGAAGTTAAACATTACAATCATCATATTTGAATCAACAGTGTTATCATAAGTGTCATTATTAATTACTGATTGAATTTATATTGGAGTTGCATATATTGGATTTTCTTCCACAAAGGAACTCTACGAACTTACAGAGTTCAGGGCAGGTTCTTCTGAGCATTGGAAAAACCTGACCCCTGACAACTATTAATATGTATAAAATGGAATACATGCACACTTTGTAGGACATGCCTGTCTCATTTGCTTTCAGAGCTATTAACCCCTTAGTGTGTTGCCCCAATGCACTTTAATTGGATGCAATATAATAATTAATAAATACAGACAAAATAATCTGAAAATCCAAGGTGTTTGCATTGTTCCCTGTTGTCCACTGATCAAAGCACACTTCACTAGAAGTGCCTGTCTTGTCTAGTTTTAAAGTTATTAACCCATTCATGTATTGTCCCATTGCACATTATACGGATACATTCGAAACATTGAAAAATTACTAAAAATTCGTACGTAAAGCATGAAATTACATTATGGTAGTGATTCGTTCAGGGTTGAGACTGTCCGAGCTGGTGCACGAAGGGGCATCACTTTATGTCCCAGCCCAGTGCTGTATGTACCGTCCTGTCCTGTAATGCCCTTTACTCTCCTCCTCTCTCCTATCCTGTCCTGTTCCGTCCTGTCTTGCCCTATACCGGAGCTGCGCCGTGTCGTCACTTGCAGGCGATGTCAGCCCCTTATTGCCGCGGACCGGCCATCCTGCGCACAGTCCCGCGCCGAAATGCTCGCAGCACGGGTGCCCGGCGCAGTTCGCTCCGCCTTTCATATCCATAAGCGTCCTCATCACTCAGTCGGCATTATCGGAGCGCCGTTTTCCAAAGGGCAGGTGAGTCCATGCTGACATTTTTTTCCCAATTAATACCCAATTAATAACAGGTTAATAATATCCTTTAAGTATTTCACCAAAATCCCGAACTCGATACTCGTTTTACAGAGCAAATGCCAGCACGCTATTTTGTGTTTTTACGTAAAATATTGAAGTATATCTCACGGCAGCGAAAGGATGGTGTCGAAAAAGGACCTGATCTCATTCGAAATGCGGGACTGGTGGAGAAGCTTAAAGCGCAAGGTAAAGACCGGACCCTGGGTTATTTATAGCTATTACTTACTTATGTTGATCTTTTTTCTTTTTTTTTATAATCGAGTCAATAGGATTAAGGCTTACTGTATCCAGCTACCGGGCGGTCGTTAAATATTGCATAAACAGTTCTGTCATCTTAATTTTCTGCCCTGTCTGTTTCAACTATGGAAATAAGTTGTGCTAAATATTGTACTAAATTTGATATTAATTTTTATGCCGAAAATAACCCGTTCATGCGCCGTCTCCTTTATTAATTCCAGTAGGGTCTGTTAAGTAGTAATGGAGTTAATCAATAAGATTCCTAAACCAGCTTTTGGGTATTGATTGATTAAAACGTAAACCATTCTAAGAAACCAAACGTGTCCTCAGCCTCGATACAGATTATTATTTTAAGGTTGGTAATAAACATTAACTATCCTAGTATCGTTATTCCGCTTATAGGTATTTATTGACCAATCTTTAGTGATATATTGTTACATTTGCCTAAATTGAAGCCGTTACCGAATATATGCTTGTGTTTGTAAATGAATTTCGTTCCGGCGTCTAGTAAATTGTGCCATGACCCAGTTGTACTCGTTCCAGAGCTGTGCAGTAGTAATACTAAAGTTAAGATGTCTTATTTTGTGACAATGCACTTGTAACATCTTTCTGGTGGTGTAGGAAATGAATGCAGAACGGAGCGTCTCGTTAACCGTCTGCGGAATGGTTGAGGTTGTATTTGATATGTTATGCAAAATACACTGTGCCACATTTCAGTGTCCAGTGAAATGGTTTGTACTGTGGTAAACACAGTAAGGAACATTACATTTATATTTGCAAAAAGGAATATTTGAGGGAATTGGACATTTGAGAGGGCAGCTCTGATAGGGATGGTACCTGGGTCCCCGCCAGCTCAGGCACCTTTGCTGCAATCCTACTTAGAATAAAGTTGGGTAACTTTGATTGCACAGTAATGTCATGCTAGTAAATATGGCCTAACACCCATGTGACTTTTGTAAATCAGGCTTAATTTTGTTCAGACATCAAATAAGTTGTGCCACAGCAGTTTTTACACGGGTGTTGTCAAAATTGCGCACACAAAAATTACATCACAGTTTCTGTGCTCGACTTTTAGCAAGATTTTGTTATTTTTCATTAAACAAACGCTTACTATATGCACCCAGTCAAAGTGGAGTGTGCTTTATTCACAGCGTACACTGGATGTGATCAGTGCAGTCTGTGTCAGAAATTCCCCACTGACACCAGAGGCCCTGTGCTGGTCTTTACTCGGTGGCTGTACGGAGATATTTTGGACGTCTCTGAGAAGCCTCAAGCATTACACTGGCACAGGATCAAAAAACACTGTCAGGCTGGATTTTCTCCGGCTTTACTTTGAATTATAACAGCCAACTGACAGAGGCCTTTTCTCTTTCAAAATAGCACTTCTCTGAAAGACATTAGTTCCTAACAAGCATCCTTTCATTAATGTTTCTTTTCCTTATGCTCCGACTTCAGGCCTTAGAGTCAATGTAAGTTGGCAAAGCATAACTGGTTTAATTGTGCTGAATGCTCAAACACAGGCCCAGAGCGCTCTTCATGAAATGGTATAAAGTTACTCTTTCTCAGGACTAACAACCACAACTGTTGATTTGCCCGGTTACTCACCCCTAGATGAAACATCAAAAGTAGTTTTGTATTAAAGAAATTAAGGAATCAACAGTTTATTCACCCGAATATTGAGAACTACTTGTGTCAAACCTTATCAGTCATGGACACATAGCACAGAAAATGAGGAGATTGGTGCACGATGGAATGTTCTAGCCATCAGGAGTGAAAATTGCCATGGAATTTTTGGCACTAGACCTACAGTGTTGCTGGTACTACTGGTGTTGCTTGTAAACATCACCTTTGGATAACCTTCAGGTCTAAAGTCTTCGTTTCAAAGAAGTTTCTCACATGCATGCTGCTGTATGGCAGAGTCGCAAAGTCTTTAAATACTTTAATACTGGGAATTTATTTTAGAAACGGCCACAGTTCAGACAACCAGTAAACATGCTAATTTTTCTCAATTCATTAGATGTGACTGACAAAGCAATAATTTATATGACTTGCTGTATGATTTGTCAGTTTTTTCCTTTACAGTGAATGGACAACAGGGTTAGAGGGTACATGTACTTAAAATAAATTGCTGCACTACTCAGTGGAAAACTATGTCCACTTAATGACACACATGGAACGGTAACCAGGTTATATAAGGATTGCCACAATATGCACTTTACACGGTCCAGTGTATTAGGAGTACTTTTCTTGTTGCATGACAGGCCTTGTGCTGTTGTCAGGCATATGCAGCGACAGAAGGATCAGTGGGTGTGGGAGCTGAGAGCCAATCAGGTGACAAGTTCTGGTTTTATTCACGAGTCGTGACTCTGATTGGCTGAATCCAGTGACCTTGGGCCACCCACATATATGTCAGGACAATGGCAGCTTGTCAAGCATGTCAGCAACGTTTCAATCGATCGGCAGAGTATGGGAAAACAGGACTCTTGGTTATATATTAATCCATGCTATGAGAAACATTGTAGCAAGTTTATTTTTCAGGACAGTTCATAAAGGACCTCAGCTTTGTTACCTTGTAACATGGCATAAGTTAATTCCCCTCTGGCTGCTGTCCATACAGGCTGCACTGTTAGGGACTATGGGAATCTGAAGTTCGAGGACCCAGCAGATGACCATCCTGTTGGTAAGGTGCAGCGGCCTCGGACTGTGGGCCTCGCCAACGAGCAGCTAGCTAAGGCCATTAACGCCATCAAGAAGGACGGCCACACCAGCCTAATGCTAGGGGGAGATCACAGGTAAGCCGCGTTACCCACTCCGACCGGCTGGCATCGCAGGCGAGTCGTCAGCGGCAGCTTCAGCTTGGGCGTGTGGCGGGTCTCTCCTAGCTTGGCGATCGGCTCGATCCACGGACACGCAGCCTCGCAGAAGGACCTGCGGGTGGTTTGGGTGGACGCCCATGCCGACATCAACACTCCTCTCAGCAGTTATACGGGCAACATCCACGGGCAACCACTGTCCTACCTGATCAAGGAGCTTCGCCCTAAGGTGACATTGCGCAGCCTGATTCTCTGTCTAATCTCGCTGTAGGGGAGACAGCTTTGGGGACAATGAAGGTCCCATAGGCAGCACTGGGTTGCTTAGTAACCTCTGCATACATCTCCAATGTTCTAGAGCTCGACTTGAGACATTAGGATCGAGTGTTGCCAGGTTGTTCTTTTTCGTAGACAAATGGATTAGTGTTGCATATCCAGATTGTAATTATAGTTTTATGCGCCCCGGAGTAGATGACAGCCTTGCCTGGCTTCTCATGGATCACACCCTGCCTGTCGGCTGAGGACATCGTCTTCATCGGCTTAAGGGACGTGGATCCTGCGGAGCGGTGAGGTCATAAACACGACATCACAATCAGCTGGGCCTTCGCTCTATAGCAATCCAGCGTGCCTAAGGCCGAAATATGGCCACGAGTAAGACAAGTATTGTCTTAATGGAGTCCCATGATAATTCAGCTGTCAAAGGCAAATCATGTGAAATGCACTCTAGTTGTAAAAAAGGGGATTTCTTCTAGTAAAAATTTTGGAAATATCTGAAAAAGCTCATACGGCTTGAGCAGCAATGCATTTCTGATATAGCTCTGTCCCCTGAAATATCCATGCTTATATAGAGCAGTGTTTCTCAATCCAGTCCTCGGGGACCCCCCAGACAGTCCATATTTTTGCTCCCAGTAGGACTGTCTGGCAAGGAGCTGGGAGGGAGCGAAAACATGGACCGTCCGGGGGTCCCCGAGGACCAGGTTGGGAAACACTGTATAGAGTATATTCTCAATGCCTGCATGTGGCATGTTCCTGTCTGTCTGCAGCTATATTCTGAAATTGGTGGGGATCAAAGCTTTCTCTATGACTGAGGTCGACCGACTTGGAATAGCAAAGGTGATGGAGGAAACGTGTGACCACATATTTTCAAGGTTAGCTATCAATGAAATCCGTACAGTTGGGATCCGAGTATCTCAGTGTTCCTAGAACTTACTCCTAGAACTTGGTATTGTGTAATATTATGCATCTGTTTGTGTATCTAAAGAAATATTTGATTAAAAGGTTTGACGAGATAACAGTCATTCCATTCCCAAAAGAGTCGTGCCAACTACGCCGTCAAATAACATTCTAGATTTAACCTGTGGTCTCAGCTGAAGGACAGATTATTCTAGAGTAACTCTACACATACATGCTACAGAAATGATATACTACAGACAATGGGCATTTGGAAAACCTGGGACTGCCATGCCGACTGTTGTCTGTGAAACCAGGGGGAAGAAACCTGTGCACCTGAGCTACGACATTGACGCCCTCGACCCTTCTGTGGCTCCTGCAACGGGAACCCCAGTGGTGGGAGGACTGACTTACAGAGAGGGCATTTACATAACAGAGCACCTATGTCAAACAGGTAGGAGATTCATGCCAAGTAGCATATAGTGAGGAGTGAGCAGGACACACACCTAAGGTCAGCCTGAAGCTTTCATCTTGTGCCTGATTAAAACTCACGTTTTTCTTCAGATCTGCTTTCGGCAGTGGATTTGGTGGAGGTGAATCCCAAGCAGGGTAAAACAGAGAGCGAGGTCCGCTCCACCATCAACTCAGCCGTGGACATTATCCTGGGCTGTTTCGGTCAGGTCCGTGAGGGATCTTTCCCCGCAGGTTACACGCTGCCTCAACCTTGAACACGCCGGTCATTCTTCATACCCCAAAGAGTCACTCAACAGTAGGGTTTCCCTTCTAAACTGACTGCTTTTGTACTGGACTTCACACGTTGCCTTACTGGATTTATCCACCAAGTTAATATTTTTTTAGATTAAAATATGTTTTAAAGTATTCTGAGTGCACCTCGATGACCTCTAAAATGTTGTTCCATAGGACATTCAGATCGGAAAACAGGCACACGAACAACCCTTATTAGAATATGCTACTCTATAAACCATGTCAGAAAATGTTGCATCCAGGACTTCCACTCACCCATATATACGTGTGTCTGTCTCTCAAGGAGAACAAGACGGTATATGTGAATGCCAAAGGATTCCTATGTACTTGCACAAGTGACAAATAAAGTAGTATCTTGACAATGGCGGTCACCAGGTGAAGGAGTTGCACTCGGGTCTTTGGTCTTTACTGGTTACTAAAACACCAAATTTTACAATGAGCAACAACAGACTTGGAACAGGTTGGTGACCCAGTTCTCGAGGTTTGGGCCTATGTCTGAAATTGCCCCATTTGGTATGTTGATTCAGGACCTGAACTTCAGTGCTAAGTGACAGTGCTAAGTGCACTTTGGAAATTGGTAGTTATGAATCCTGAGAGTTGCTCTCTTGAGCAAAGTACTGGAACTGCATTATTACTTATCAAGCTGGATAAAAACTAAAACTTTTCTTTGAGCTTCCACACTTCAAGCTGCCCAAACATGGGGAATATTCACATAACTGCCCAGCCGACATTCACTCGTATCATATATCGGTCAAGCTGATCATCGGGTATATTGTCTTCTCCATCAGTCTTCTGAACTGTCAGGTCATCAATCCGAACAAATCCTGCGGTCAGCCATCTTGACGGCACATTGATGGTTGCAACTCAACAGACTTGAATTTTTCCAAAGATTTCAATTGTTTCATTGTCAGATCATATGAAGCATTACTCAAACAATGTGATGACGATCTTAACTGAATGTGCCAAAAAAAGAAAAACTGAGGAAAAATGATCAACCGAGGCATCAGTGACATAAAATTTATTTCTGTAGAAAACATTTGTTTCACTCGTACAAAACATCCCCACACCTTTTTACAGGATTACCTTTCAGAGGAGGTAAATGCCTTCTTTTCTCCATAGAAGTCCCAGGGTACCATAAGGTTGGAGTGAATGCAGGATATGTGGAGGAGTCATCCATTAAAACATCCAGTCGTACTTTTGGCTCTTTCCTGTTAAAATATTCTCCACAGTTTTATGATCTCACACCCTAAGTGGTGAGCCATTCCCCGAAAGGCCTCCCAACTCAAAATCCGGTTGGCCAATGAGAAACAGCCTTGAGTGTTCATTGGATTATTTTCTGGCCTGGACCATAGGAAGTGATCACGCAGGGGAGTTCTGTAAATGTGGCTTTAAAATTGTCAGCATTTGTCCCGGAGTGAATGGACACAGTGACAAAGTATTAACCAGTAGTGCAAGGGTGGGGTGAGGATACACAGGATTAACAGTTTGGGGGCTAATCCAGAAAGATCCAGAAGATAACCTGACACAGCACTTAGTCATAACAACCATGCATCATAATTGTTGTCAGTAAGCCTGACCTTCTTGCAGCTTCTCTACAGCCAATTGGCTTCAAGCTCCAGTAACATCACAGTCACCAAAACAAATGCTGCACAAAGTTATGCTGGGAGGGGATGGGAAGAGAGAATGCTTCCCATCCATGGGAGCGGACATGGAGTGATGAGAAGAGAGCTGGAGTGAAGCAGGGGATTCTGGGAAAACCCCGTGAGTAATGCCAATAGAGTCCAGTGCTGAATGTGGGTGAGCTGGAGCTCCCAGCTCAGTGCCATGGAGCTCGGACATGATGAGGGACACGTCAACACAGATGGCAGGTGTGAAAACTACCCCCGCAGCACGATTTAGGAAGGGGGGTGCGTCACAGACCTGTGAGGGGTGCGTAGAGGTGTGCTGGCAGAAATGTGCACTTCACAGCTCGATATCTGTATGGTTGAGGGCAAAGGGGTCCTGGGGGCTTGTGGCATCAGTCTGCCTCTTCGAGGCCACATGGTCGCCTGAACTCCTGACCTCGCTCGTGGATCCACTTGTTAGACACTGTAGAGGAAGAGGGGGCAGGGTAAAAGGGGGGGGGGGCTTCAGCTCCAGATTGCAGGGCCATTAACTGGGAGGGGCATTCTCACCAACTCGTAATATCGTTATTCTCTCACTTTTAAAATGAGTTTTTAGACTCAAATTATACTTCATTTTCTGAACTGTCGATTTTGCCTCTGGGGAACTTAATCAGTTTTATCATATTACCACTTGTTTTTGCAATAAAAGTATTTTATCAAATCCAGGGCAAAACTGAGCGAACAACACATATTGTATTATACAAGTTCATAGTCTCTTATGGGTTACATGCAATAAAGTTGAAAGATTTACATTTTATCTAGTTTTGTGTTTCGCTTCCTTAAAACTGTTTTGGCACGTAGCCACATACTGTAGTGCAATTACTTGGGCAGTAACTAAAATCACGAGTTTAAACCCCCTGAAAATCTGCTTCTGCCCCCCAGTCGATGAAATCGACCAAGACGTGACCCCCCAGTCAGCAAAATCTACTCCCAAAATTTATTTCTTGCAACCACAGCCCTGCATCAGAGCACAATTACAGCATTTTAATATATCTAAAAAGTATATTGCACAAAAGAACAGACACTGTATTTAATTGTAACTTTTTTGCTTTTAATTTGGAGACTGTGAGAATGAGCCGTGCATGAGGTTAGAAAAGGGCCAATGAGGAGCTGAGGAGAAGCCCCTGGACTCACCCCACTTACTGCCCACCAGGACGGGGCAGGCGGCGTGCCGTGTGCTGTAATCTCCCTCCCCACTGGCAAACAGGTTGTACCAGAAGACGGCGCTGCCCTGCGGCAGACAGTGCAGGGTTCACTGCAAAGCCAGTTCACGCACGCATACGGCGGCGGTATCCCGGACGCTCGCTGCTCCGCGTGACAAGCCGTACCTTTTTGGGCCACACTGCAGCGCCCACTTCCGGAAACACTGTGGCGCCCCCCGCCTCCACGTCGCTCATCTGCAGTCAATAAAATTACGGAATGCATTTAATGTATGACTAAAAACCGCATTACGTGACGGGGTAACTCACTGGCTTAGGCATCTGTGCCCATGTTGGATCCCTCTGGATTAGAGGGAAATGATTCTGCTGGTACTTTGTTCTCATAGTGCAAGATTAAAACAACAGAGCTTAAATACCAAATGCAATATAAAGAGTAAATCTGACGTGGAAGTGTGCATGTGCAAAAAGGTGTGAACAGGATATCGTACGCAGCACGTGCCAAATGGGATGAGATGAGACAATTATGATGCATGGTTGCTATGATGTTATATAAATATTATTAAGACCAGAATCCAGTGGTGTTGGAAAAGCAGTGAGAGTCCAGTGCTCCTAGTACTTTTGCGGAGGTCTGCTCTTGACCAAGTAAGATTTTTGTGGCACAAACGCAGCACTAACGAACAAGCCTGGTTTCACATCTGAACGCCTCTGTAGGGGGGCTGGCTGAACTTTTGACCTTTACAAAAAACCTTTAATATCTCATAAAGTAAAGAGATAGAACACTGATTTGTGCGGCACAAATGAGCAGTTCATTAGTGCTGCGTTTATGCTCATTTGTGCTGCAAAAATCACTGTCCTATCTTTTATAGTTTTAAATAAATACACTTAAAATATATGCTTTAATAAATTAAAAGTGGGCCAATTTAGTCCCAAGAAGTATACTTAATAAAATGAACTTTAAGTATACTTTGTTTTGGTAGGGAAAGGCCCTTAACCCTGTCTACTGGAGGCCAGCTGACCCCCCTTTCTGACCTTAGCCCCTGTCACTTTGGATAAAGGCGTATGCCAAACAATTGCATGCCAAACAAATGTGACTTAAGCGTATGCCGAACAAATCTGACGTAAACAGATTCCTGTCTGATAAAACTGCTGAATGCAGAAACAGGAGTGATGGAAAAGAGGAGCAGGGAGGGGTAAATATGGGCAGAAGGGTGGAGACAGGGTGGGGTGTACAGCCAAAGATCCATGGCACACACGGGACACTCACATAAAAGAGCCAGGTCGCGATCCGGTTCCCGGTGCCCAACTCTTTGAAGGCATCTGGTTCATCTTTCTGCGGGGGGTCAGGTAACAGAGAACCGTCAGAGCCGCCCAACTACTTGTCTGGCACCAGTGTCCATGACAACCTCCCCCCCCCGCACCACCAGGGCTGGCTCAGTGACACCCATACAGTGTGACCACGCTAGCGGCGGTCAAGCACTGACGTGTCACATTTAGTGGCCAGGGACCCAAGGACGGCTTCACTCACCCGTCCGAAATCGAAGTGCGGCTCATACTGCCCCCCCACTCCGTAGTTCGCCACCTGGTGGGAGGGGATGACAGGATGCGATGAAGTTAACATGATGGCTGGTTGTATTTTTGAATGAGAAGCTTGACGGGAACTGCTCTGGGATGCCGGGCGCGTGCAAGGAGCTTCAGGAGCTAAAAAACGCATGAGGGTACCCAGGGGTAAGAGGGACAGAAAGTCCGAAAAGCAGACACCCGACGACAGAGGTGGCCTGACGTCAGCTTCCCATGATGCTCAGCAGTCTGTCCCCCAGACCCCAAGGCACACGCAGAACCTCACCTGGAGCTCCTCCGCCGTCTTGACGTCCAGGCCAGTGAGATCCTCGATGCGCTGGTTGATCTTATCCACCACGGGGTGTTCATACGCAGCCAGCCAAGCACTGGGGCAACACGACAGAAAGACGAATGATACAACAGCAACCACACGCCCTCTCATCCGGGCAGACCACAAGCTACTTCCCGAACAAACTCATACTCAAGGTCCACCCTCAACTCTAGAAATACCCATCTCCCATCATCTACATGAATGGCAATATTCATTCTTAAACTAATTTTTGTATTATATTTTAAACATAATGCTATGATGTGTATTGATAAGTGGCTGTAAGCTCTATCTAAAAAATGCTTATACAATTCTAAACCTATAGTAATGCTTATACATTTGAAAGTGAATGATTATATAATTGATCTAAATTGACATTACTTTTGTTCATTTTTAATAATGGGTCATTTTGCGATCCTCTAGCCCTCTGGATAAGGACAGGGCTGCTAATTTATCCCATCACTGATCAGCATGCAGCAGATGGAACAGAACTTGGCACCAACTGGCAGAGAAGCACTCATCTGCATACTGTATAAGGTCCCATCACTCGGAAGTCACTGCCACCCCCAACCTCCCCATAACCAGATGGCGACCAAAGGTTCATATGTAAATATGGCCATTTGCATTATTTTAGTGAAAAACGTATGAGTGCTATGGGAGTATCTTCGAATTTAATCATCCTCCCAGAAATGGTTCAATGCTATTAGAGGCAAATGTCACAAGATGAAAATGATTTATTACTCATTCTCCCTGCAATGCATTCATTTAATCAAAAAGAGGGATATGGGGATTGAAATGATAAGATTCCTTATTCTAACATAACTAGCATAAGAAAATGATGATACTATCAACTTATTAGTCTATGGAAAGATCAAAGGTACAAAGCACTGATGCCCCCCTCTTCAAGCCCGTGTAACATGAGCTTATTTAACACTTTATCGCTGTCCTGTTCGCATTCAACATTGTCATGAATGTTCATATCGATCCTAGAGAACCAAGCACACAAATTAAGTTACACATGATGTGAAAACGGTGAAAGTATCATCAAAAAAAAAAATCAATAAAACAACAGTTGTCATCAGACAGGCAGCATGGTTAGTAAGAGCATGTCTTGAATATGAAGTGGTTAGTAGAAAGTAGAGGAGGACTTAAGGCTGTGGCCCCACAGAATCTCCAGTTGGTTTTGGGCAGGTTAATCTCTGGTTGAAGCTGGCCTTTTCTGCTTTAGGCTCGTATACCACCCCCAGGAATGACCTCATGTTTCCACCTCTCTGATGGAAGTTCATTCAGGGTTACTGGGGCAGTACCTTGTGGTCACATAAACAACAGTGCGCTTGTTGCCACAGCGACGAGGCAGGAGAAGGCAGGTGGGCTAATGGTCATCTCCAGCCATCTGTCGTCTTACCCTCTTGTAGAGAAATTCTGGTCTGTCACTCAACTCGAAAGAGAATTCATTTAAATTATAAACTTTACGATACCGCCGCTTTCATTATAAACATTTATAGTATTTTGTCATCTTTAATACATATGCCATATATTTCTGGTTGTTGTATTAAGTAAACCACACAACGTTCTTGACAGTTGGTCTCACAGAGAACAGAAGGTTCAATTCGAAGGAAAAATGTATGGTCACTAATCTTTCACCATGAGGAGGTGGACAGGTGTGTAGGTAGGTGTGAGTGAGTACTCCTCTACCTGTGGAGGCTGTTCTCTGCTCTGAAGCTTTTAGGGAAAATCACTGTGATTCTCCATCTTTCACTGGCAAAGTTATATCAGGTTTTGAACACCCCTCCTTGTGGAGTGGGGGACATACTACACCCACACTCCAAAGAGAGAGTGCACACACAAAGCTGAAAAATCTTACGTTGGTGGATGCAGGCTGGAGTTTGGGTGCTTTTAAATCTAACTACACTATGATGGGCTCACACTCAGCATAGAGGGTCATAAACAGCTCTGTTCTAGAATGTTCCAGGGGCTGCAGGTTTGCTCCAGAACCAGAAATATTTCATATCCTCCCAGTAATACATTATACTAATTATCAAAATTAAAAAAAAAATCTGGCTTGCTTCACTTTCTTAAAACGTGACAGTGGCATTTGCCTTTCTGAAACATTTTTTCTGACTTTCTGATTTAACATGTGTTGCTTTAACGAGTTTCACCTGCAGGGGGAGCTCTGCGATCAGAGACAGAGGATCCCCAGGAGAAGTGCCACTGCATGACAGCACATTCTGACTGACAGACAAGCATGCCGTCTCTTCAGCTTCTGGTAATGTTACATAGGGGGAAAATCCCCCCCACAAGTCTTGGAACCTAAAGCTCGATGGGCGGAGGAAGGCGAATCGCGCTCTTCACGACAAATGTCGCATCATTGGAAGAAACCTGCAGCTCACACTGGGACAAGAAGTGGGCGGCTGGTGGCACATATCTCATAACCTGGGGGGGGCAGACTAATGAGAAGTAGTTTAATTGGGCATTCCAGTTTGAATAGAAATAAACAAGGAGCGAGAGATGGAGAAGATTCACTATAGTTGCAAGTGGATAAGCTAACAATGGGGCTAGGGTAACATGCTAACGGATATTAGCTAGGAGAGACTTATTCTTGTGAAGGATATATTGTAAGATAGACTCCTTAAATAGAAGAAAATCTAATCACAGCTTAAACTACTAATGATTCTGGTCCATTTGTACCAGTTTCGTCCGACTGATGACATCAGTGATGCTATTAGCATATTGACGGCGTGCATTGTGGTGGGACCACACTGTCATGGGGGGTTGCTGTTGAGCGAGGTTAGAGTACTCAGGAAGGAGACCTTGTTTTCCATGGTTTCTTTAGAAGAGCTGCTTAAGCTCTAAGCGGGCTGGAGGTCAGCCTGGCTGGAGAGAGGTTGCAGTATGGTTAAGCCTTGCTGCTGTTGTAATGCCCATAGAATAGTTGGTCAAGAGGGGCAGAAAGATCAAGAACTGGTTATGACCACTTGGGGCCATAACCAGTGTCCAAGGGGCAGACGGTGGAGAGTGAGTAAAGCCCACCTTTGACCATTGACCCCTTACCTCTTGGAGACTCTGTACTGGGCCGTGGTGAGTTTCCCAGTTTGGGGATCATGCACGGTGGCGCGCCTTAGCTACCTCCCAGGGGGGGACACGGCAGAAAGACAGAGAAAGAGAGACAGGGCGTCACTGGCATGAGGGGGGTGAATGGACCCTAGGCCATATCTCGACCCTTTTCCAACACGACGCGTCAGCCTGGACAGCATCAGCCCAGAAATGTCTCCAATCCCCCTTTGCCAAACTAAGTTACATCACTGCTGTTGTCAGGCCAAAGACATTATACGCGGTCATTTTGGGGAAAGTACCTTTTCTTCCATCTTAGCACTCAACACAGCATTGCTAATCCTTAGCATGAGCAAGCAAACAGCCTTTTATTCGTTAGCGGTTTTTGCTGGCATCTGTTAAAACAGCTCCGTTTTATTGGACTTCACTGTGGCATACGTTTGGTCTTCAATTTTAGTATGTGACACCAGAACCAAAAATATATAATTTTGGTCAGCACTTATTGTAAAATTCTCCCTTGACCAGCAAAGGACCCAAAAAGTGTTTTGAGGAAAGAGATGCCTTGAGGTGGCCCTCTTTGGCCTTTAAGTATACCAGGAAACTGTTGGGTGCTCATGCTGGACAGTTCTGTCCCAAGATCCTGTGGAAGAGAGGCCAGTATGGTGCTGTGGTGGGTTAGGAAGCAGACTGTGTGGGGCCTATAGCGAGCCTGCCCCCTGCACCTGTGAGCCTTACCTCTTGCTGATCCTGTAGGAGGCGGTCTCGAGCACACCAGTGATGGGGTTGGAGATGGTGGCCCGACGCAGCTGTGAAGCCAACCGGCCGAGAGGAGAGGGGGTTACACAGCACTCACACCAAGGCTGCGGAAACCTCACCTCAACCTCTTTCGAGGGACCCAACATGACCCCCAACTATGACCTTGACCTCCAACAGTAAACCTTAATCTCCACAGTACCAAACCATCTGAAGGCCATATGAGCCCCATTATCAAACCTCAACACTGCACTATATGATGTCTTTAGCTTCAAGGTCATGCAAGTGGCCAACCTCCTACAATATTGCCAGCCAAGTCTTATTTTTGTAAAAGGTTCTTATGTTGATCCCCTTTAAGTGCCATGATTCTTAAAGGTCAAGAGTCTTGTTTCAAGCCAACTAAATTCAATTAAGCGTCACTGCCAAATCCTTGGACACCGAAGGTGAATCCGAGCCAAAGATCCACTCAAATTGACATAATCAAAATTTACAAAACTTCCAAACCTGGTTTTGACTTAATGCAGATGTGTAATAAACATTAAATAAGAATTAGAGTGACCAGATAATCCATGTCAGGGAGGAGACTTCGAGCCAGGACAGGATTTGTAACTACCATTCCAATTAAAAGGACCTGGATTTCACTTAAGCATCAAGTTCTTGCTGCATGCTGATTAGTCACTCTCCTATAATCATGCAGATGTCATTAATATTAATGGGGAACAGCTGGATGAGTCTTTAAATCAAGAAAACAAACCAGTCGAAGCACAAGATAACAACTATTTAGCCGAGCACAGGAGCCTTTCGGTTTTAAAGCAGTTTGTAAAACCTGAAGTAGCTCAAATCGTCCTCCCTGACATGGATTATCTGACCACCCTAACTAAAATACCCCTCCATCTAGCCGGCCATTTTCTCATGCTGAATCTGCAATGTGAGGCAGGAGGACAGAGTATTTTGTCCAGTTGGCCACATAAAATGCTATGTTTATTTGTACTTGCAGAAAATCCTTTCGTGTCAACCCTTGGACCTATGATTGAAACAAATGCGTTTCCTCTTTCCAAGCATAACCCAATATTTCCTCTGAGAAAATAAAATCTGCTGTAATAAAATCTCCTCCCATTAGTTTTCGAAGCACTTTAAATATCAAACTGTATCACAGAATGCGCTTTCAAACTGTAGTCCAAACACATGCTCATAAATTATGGCACAATGCAGGGGAACTTGCCCACATCATTCTGATACCAAAACTACAAACAAACGGTGTCACTTTACAATAAGGCTACCTATATAAAGAGTTTATGAATGGTTTATTAATTAGGTTGTTGCACTTTGTAAATTATTAATGGACAATTTTAAACAAGTTATAACACAGTTTTATTTTTATTAATAAGTTACTACTATTTACAAGTGACAAAAGGGAGCTTTATCGTAAAGTGGTACCCAACAAACACAGGTACCTAGGTTGACCAACCCTATGTAGGAATTAACTCAATCTGTCCTTCTATCTTTGTGGTTTCCATACATAATTTAGTGTCCAATGGTAAAGTAGATTTTTCTTGGGAGTGCTGCTCTAAGCCAAGTAAACCGTTTTAAAACAAACTGGGGCTAAATCTACAAAGGACACAAGCAATTAGACAGCTAACTGCTCTGTACAATCCAGGAACACGTGGAGACTTTCCCCAGAGCCAAACTCACCCTGGGCTTGGCCAGCTCCTTGACCTTCTCGATCTCGCCGTCGGAGATGATGTCGTGGTAGCGGACAATGCGTGGGTGGTCCCATTCGTCCTCCTGCTTGACGGGGCCTAGCAGGTACCACGGGTGCCGGCCGTTGTCGAAATAGCGGCAGAATAAGCGGCTTTGCCTGCGAGGCGTCTGTGGGTGGTGAGGGGGAGGTGATGTGCAGGTTAGCAGGCAGCCATGTTCCCTTGGCCAAGTAGGTGCTCCTACATCGATGGAAGCAATAGACCACTACCAGGGCACACAAACGCACAGACCTGCCCTGGGCTGGCCCAGGCAACTAAGACAAGTTCTTGCTAGAGGATTCCAGGATCTGGGCCAACATTGCCTTTAAATACTGCAGACTATGGATCACCAGGAGTTCACGGGAGCAGGATCACGTGTGCACTTGGAATGCAAAGTCCTTTATGCCCAGTCATTAATGTAGTCATAAAGACTCAGTAGTCTTTATGACTATTTACATGATTTCACTACTGAAGTGCGGGTGGATATTTCAGGTCCAGAAAGTAAAAATCCAAACCAGGATTTTGTTTCAACCAACCAGCTGAGTACTCTGTGACTGTGATTCATTATACTCAACTAGTTGGTTGAAACAAAATCCTGGTTTGGATTTTTACTTTCTGGACTTCTGCTGAAGTGTTACGTTATTAATATTCATTCATTTGTGTTGACTTTTTCCAAAAGTAGCCCATCTCACCAGCTTGATTCCTTCTCCCCGGCACAGCTCCTCGTACTTGTGTCTCTCTGGCAGGTGATCCACGGCCTGCCTCCTCTTTACCCGCCCGCTGCTGTTCTTCTTCACTCCCGACTCTGCCTCGGCCTTTCGTTGCTTCGCCAACTGGTACTCAAAGTACTTTATGTTGCCATTGGCTCGCTGGTGCTCTTGATCTTTAGGAGCAAGGCAAGACAAAGGGAGGATAAAAGCCACATACATTTCAGACCACAAGCTTTTTTAGGCTATGCGTCATCCTGCCACCAATTTTGTTCCAATGGTATAATAATAAAAAATGTCACGCCTAGTACTTTTATCTCATGAAAGCGGTCAATGGTTAAAGGTGTGTCTGACTAGAGTGCCTCCAGCCCACTGTACTTCTCCTTGATAAGTCAACTGTGGCTCTTCTGTCTTTCCTGCAAGACTTCAAGGCACCCAGGTGTGCTGGTTAGATGGTCTTACCCAGCTCCAGAAGCCTCTTGGTGAGCTCCAATGCTTTCTCAAGGTCCCCCTGCTGGTATACTGAGTAGCTGAGGTAGTCCAGCACCGAGACCTTGTCAATAGGAGACTCCTCTCCCTGGTCCAGCTGCTTTAGGGCCTGAAGCATCCACAGTTCAGTGTGGTAGTAGTCTGCTTCTGAGTAAGCAACCTTGCCCAGGTCAAAGCAGTCTTCCACTGTGAGGGTGGCCTTGCGGGTCACACCTGCAGAATGGGCAGCTTGAGTGGAGATGCGGGGGGAAAAAGGCACTGAATGTCCTACGCATCCCTTCAAGCGGCCAGCCCACTCTCCACCCCCTGGCCTTCATGTTCTCTTCTAGCGCCCACTCACCAGGCAGGTTCCCACGGGATATAGTCTCTGTTTCCAGTTGGTAGGTGTCTTGTAGCCTCAGCAAGGCCTTGGCTGCTCCTATCTCATCCTCGTCATTGGGGAAGTGCTGCCTCTGGATGGTCAGGTTGGAGATAAACCCTGGAGAACGAAGGGTGTTTGTTTATAGCCCATAGCCATGACAGATGTTCCAAGCAAGACTGTAAACCATGGTAGTTAATCCAAAACCCTTCTAGGACAAGAAGATCATGTTAGACTCAAGCCAGTTTTCTTAACTACCCAAGGCTGTGAGCAAGCACTAAGAGCAGGACAATAAATTAGCATATTAGCATGATTAATGGAAGCCTTTGGAAGTCTCACTGCTAGACAAAGGAACAAGAGGATAAACAGCGTTTGGTGCCCGGTATTGGTTGGATGGGCAGTGAAGCCATTCTAACCATCTGACATGTCCCTAAGCACCAGGTTCTCCAGCTCGCCCCACTCTGTGTTGAGTCTCTTCATCAGCTTGAAGGCATTGACAGGATGGCCCAGGAAGCCCTCAGGGTCCTGGGTGGCAGTGGCTGTCAAGGTGTCAAGCTTTTCTGCCCACCTAGACACATACGCAACATTAGGATTTTGCAAGTCCTTAAACACCACTGTAAAACGTAGATAGCTTAATGAATTATCAACTGGGAAGCTGGGTTTGGTGCTCATAAAATGCAGCCAATGCACAGCAGTAATCACTTTAGTAGAGCATGTGAAAGTAGGTGTTTGTGAGTCTGTGAGTATGACATCTGCGTAGGCTCTCACCGCTTGACCTGCTCAAGTTTGCTCTCCTCTGCCATAATGTAATCCTTCAAGGCGGTGACCAGGTCCTTCTCTGTGTAGAGCAGATCAGTCATGTGACCTGAGAGGGGGGAAGATCACAGTCAGCATTCACTGCAGCTGTTGTGGGCACTAATTGGGAAGGCTGATAATTAGACTGGGATTTGAGGGAGGACAAAAGCAGTAGTGCTTATATGCAGTATTACATACATTGTAAGTATTTCCTCCGTAGAGTGACTTTGTTGTGTTCTGTGAAAAAATGTGCTGGGTCATATGGTGAAAATTTGGCCCAACTCAGCTCCGGACTTTACTGACCCCCTCCTCACCCAAGTGCTGAGTTGGGCCAAATTTGCTATGTCAGCAATTTATGGGCCATGGTTAACATATCCTGAGAATCTTCAGCCTGCTGACTTTATAAGAATGAGGAAGCATGTCTACGAACTACGGACTACCTCAGCTACTAAAACAAAAGTGACGAAGCGTGACACTTCGGGGGGGGGGGGGGGGGGGAAAAG
>JAODJU010000041.1:11887671-11898943 GCA_026776725.1 Gnathonemus echidnorhynchus
GTGCGGCGGAGACAGGAATAGATGGTGTCCACACTCTCTCTCTCCCTCTCACTGCCCGCTTACCGATCGACGTGAAGAAATCGTTAGCGGAGGATGTATACAGCAGGCAGCAGAGCACCAACAGACGGCAGAATGGCGGCTTCATTTTCAAAGCGAAGCTTCAGCCCTGACTGCCTGGCAGATTGGAGAAGTGAAGTCGGTTACTGATTTGCCCTGAGCACGTCTAATACAGTCTTGCGAAATTGCTGGGGGGCTGAGCTGGCGATGTAATCACATCTAAAACATCAGTCAACGTGACCAGCTGCTACGGATGAGAGGTGGGTTAGGGTTACGGTGTATCGAGTAAAGGTGTGAATGCCTGTGAAAGTACGAGATGAGTGCAAGGGCAATTGCACAGCCCCTGCTCCTAAGAAAGCCAACGCATGTCAATGGAAGACCAGCCCTTGTAAACTGAGACTCAAAGGTTAGGATCCCACATAAAATGAACCCCTCCCATCTCATTGAAGCTGGTAAATTCCACTTGAGCAATGAAGGGGGTGCATTGGTAGGCGACAAGCCTCATTCCCAGCCTGTCCACTGCAGTTACGGAACTCCAGCGCAGCAGGCTACCAGAGGATTCTGCCAGGAGAAACCTCCTGCCCTTCCATATTTAGGGTTACTGGTGTCACCTGGACCCCAATTCCCACCCTGATACATTAGAAACTGATCCGTGCAGATATACAGGATGCACATCTGCTTCAATTTCTGCTTGTCTCAGTCAGAAAGCTACATCGATATCACGGATGAGCCAGAAAGCAGTGGCTCCGTGCCGGGAAAGTGGAGACGTCACAGCGCAGACACTGAGCCGAACCTGGCAGCGAGACTCCGGCACACGGCCAAATACGATAAGACCCCGTAGGAGAGAACTGTGGCACCGGGGCCTCCGCACGGCCTCTCCCTCCTCCCTGCCCAAGTTCAGCCCCTTTCCCTGCCTGCTGGCTGCCCCATAATCCTCCGCCAAGTACCGCCACAGTCCGACTGTTCAGTCCTATTGTCTCGGCACTGACGCTACCGGAGGAAAGTCACACAGCTGTGACCTGAGGGGCAGGGGCATGTGCCAGCCGCCCCCAAGCCTCAAAACCCTAGTTGTTATCTTGCAGAGACTATTACTCACAAGAAGGTCCAGAAAGTAATAATCCAGACCAAGATTTTGTTCCAAGGAACCCGTGGAATATTAAATATCACAGTCACAAAGCACTCAACTGGTTGGTTGAAACAAAATCTTGGTCTTCTGCATTTGTACTTTTTTGCACCTGAACTTTCCACCTCGGCTCTCAGGATTCCCTCAAACCACATTGAAGGTGTTGAAGCAGGGTTCTGATTAGAACCACTCCAGAAGGCTGCAGGACTCCAGCCCTCGAAGAGAACCAGCATATGGCCTTGCCTTCTAAATTATTCTAAATTATCCACAGATTCCTCATTGCCATTCACACACACACACACACACACACACACACATATAGGAATAATGTGTGACTACAGCCACTGTCCCTGTACACACATATATTATATATAGGGGGGTGATGTGTGACTACAGCTGCCATCTCTGTGATCAGAAGGTCGCCGGTTTGACACTGTCCTTGGCATGACAGTCATATCTGTGGGTCCGTGAACGATGCCCTTAACCCCCAGCTCCATGGGTGCAGCTGTGGGTGACTGCCCAGCTTCCTCTCACCTCCGTATGTGTCTGTGTATCATAGAGAGCAAGATGGGGTAGGTGAAAACAGGATTTCTCTACGGGGATCAATAAGGTGTCATTTATTTAAAAATCCTTACAAGGTTTTCTGTCCTCTCTTTCCTCAAAATGGGTGTAGAGTTCAAACAGTTAAACCCGATTATGAATCCTGCTGCTTCACTAAAGTAGTTTTCTTAGACGGCAGCGGTTTGTTGGTGGAATGGGTGTCAAATAACTGGAGCGTTCCAGAAGACAGGCATCCGACAAAGTCGTAGGCAAACACACCCAGAATACCTTGGCAAGGCACACACAATGTTTTGGGAATCTGCTCCTGATCTGTCATGCTGTCGGAGACACCGGATATGCAGCCAAGAAAGCATTTTTAAAAAGTGAATCCAAGTCAGACAGGATTCCTACGTTTGGCAGCACTCGAGCCCGTTTCTGACTGAGAGCCGATTTTGCTTTGCCGGCAGAACGAGAGCTGCCATAGGGTAGAGGGGCCGGCTTCCTGTCTGCTACAACAGGCACGGCAGGCAATCATGTGGCATTTAATAAGCGGTATTCACGGCACAGAAATTATTCGCATTACTGGAGCAAGCAGGCTGTGATTTGGAGTTTGCCAGCTGCATCAGTACCAGTGTACATGGTATTGGATTTTCCAGATGCAATACTGAAGCAAACTGTGTAGGTCAAATAATGGATGTTTAACAATACCCTTGTTAAATTGTCATTACAGTGGAGCTCTCCACCCTGGTCATGGGTACCCATCATGGCCACGGTTTGGTGACCGAGTGTTGTGCACTGACACTGCTCCCAAGGAGGGGAATGTCCTTCAGTTCTGCATATTATTTGTGCTATTACGAGTCCATGGAAAGACCGAAATTCCAAGAACAAAGAAAAGTAAATTCTTTTCTTTTCCCAGACAAGCACAGGTATTTAGTGAATGCAGTTTACTTAGGGGGGACAAGGAGTTAGCCATCTGTGAATAGTGAAAATTAGCTCTGGTGGCGCAAGAGATCACGGGGAATCCGGCGCGTGCCAGGAGGGGGCGTTCAGCACCACGCAGGCTAATATTAACCGTGGCTGCTCCACAGCTGGCCACAGGGAGGGCCAGCAGCATGTGGCTAGCAGCTAGTTAGTGTGGGATGGTTCTCTGCAACAAGGCTTACGCCCCCTGCTGGGAAAAAGGTGCCAAGAAAAGATAGGGGTAAACAAGTTGTGCATCCCTTCCCCGGCCCCTTGTGCAAAGACAGCTGGGAGGACGACCGCGATGAAGGAATGTCACCTCCTTAATGACCCCATCTCTGCCGACCGACACGCGCCTGTCTGTTTGGGGGAAGGGGTGCTTCCCTTTAAATCGGTGCTCGTGGGAGTGTTACACAAATGTTCTGAGGGCAGAACGACAAATGACTGGTTCAGAGAGATAACTATTTACATTGTAGAGGAGGTGGGCCCAAGCAACTAGAGAAGGTGGCACCGAGACATCTGATTGGTTCATTGTTCTTCCTGCTCTCAGAACATTTTTGTGTAACACTCCCGTGAGCTAAATGCATGACCACAGCAGCTCAATTCCACAATCCTTTTGTATGTTTATTCCTCTAAATAAAGCTTGTCCCTTAAGGAGTATTTGCTTGTACCCTATCGCTGCATGGCAGTACAAAGTACATTCATACTGCATGGTTCTCTGTTCCTCTGGAGGCAAAGACTCGTGCTACCCCCATCAATTTACAATTTACATTATGGAAACCCCTTTCAAGATGTACATGAATGCACCATTACGTCATACACAGGAACTGCGTTATGTAACAAAACAACAGGCAATGAGTAATGCACTGTGTGGTCCACAGGCCATTCAAGGGAAGAAATGAAACATGGAGAATTCTATAAATATCAGGTGGAGTTTGCACAGGCATGAAAGGGTCTGCAGATCTGCAGCAGACATGTCAAGGTAGGGGGAGGGGTGGGGGGGGGGTGATGATGGCAAAAAGAGAAACCCCACCAGTCAGCCCCATCTCACAGCATCGCTCATTCGCTCAATGCCAGCAGTACAGCAGCAGCACAGAGCTAATTAGCACCTCTTCACCAAAGGATCTCATTTCCTTCGACCATCCACTAATCCGCAGTGAGCTTGGCTGTGTTTGAAGTGGTCGTTTCACTGGATAAGGGCTCCCTGCTTCTCCCAGCAAGCAAAAAATAAAAAGAGAGAAAGAAAACAGTGTGGTCAAATATCCCCGGAATGTGCTGGAGCCTGTTGTGTTTTAGCTTGTGAAGACATTTTTTAGGTCCCCACAATACGAACCTCAATTTTATCAAAATCTGTGACTGCAATCAAAAAGCTAAAAATGCCTAAAGTTTTGTATTCTGTTTGGTCTCTTATGGTTAAGGGTAGGACTGGGTAGGGGGTAATGAACTCACAAAACCCATCGCAATAATGCTCATCAATCAACAAATATCACTCAGTACGTTTACATGCACAGCTAAGCTAAGCTACGATTATAGCTCGACTACGTCATTTAATCGGACTACGGTCCTTCTCGCAGTATTTAAGCACGGGAGGGGAATCAATTTATTGACCGGAATATGTCTGACTCCACTACAAAAGGTGGCGATACGGCTCCTTTCAGCTTGTGAACTGAAAAGTTGACCTATTACATCAGAGACCTAAAAAAATTTAATTCATAATAATGGATGCGTGTGCAAATGAAGTCACAAGTTTTCATAGCGATGTTTAAAAATCCAGCTGTAGTCAGACTAACACAATAATTCGATTTCCTTAGTGTGCATGTAAACAAACTGACAGTAATGTCACACCTGCCCCTGGTTTACTAATTAGGAAGTTTGTGCGTGCTCTGGCCTGGGTTCAATTAGAGCCAACATTATTTCAGCAGTTATTCTCAGCCATCATTGTTGATTTTTTGCATGGGGCTCAGGTGACTCAAGCAGAGATTAGTTTTATGGGGGCTTTGGAGCAAGTATTTTCTTTGTGTTTGTCTGCAGCCAGCAGGTACTGCATGGGTGGTTTGGTTGACCTGTTTGGTTCTTGCTTACCAGCATTCTGTCCTGGGGCTTCTGGCTGACCAGTTTCTGGTAAGAGCATCCGTGGGGCGTTTCTCAACACCAAGAACGCAAAGACTGTACTTGTGATCTTGGCAAGACCGGTCTTGCCAACTTGCCATCCAACAACGAACTTGCGGGGCAAGGAATCATGGGATTGGTCTCATTTGGCGGGGATGCAAATGATGTAACCTTGATATCTGGGGAGGGGCAAGAATGACATCTGGGGATTTTTACCATCTTCTGTACTTCTATTCATAGTATTGGAACTGTTCTTCCGCCATGGAAGACGACGTGAGAAGGGTATGCGAGAACACAAGTATGGCTAAGTATGCATAGAGAAACACCCATGATTCCAATGCCTAACCCAGAGTTATACCCTGGTTCTTGCCCCTTCAGGTTTAGGTCTAGGTCTACATCCATCAGTCCTCTGTGGAGGCTGCCTTCTGCTTCACCTCATCCTGTGGCTGACCTTCCAGTCAACAGCCCCAGGCCTCCTGGTTCCCTGTCTCTAGCAATGGTGGAACTATTGGTCTCGAGGGTCCAAGGGGCAAAAAACAGTAACGCCTCTTAAGACACTTGCCGCTTAAACATTGAAATCTGTTGATAATTAAGGCTGTGGTAAGCTGGAAAAAATTTAAATGACAAATTGGTTCCATATTAAATTAAATTCACCCTGATTGGGAAAATGATAAATTGAAAACGGAAGCTCGCCACTGCTGAGCAGTACATTTCTGCAATTAGCCATAACGCACAAGCTTTCATCGACAGCATATTACACCTTTATTTACCGTGTGTGAAGCTTCGGGAAAAGTCCAAGGGGAGGTAACCAGCTGTTTCCAAAAACCATCGTTTCGGAGGCAAACCGGGCGGCATTTTAACACAAGATAAAGCACACGACAGGTGACAACTGATTACTGGGAAACTTGACTGACTGACGACCAATTTCTTATGTTGCAAACAGCAAGGGTGTCTACGCCGCTGATACTGTTCATTCAGAAAAGGGAGAAGACTGCCACGTCCGCGCCCCTCCCCCCACAGTTCCGGAATGGGAGTAAAATATCCTGCCCCCCAGTCCCAACAGCAGCCATAGCAGGCTCCCTTATCCATGCGGCCGCCAACTGAATCAGGATTGGAAGACCCCCACCCGCGAACGGCTCATTCCGCCAGCAAAGCATAAACGCATGTACGGAAACATGTACAAAACCACAAATACCTGCACAAACATGTACATGTGCATGTACTATACTGTGCACAAGTGTACAAGCATGCACATGTGCATGCACACAACTGTGAACAAGTGTGCAAGAATGCACGTGAGCATGCGACGTACTGTATCGCAACTTCGCCTCCCCGAAGTCAGTTATTTAAGTCTTTAATTCATTTTCACTATTTAGTTATTTAGTATCCTTAGGGGCAGTTCATTCTCCATTAGCCTGTAGCTTGTATCACTGGTATAACTTTAAAAAGTTCATTAGGCACGCGCCGCGACACAAGCGGTGGTCAAAGCTACGGAGTAAAATGACCACGACATGTGGAACTTATTTACCTATGTGCTGCATTATAATAATTGTGACCAAGTGGCCCCCATATTGCTCAACACATTCGCAGCTATTCTGAGACTATTCTAAAAATACAGCCATCACATCACAAGCTAATACTGTATATTTAAAACGCAGGTTAGCACTGTCGCTTCCTGTTTGACTACAAAACTAGATTTAAATATTTTTTTTTCTCCACCACGCAAGGGTGGAGAAGGATTTCCAAGGGACTGCGGCAGCTGACTTGCTCCCCATTTTCGCCGGCCGAAGGGCGTCAGACATACACGCCGCTTTTACTAATATTACTTCCAAGTAACAGGATTAAATGCTGGGTCATGCAGGACATCCCCGTGTGGGTTACTGAAACACGGATCGATATGAGATCGCACCGGAGAAAAAGAGCAGGGCATCACCAATCAGGATGCAGCTACTTCGGATAGAAGAAATTTCTAGACTTCCCCCGTAGAGAGCTACAGGCTATTAGAATCGCTAACATTACAAGCAATTCCTATAAACTCAAAAGTAACAACACCTCACCCTGCAGCTCCAAAAATGACAATGATCGCAGTATCTTTGATTTCTTTCCCTTCGTGCCCTCATCCACCGCCTATTTCCGCGCTCCGGGTTCACGGGTTCGCAGGCTCGCCGACTCCCCAATCCCCGACGCCGGGCTCCAATGATCCCGACCGCACGGCGGGTCCTGCTTTTTATATCCGTCTCCCCTCGGCGTCTCCCCGGCCTTCCTGTCGCCATCTGGTGGCCGAGTGCAGCACAGTTACGTGCAGGAGGTCACACACTGCTGGGTTTGGGACACACGGGGGAGGTTGCCGGCCTACTGATGGGGAGCATGCATCAAAACTACATGATATTGGACATTTATGACAATGATGCTTAATAATTATTGCAACATCTGAAAAGAGGAGATTATTAGACAGACCAGTATTCGTTCTTTGCTCAAACATCACCTCTCTCCCATTCTTATTTACCAAATTATTGCCCTGTAATTTTACTTTTAAAAGTTGCATTAAACAATTACTTTGCAGAAGTGAAGCCAGGTTTGTTTAGTCTACTCTCTCGAAGGAATCTGTTAACTGTGGTAAAGTAGAAATTGAAAGTGAAATTAGCCTTTGACAGATGCGTACCATCAGGATTTAAATCCGAACAACGATAAATCAACAGTCAACATAACAGGCGAAATAAAGTATTTCTAAGGTAATTTTAAATTGTACAAATAATACTTTTTGTAGATATCAGCTTGTGTAACTGATTTTATTCTCAGAAATTTTTAGTTTTACTGTGGATGTGATTACAGAAGTGACCGAAATTAAAAATAATCCAAACTGCTTATTCTGTCTAAAGCAATTAATTCATAATTCCAGAAACGTCATGTGACTGGGATATTTGTGACCAGTCTTTAACTTAATTTTAAGTATTAAATTTTATTTGAAATGTCGATATACAGTATTTAAACAAATTGCAAATGTAGACTAGATTTAAAATGTCTGAGACTGCATTATTCCCTCTATAAATCTCATTTACTATGTGCTTGGAAATGCAATACAACAAATGTGTCATATTCACAAGCTAAAAACAATACTATTAGTTTGCCTAATTACTTCGCCTTTCTAACAACAAATGTTGGAATGTAAGCATGATGTATTGGTTAATTACTCGCACAGGTTTGGTTATTATAATGCCAGTTAAGTAATTGAATCGATTTCCAGTGGGACTTTTTATAGGCTTTCTTAGTGTCAGGGTAGGGGCAGGGACACTCCGGCAGATTCAGGAGGTCCAGCACTTTGTAGTGCAAACATTTTGTCAGTAATTCAGGCAATACAACTTTATAACTTGTAGCACAGGTACGAAAATACGATATGTAAAGTTAAGGTAATATATGTACTTGCATATATGAACAGTGACGTACAGTATTTTATTCATAGAGGATTGTGATTGCGTAAATAACACATTGAAATTACTGTTAGTTGAAATAAATACACCAAATTGATACCAGGGTGCTGTAACAGCTGAAAAAAACATCCAGTTTGCACAGCTGCATCTCAGACCTCGAAGAGGAGAGGTCGCTGTGCGCCTGCGCAGTGCTAACAGTTCCTGTGTACACAGCGGATCCACTCCGGGTCCCCTTTTGATGACGACAATTAAAGCAGCTGCAGTAGGTATTTGTTCAAATTAATCTGGCAGGATTTTATTTCGCTACCTGTGTCGAAAGGGTCGTAATGCAAATCAGAAAACAGTTAGACAGTTAGAAATCTTTATAGAAACTATGAAAGAACTTCCATTTTTAGAGAGGCGGTGCGACTGCCGATATTTTACGGAGAACTTTACGGAGAAGTATGTCTTAATTGAGTGTAATTGGCGGTTTCCGAGTAACTGAGGAAATCGGTTACTTTATGTCGATTAATGTGATCGTAAAAAAATTTTGCATTTCTTTACGAATAAGTAGGGTGTTGAAAGTAGTACACACTGGAAGTCGCTCAGCTAGAACGTAGCTGATTGACATTTTTAGAGTAATTTTAAAGTAGGGGATCTCTACCACTCACGACCTATGACTAATCTTTGAATAATGCAAAAGCGGCAGAAATACAAAGGATGGCAAGCAGTGTTTATTAATTTATTTATTTGTACCACGCCACACATGAGTCACACTTTGTCATATATCTTGCTATTGTGTCTTGCAGGTCCCCGCTCGCTGCTCACTTTCTTTCTACGAATTAAAGTATAATGCGCTGGATCCGCGCGCTGCCCATTAAAATCCAGCCTCTTGGCTCGCGCTGCTGCTCGAGCTACGTGTCCAGAATGAGGTCCCTGACATTGATTAGATGTTTCCAGTCCATAAAATGACCAAATCTTTCTTTCATCAATGTGTATCACTGTTGATTGTTATACTGAAGGTGAAGGTGAAAATGCAATAAATAATCTGTCCTTTTGAACAAATCCTGGGACAATAAATTTTTTAAAGCACCGGGGCTAAAGGACCCACATTCAGTCTTTGATCTCTTCCGCTTGTCGATCCAGGTACTTAATGAATCTGAAGGAGGATGATGAATTGTGTCTCAGGGCCCTGCAGTCTGGTACTGTGTTGCTCTACCACAAACTGACCCCCCTACTGCAGAGGACAGAGAGGGGAAGGTACAAGCTGCCTGTCTTCCAGGTCCCAGGTATTTTCTAGAAACACTGGTCACACTTTTTGCAGTAATAAATGAAATAAGATGCCCAGCAGTGACAGTTGGTGTTGCACCTAAGTCACGTTTTCACTTGTATATCGACATGCTTATACACATTTTTACATTAAATATACAACTTTGCGTCTGGATCCTTTGAGCCGTGAGACTGATTTAGAAATAGCAGCCCTGCAGAACTATGGAAAGACTGCAGGCTTTTATGACTTTTTCAGTTGTGAATGGGATACTGGAGAAGCTTGGGAAGGACTCTGAGGTCATAAACAGCTCCGTCCTCGTCGGCTGTTCAGACAGCCTCGTCGCACAGTTTTGCCTTGATGTTGGTAAGAGTGACAACTTTTTATAAATCTGAATGTCTTCTAAAGTTACAATTGCTTAAAACAGTAGATAATAATAGATGAAAAAAACGTTTTTGAAATAATACAAATTCACAAAATAATTTTACTGGTGTTGAGAGCTGGGGAGCGTAAACTAAGGATTGGATGAGATGTCATGACAAGAGTAAATACATTTTTATATGACAAAAACATAAACAGATTTTAAAAACACTTGAAAAGTAATTTTCTTCTGTTTCCTAGCATGTGACCTAAAGTTTCACCCTACTATCAATGTCCAAACTTTTTCCTCAGTATTCAGGATTGTAGCTATGGGCTTCGCTGGACCCTGTTTACTGGGGCATGTGCCCAGCATTTATGTGCTGTGCTCTAGTAAAATCTGATGTTCAATTTTTAAAGTCATATTAGTAATGGGGGGTGGGGGGCCAGTTCCCCAGTAGAGCTTTATGTCTAGCAACACCCCTGATTGTAGCTAAAATGGTTTGACAGCATTACCGTTCCTTATTACCGTAACTTTTCTAGAATTTTCTGTTGTCTTCTCACTATTTGATGAGGAACAATCTGTGTTACAGCGGAGTTAGAGCAGAGTGCCGTGGAGGAGCTCTGCCAGGGCGTCTTCACGGACCTGAGGAAATCATTTTTTCTCCTGAGGAGTTCAGAAGTCCCACTTGTGACCAGGGTACTGCATGTGGCGGTTCTTCTTCTGACTAATCCACTTTCACAATGCTGAAATGAAATCCTTTCTCTTGTTCATTTACCATGTATGATGTCCATTTTGTCTTTTTGCTAAGAACGCGTGAGTAATATGCACTGTAAGTGTCTGACTGATCCAGTGCCCGTCTTGTGTGAAGGGACAGGCCCTGCTTCGCTGGCATCAGACCCACAGCTACTGCAGTGCCACTGGAAAACCCACCCAGCGGAACCAGGCAGGTAGCCAGCGAGTGTGCCACAGCAGCGGAATTACTTATTACCCTCAGGTGCGTGAGCAGGGAATGGTGAATAATAGTGAACGTGGGCTTATCTCCATTTGTGACCAGCATGACACCAGATCCCTAATATTTTCTGTCACTATAAAGATAGAATGGTACTTATCAGGGTTGGGGCCATTCCAGAATGCAAGAATTTAGAATTTATATCTCCCTGAAAATTGAATTCAGTTCCAATTCTGTTCTTCATAGTTTCTTTTTCCAATCCCAACTCCAGTTCCATTTCCTGATTTGGATTGGAATTGATGGCCCCAACCCTGGTACTTATACAGCTCCGGAAAAAATTGAGACCACAGCAAAATTTTCAGTTTTGTTCTTTTCTCATTTCACTGGTAGGTGCCTCTGTAAAAAACTCCATCCTGGCTCTACCCTGCTGATGAAGGGCTTCTTCCTTGCTGTATGGGTCTTTAAGGGCTTCTAGTCCTAGCAGTCCTAACTGTCCAAG
>JAODJU010000041.1:11899122-11910008 GCA_026776725.1 Gnathonemus echidnorhynchus
GTTGTACTGCACTGGTAGTGTATCTGTTGTACTGTATGTGTGTTTTAGATACTTACACTTGTAATTGATGCCTTTCTCCTGCAGATGGCGCCTGTGGTGATAGTTTTAGTATCTGATGGCGAGAGGTGTCTCTTGGCCCGGCAGCCTGCTTTCCCGCGGGGCATGTACAGTGCACTGGCAGGGTTCTGTGACATGGGTAGGCCAACGCACACCACTGCGCCTAGCAATCCTAAAGCACACTGTGTCTCGGGATATTAATATTACAGTGCATTTCACGGAGTAGCTTGTAACGTTCTTGCATCAGTCACTGTGTGCGGTACCGAAGGTAATCACCAGCAGGAAGTGTTCTGTGTCCTTTGTACTGTGACCTGCCCACTTTGACATGGTTGCGATCGCCTCGGCAGGCGAGACGGTGCTGGAGACGCTGCGGCGGGAGGTGGCTGAGGAGGTAGGCCTGGAGGTGGAGTCGGCGCAGTATTCCAGCTCGCAGCACTGGCCCTTTCCACAGAGCTCACTCATGGTGGCCTGCCATGCCACTGTCAGCCCTGGAAGCTCGCAGGTTAGATAGACATACCAGCTGTTTGCCTGGACATGAATCCATGTGTGTGTGTGTGGGGTCATTTCCTACCCCACTTGCTTTTCAAGGGCATATTTTACCCCTCTGTGGCAGCAACCTGCCAGTGTTAAATTTTGATTTTATATAGCTATTAATCCATCAGTCTCCCAACCATGAATTGTGGGAGCCTGTCCCAGGCAGCATAGGGCATCCACCCTGGATAGCATGCCAGTCCATCACCTTGTAGCTACTTAGGTGGATAATAAATGTCTTGTATACTAACTGTTAACGGGCTTGTTTACTTTTTTTCCCATGACAGATAAATCTGAGCGGGGCAGAGCTTGAGGATGCACGTTGGTTCACTCTGCAGGAAGTCCAGGAGGCCCTGCAGAGGAATAGACCGCCACATGACATCAAAAGGGAGGCTAATGTATTCTGGGTCCCGCCCAGCTCGGCCATAGCAAATCAGCTTATACAGGAATGGGCCAATCAGCAGCTCAAGTCATAGGAAACATTCTGGTGGGTAATATGATTACTTTAATTGTTTGTTAGAAAGAGCCTTAAGATAAATGATTTTAGTAGGAAAATATATATATAAAATAGATGGAACTCAGGTCAGACACGCTGTAAAGACTAATCAGTTACATCAGTTCCACGTTATTTTTGTGACCGTAAACATTACTGGGTGTTGAGCTACTTCTGAATTCCTCTCCTCTACTGCTTGTCCAGTGCAGGAACATTGTGAGCCTGGATTCTATTCCAGGAAGCAGAGGACAGGTTACATCATGGATGAGATGCCAGTACATTTCAGGGCGCACAAACACACACACACACACACACACACAAACAAATCGCGTGCGCGCACACACACACACACACCCTACAGGCAGTTCACCTAACTGCACGTCTTCGGACCATGGCAGGAAATGAAGTAACCAGAGGAAACCACAAACGGGGGGGATATGCAGGCTCCAAAGACCTGGGGGGTGGGTTCAAGGTGATATTTTGTCAGGGGCCCAGATTTTCTAGCTACGCCCCCTGGTGGTGGGATTCCCAATGTCCAGCAGCCAGTGATACTGACAGAATGTAAAATTCCCAACCATAGGATTGCAACCTCTGTATATAATAAACACTGCCTCCAAACCTAAATTTATATACAATACCTGATTTTAGCTTGTTTTGGGTGATAAAATGTACTGTTTATATGTGTATCAAACGAGTTTCCTTGCTTTTTCTTTGTAAATAGATATTAACCTGGTTATTCTGTGAAGTAGATCATTTATAAGCAGGCAGATTTTAAGTATTACAGGTGCCCAGGTCTGTAACAGGTGCCTTAGTTTACTGAAATAGCTCCTGAAAATAAAAAATGGCTTAAACTCTTTGTGATAGTAACTTCTGACGAAAGCATATACGAAATAAAGGAAAATATACAATAATTTGTGCAAGACCATTGCATTTTTTCTGTTAAATGTCATTAATTGCGGTTCACTTATAATTCATTTACGCGGTATGATTAGAGAATATTGCATTCTGGGTAGAAAAGAAAAACAATATTTTACTAACCTGCGCTGCTGTTCTTTGCACGTGATTGACAACAGTTCGCACCGATTGTCTTAGTAAATGTTTACCTGGAAGTTTATGATAGTCTAGTCAGTCCAAGAATAAGGATCCAATTAGTAAACGGTGATAGAAGTTTTTTTTTTATTATTGTTGACCGAGAGTGAATTGGTGATCACCCTGCAGTGCGTTGACCTACTTGCCTGGTTAATTTATGCTTAAAAGTGAAGAAAAAGAATGTTACTGAGGCCTAACATCAACTGAGAATTTCACAAAAAGGGAGAACAGAAGACGACGACTTTATGGATGTTTGATTTTTGTTAACCGACTAGGGCTAAGAAAGGCGAGTATAGGCTGTGCATGACTGACAGGGGAGATTCAGCGCTGGGGAGACGCTTCAAAAGGTGATTCATTTATTATTGTTGTATGTACAAATATATAATTATCATCGTTGATTGAGTCAAAAGTTGACATCGGCTGGATGTTTATCGACGGATCGTCACTAAGCGCAAAAAAGCCGGTAATTAGAACGACGGCCGCTTTACAGGATACTGTAATTAAAATATGTTAAATTGCACGACAGTCCTGAAAAGGAATTTTAACTTGATTGTAGCAAAATTATACGTAGGCCTACTGAAAATAATGAATAAATATCTTTAATATTTTGTTAAACTGCACAATATATGACAGGTTTAACTTGCATATAAAATTATATGCATATATATAATATATATTTCAGTGAATGCGAAAGCGCTGAATGTTTAATGTAGGATTACACTGCCTGCGAGATCAAGGGCAGCAAAGGAAGGTTTAATAACTAAATGAAAATGGTTTGTAAAATATGTATTTCACGTCTTTCACGGCCTAGAGAGATAACGGGGACCTTCGCCTTCCCAGTTTCAGCTGTGTAATCATTAACAGACAGCAAACATAAAGTGCCAAGACAATGAATAGCATCCATTTTACGTACCTTCTCTGAGTATACAGCTACAACCACTTTATTTTGAAACTGTTTTTTTAGTGTATTGGTTATATTACCTTTATGTCAGGTGTAACATATTTTACATTGGCCTATAATGACAAGTATCTGATAGTGTAGTGTAATTTAATAACTTATTTTTATTAAATTGATGCCGTTCAGAGTTCGCCGGAGATGCACGAGTGTTTTTTGGAAGATATTGCAAAGGTTAAGTATTGACTTAAAACAAAACAACAAACGCCTGCAGTATTTCTGTTTTCTGTGTTTCGGTTTAATCTTGGTGTCCTTTACAGCCTGGCCCGGGTTAAGAGGAGCTGGAAGCTGCCCGCTTCGTTACTGGGAGTGCTTCAGGCCGGGAAATGGGAAGCCATCAGCGTTCTCACTCAGACGGGCATCATCCTGTTCGCCCTAACCTTATACTCCCTGAATACCTGGCTGTACAAACTGCTCACCCAGATCTTCGTCTCCCAGTACCGCTTTCCTTATGCGGTACAGCTCGCGTTTGCACAGGTAACGGGGGGCATGGCTGTTCTATATTCATCCAGTAGAGTATACTGTTTCCCAGTCCGATCCACGGTGACTCGCATACAGTCCACGTTCTCGCTCCCTCCCTGCTCCCGGTGGGGTGAATGATAAGATGCGTGACAGGGTTAATGTTACTGCTCTGTCACTGTGTTGGCTACACAATTAAACAATAGCACAATGATTTACAATTATACTAGCTGTTAACTAAAAAAGTAAAAAAAAAAAAAAACAAAAAATAAAAATATGGTTACATTGGACAATTCTTGCAAATACTGGGGTGACTGTATTAGAGCTTTTGAAATGGTTAACCTGACACACACTGACATACAAAATATCATAGTTGTGCCCCAGCATGTAGATCATTTCGACATCTTGTCTGACTGCCTAAGACTGTTGCACGGTGCTGTATATATAACCGTGAGTGTGTGTGTGAGCGGCAGGCAGGCAGGCTGACCCCAGCGCATGCTCTTCCCAGGCCCTGCTGATGCTGGCAGCCCTCTCCAGCCTGTGCTCTCTTGGCTGCCTCCCCCTGCAGCCGTACTCGCTGCACCTGGGTGAGCGCCTACTGGTGCCCGCCATCTGCCAGGGTGCTCATGCCGCGCTGGCACTGTGGGCGCAGGCCAACGGCGCCGCCGTCCTGCATGGACTCACCGAGCGCCTGCTGCCCCTGGCCTGCACTGCCTGCTCCCACGCCCTGGCTCTGACCCCGCCGCTCTCCGCCCGCTCCGCCGTCCTGCTGGCCGCGGCGGTCCTCACGTCGGTCTCCTTCACCGGTAAGCGCCATGTGCCGCGTGGATGCCCGGCGGGGGTTTTCAATGGGCTTCTGGGCAGGAATTCTTTCACCCCGGCTAACGCGGGCACTACTCACTCTATACCTAGCTGCCAGATCTTGTACCCAAAATAATTCAGGGCTTTTTCATTGGACTGGTTCGCTTTAAGTGCGTACCTTTAACACACAGTAAATATGTATTGTTAAACACTACGCCACCTGCTGTTCCATTTGCAGTCATGCGAGCCTCACTCTGGATTGATGCCCTGATATGCCTCTATGCCGCACTGAGCCTCTTCCTGCACAGTCTCTCCCTCTGCTGGCTAGCCAAAGTGGGGGAGGGCGAGGCTGTCCATGGGGGGAGGCGGGTCTCCTCGCTGGACCTCTGCTTCTCCATGACCATCAACAAAAGCCTGGTGCTGGGTTTCCTGTGCCTACTGCACCCAGACGGAGCGCCAGCGCTCAGTGAGGGATCCTGGCAGAGCCTCCTGTTCCTGGCCTACCTGCTGGGCGTGCTGTTGCTGGGCGCTCTACAGCACCTCCTGCTGGCCGTCGCGGCACTGCGCTGCTCCCCTGTGGCCGCTGCGCTGCTGCACACCGCACAAGGCCTCGCAGAGCCCCTCACTAGCCTGTTATAGGCCAGACATTGCAAGTTCCTCCATACCTGAGATATATCACTGCCATTAATTTCAGCAGAGGTGGACAATTCAGGTCCAGAAAGTACAAATCCAGACCGAAGTTTTATTTCAATCAACCAGTTGCGTCCTCTGTGACTGACTCTTCATGCTGAACTGGTTGGTTGAAACAAAACCTTGGTCTGGATTTATATTTTCTGGGCCTGAACTTTCCACCTCTGAATTTCAGACTCAGTTTCTGACAAAATGCTGTTTTGTTTAGCTTTTTAAGATTATTTGTAAATCACTGTGTAGAAGTTGGGTAGCATGTTGGGTTTATGCCTATAGCACTCTTACCTCACACCCCCATGGTTGGGGGTTCAGATCCTTGCCCCGCTCTGCGTGTGCAGAGTTCCTCCCTTTGTATGTGTGGGTTTTTATGAGGCAGAGGTGGAAAGTTAAGGTCCAGAAAGTACAAATACACACCAAGATTTTGTTTCAAACAACCAGTTGAGTATAAAGAGTCACAGTCACAGAGTACTCAACTGGTTGGTTGTAACAAAATCCTGGTCTGGATTTATACTTTCTGGATCTGAACTTTCCACCTCTGTTGTCAGGTACAGGGTCCCATGTAGTTGGATGAGTTGGCATGATCAATTCGCCTGTAGTGTGTTCACTGTGAGCCAACTCATCCCCATTCAGTGCTGCCTGAGACAGGCCCCAGCCTCACTATGACCCTGTACTGGACGAGTGGATAGATGTTCAGAAATACTTAGTCTGACTGGATGTCACATTGCTGTTTGTGTTAAAACTGAGTAAAGAATTACATTAACGAATCTGGTATTGAATACCCTGATATGTTGTGAAACTGAGTGATGGTCATGCAGCCCGACATCGAGATGGGTTTCAGGAGTGAAAGCTACGTGACGTGCTTTGGCTGCGCTTGGGGGTGGTGGCTTGTGGCGTTCCTGCGCAGCTGCAAATCATCCCTGGAGATAAGAATGGTCAGTCATTGTGTCAAAGTCATATTGAGCGTTGTGTAGTGGGGAGATAATAGCAGGATTCCGAAGTCGCTTCTCTCCTTCATTAGCATGGCATGGATGGACAAGTAAATGAGTATTTAGATTTGATTTCACATGCACAACCACCTGTTTTTCATGCCCTTTAATCAGGGTTGCTCTCTGTTGCCCTCTTGTGACTTCAATGGTAAACACCAGTAGTAATTCTCTCAGCGATGGGTTTCATATAACTCTTTAAACCTTTAAAATGTTAATTGCTATTCTCCTGCAAGCTTATCTGCATTGGTGGAAGGGCTGAAGCTTGTTCCATTCTGCCAAAGATAAACCACAGCCGTGTTCAGAGTGACACACAAAGGGTCACTGTGAAACTATCGAGACATGTAGGCTTGAGCAGGAATGACATCACATAAAGATGAGTGAGACTCGACAACTTTATTTTCCTTCAGACATTTCTAACTTTGAGTCTTGAATGTATGACAGAAATAAAACGCATTAAGTACAAAAAAATAGGGATTGGACAAATGGGTTAAATCTTGTGGGTGCAACACTATCCCAAACTGCTAACGTTACAAGATTATCTTCTCTCAAAGTGACCTATCCCACTGCATGCTGCATAAGGTCGAACAGCAGAGTGTTTGCTGCCACTGGACACTAAGTATAAACTTTGTTTTTTCTTAGCCGTTTATACAAGACTTATCACTTATCTCTACCTGAATGGTGAACAGCCGCCATAGAGATTGATAAAAGGGGTACAGCATACTTTTACTCCCACCACAGTACACACACACACACACACACACACACAGAAGCCAACAGCCAGCAGCCTTCAGACACTCCTGAATAAATTTCGGGACTGATACTCATTTATTGCCCTCTCTTCAATCAGTCCCTCCTGCTCAACAAGTAACACCAGAGGGCAGCATTCCTAGATGCACAAGCCGCGCTGCTTGGACGCATCCGGAAATCACTTCTTCCCCTTCTTGCCAGCACTGGTTTTCCCTCCCTTTTTGGAGTATTTCGCTTCCAAATCGGAGAGGAAGGAGTCGAACCCCTGTTCTCTGGACTTCTGCCTTTGCTACAGTGGGTGGAGAAAGTACAGCATTAAGCAAGATGGAGACCAGCTGGAGTTACGCATGACCTGCGCTAGGCAGCCCGAGACGATCAGAGCGTTTGTAACAGGAAAGCTCACAGTCACATAAGTGGACCTACCTTCAGCATCGCGACCAGGCTGTCCTCGGAGTCCACCCCCATCTCCTTCTGCATCTCCTCCGCCTCCTTCTTCTCCTTATCAGCCTGACGGCACAAACGACACCCATCAGTAGGGGAGTGTTAGTCCTTAGGTTATCCTAGGCTATAACCTAGGGCCCTGGCAAACATCAGCCTGTCTTGGGAAACACGGAATGATTAAATTAATTACATTTCAACTCAAAAACTAGCTCAAGTGGCCTGATTGGGAGAACACCTCTTAGCCATGTCAGCCCAGGGCCCCCAGGGACGTTAATCCGCCCCCAGCTCATTAGTGACCATGTGTGAAGTTAAGGGCTACCGAAATTCGGGGATGGAGCGCACCGGGAGCCCCAAACATTCATAGGGTAGGGGGCTGGCGGACGTCGTACCCTTCGCTTGCGGGACTTCTTTTTCTTGTCGCTCTCGTGGGTGAAGGTGCGGAAGGTGGGCACGTCGCCGGCGTCGATGGCACCCTGGATGATTGCGGCGATGCGCGGCTCGTCCTCGTGGGTGCAGCATAGCACGGAGCCCATGATCTGGTCCATGTCGCCCTCGAACTGCACGTACAGCCTGCACACGTCGTGCCGCTCCTCCTCTGTGCCCTTGTACTTCTTTTCAAAATTCAGTATGTCCTCCACCGTGATCTGACATACAGGGGGTTAATATGCACAATCGCTAATCAGGAATCAGCTGGGCTTGATTAGCAGACAGAGTTCTTGGACTGTTTCCGTACTTCATAAATGAGAAAAGTGACTGATGTTTCAAGAACACACAATAATTATTTATAAGTATACCAGGAAAAGTCACCTTGGGGAATAACAGTCTCCAGTACTCTTCCCAGTTATGGTCCTGGTCCACAGAAACGGACTCTTCGTCCACAATGCCCTGCTCGTCGTACACCGCACGCTGCTCTTTGTCACTCAGCACGGCGTACACCTTCCCCAGAGCCTGCAAACGGAACGGACCGACACCGTTGGTTCTCAAACGCCAAGCAAAAACAGCAAGAAAGGGAAAGGCTTTTGATGGGACAAGCGCGCACGCACCTGGAACTTCTCGGTGGCGCGCCGGTCATCGGGAGCTCTGTCGGGGTGCACCTGCAGGGACACTTTGTAATAGGCGCGGCGGACCTCGGCATCCGACGCCCCTTTCGCAACGCCCAGCACCTCGTACAGGTTGGACGTCTTAAACAGCTCCTCGCACTGTTCCAGGAGGCCCATTTCCACTCTGTATACCTTTACCACAACGCAAAAACACGGTCACATGAGTAACGTCTTAGGCTGGAAATTCAGATCACAAACACGACAGAAGGAAAAACAGACCAGCTAGAGATAATTCAGATAACTACCCATCCAGATTAAGCAGCTGACGGTACCCAAGCACGCCTGACCTAAGGCTACAGGAAATCTTTCTTGTAATATCAATGCAAACACGCCTATGCCATGGTGCAGTCAAGCGTAGTAATAGCTATCCTATTAAAGAAACTAGCAAATCAGGTTAACTGAACTTTACCAGGACATTAATAACCCAGGCTCTCTAATTCAACAAATGCGCTACATCAGCTACCTGTGTCTTGATTTACTGACATATAAAAACAATGAAACCAAATCGGTCACGATCATTGAACATGGCGTGTTGTAGAATAACGGATTAGTTGTCGCGGATAACCCGTCTTATAAAAGTCGTTTACTCACTTTCGGTAGCCGACAACTTCACCACCTCCTTCTACACAACAAAATTTGGCGCGTTACGTCATTGCGTCCTAAGCCCGCGACGCCGTCGCAGCAATGTACGCATGCGTACACGCAAGGGGCACTTGCACGCACACTTCCGTCCGTGACCCACGCTGATATGCGTGCGAGGTTCAAAATACACGCCGAACAGCGCTGCAACTTCTACGCTATTATTGTCTTTCTAATATCAATATTTGTTTGTCTGACAGCGAAATCGCTTAACGTTATGGGGAAGATTACTTTCGCCGCTCAGTTTTTGTCCATAGCAAAATAATTCTGTTTGATTGCGAGCCTTTTGCATGGGGTTTGAATTTGACTGACTCCAGGAACTGTTTAAGGATTTTTTGGTTACGCGTTTATTTAAAATTACCTACTTATCCAGCAGTGGTATAGTTAAAAACTGAAGTCGTACAGGCCCCTGTTTTTTCTTTATAGTAGGTGGCAACAATGAACATTAAAGTTGTAAAATGCGCCAACGTAAAAGGGCATTGAACAGCAGAGCTGATTGCACATCGCACCCCTTAACTTTTCATTATTTGCAAACACGCCAATAAAAAGGTGGACTTTTAGAAACCGAAAAAATGCCAAACTGTGACGCTTTCCAGGTGCAACTAGTCTCCATCATGGACATGTTTGTCCAAGAGGCCGTACTGGCGATGGGTAAGCTGTTTGACGAGGGCTCTTCGGTAATTTTGCGTGTGGAGTTAACACGGGGTCTGGATGAGGACGCTGAAGTTTTAAGGAAGAAATTACAGACCGATAGCAAACTACGGACGGTGAGTTCATAATGAAAGGCATCACCACCCTCTGCCTGATGCACAGTTTTGTGTCGCATTTGCTTATTTATCCTCTTACGCTTACGCTTTTGAACATCGCGGTGAATTATGATGTGATTCTTATGACGGCGTGTACCTTTAACTTTCACTGGGTTTCGGATTAGCTACGTCCAGTTGTATTTCATTTTTTGGTGTTGTCATCCTTCGGTTAAAGTCAGGGGATGCAGGTTTAGTGGTAAATCTAGAAGTGATCTGCATCACAGTGGGTACCGAGCTGCAGCTGTTATAGAACAGTAGATGCAACTGAAGCTGACTGACGGTTTCCTGAAATTTTAATACTCAAGTAAACCCGAACACTTATTTTCAAAAACTAGGAAAATCACTAGCATTTGTCCACTTATTTAACTAGAGCAGTGGTCTCAAACTCTAGTCCTGGAGGGCCGCAGCCCTACACAGTTTTCGGTTCACCCTCGTTTAACAAACCTGATTCAACTCCTTGTGCTAATTACCATGCAGCTCTTGAGCTGAATCATTTATGGTGTAACTGGGAAAGAACTAAGCTACACAGGGCTGCGGCCCCCCAGGACTGGAGTTGGGCATCCCTGGCATACACCATGAGGCTTCTTTCAGTGTTTAAGTATAGCCCGTTTGTAGTTAAACTGGTACATGTTATTTGCTTGATTAGTACTCATTCAATTTACTGGGCAATTACTGAATAAAGTGGCTTTGTTGTCCCCCTATCTCCCTTGATCACTCATGCAGTTTACACTCATGTTTGCATTTTAATTAGGAGAAACGTTTGTCCAAAGTAAAGCAAACAGCACATGACAAATGTTCGTGCTGTCGAGGACTCGGCTAGGTATAAATACAGCAACAACAAGAACCTAATAAGACTATTCAAGGGCCATAAATGTAGCATTTACAGGAGTATTTTAATTTTTTATATCGCTCTTGCTCTGATTTGTTGTGCTTTTCTAGATCCGATTCGCGTCCATCCTGGAGACTTTGCGTAATGCTGCCGTGGAGCAAATAATACGACTGGTGGATGAGACGAAGGTGCTGGCGCGCGGCGCGGAAAGGAGGGCGACTCTGCAGGCGCGCGAGGGGAGCGCGCGGGCGGCGGCCCCGGGGAGT
>JAODJU010000041.1:11916250-11943125 GCA_026776725.1 Gnathonemus echidnorhynchus
TTGTCACCCACAATGGTTGAGAATCCTTAATATTCCACATTTTTGCCATAAGTTAACTCAGCCTCCCTTGCATGTCTGTCAAGGCCTCCAGAGCGGCGCAAAGGCCTCGGTAGTTATGCTTGAGGTTGACCAGCACGCAGTACTGCAGGCTGGTGTTGCTCTGGTGGACCTTGGGGACGGAAGGGCTGGACGGCCAGCGGAGAGTGACGCTGCTCATTCCCACCCCCACCACGCGGACCTGGGGGTCAGGGGGCAGCTCCGGGAAGACCTTTGGAGGCCCTGCTCCCTCCTGCAGGTACACAGATACCTTGGTGCTGTGTTCCCTTGACTGCAGCTTGACGACATAGATGGATGCAGGTGCGTAGGCTGGACCTCTATAGGTGTCCACGGCGTTGCCAACGTTAGAATAAACCTTGACGTTTTTCCCGGAGTTCCCCCACCAAACCTCTGGCATGCTCTTCTTGAAGGTCCCTAAAAGAGGATCAGTGTTCATTTTACATTTTGAGTTTAATCAAACGACGTTGGTCGAACCCAATGCTGTTACCCAAACCTCTGCCCTGCCTTGCTGCTCTCCATCTCTGCATGATGGCGCTCATTACATGAGCATTAAAATCCCACAGTATGGCCACCAGACCAAGGCTGAAATAGATACCACATGTGTACCTGCATGAACGTATCAATGTTATGAAAGTACAAGCCATGGATATCCTGTCTGCAAGCCCTGGAATGCATATAATCAGATCAAAACTTACATATACGTATTCTTTAAAGGAGCCAAATTCAGCTCTGCCACACTCTGATCTGAAGTTAAAGGAACTGGAGACATTAAACAAGAACAAATGTCTCACTCAGGATAATTTGGAGAGTTTCCAGGAATAACTAAGACTTCTTTTGTATTTCAGGTAAAATATTGTCTGTTTTGTTTTCCACCATTTCAAAAATCAAAGTACTTTTGTAAAAAATTAAAAATGAATAATGGTTATTTTTAATGCTATGCTACTTATTCTATTCTATTGTCCTGTCTGACACTATTAGTATGTGTGATGCTTTAACTAGAAAAGTACAACCTCATTTTGCTGCACATGTGAACCTTCTGTTCCGCTGCTGTGAGATTTTGTGGGGTGCCTTTACGCGGCCACTCACGTTGCTGCTTGGGGGGCTCGTCCTCTGCCGTCCTCACCATCAGACTCCATTCGACGGGCACGTCACAGGGCACCACGGTCATGGAGAAGGCCGAGGTCTTCTTGGGCAAGGTGAAGTAGAGTCTGTCGGAGCAAACGGGCATGCTTCGCAACCGGGGAGTGGTGGCATTTCGATAAACACGGACTATTTATAAAAGCAATCAGCGTTCTGTCGCTACCCTGGTCTGGTAGCTTGAGGCCAAATCTATCGGGGAACAGACTGTGGCTCAGTGTGACCCACTTCACAATTTACACTTGGCAGCTCTGGATGTGACCCGAAAGAGTCCGGGGAAAGCTAGTTCTGGGCTTTGGTGTTAAAAATGGGCTTCGTATTCAGAGACTGGTTCAGAAGCTACTTTGTTGGGTCCCTTCCCCCATTGCGACGGAGTAACAGCTCTTTAGCATAACCCATGAAACCCATCCTAGTCGCCTGAATTACCCCAGCTTGTGTTCAAACACCCCCCCAAAGGGTACCTGAGGAATTACATCCTCAGCAGAAGCGGTCATCTGTTAAAGTCCCTCTGTCCACGAAGCCGCACCACTGCACCCGCCTGCCCCCGCCTGCCCCGCTCACCTCCGGGGGCGCTCTTTGGGCAGATGGATGGCTGTGATCCTGCCTTCTGCTAGCCATGCAGCCGTTTGCAGGGGTACATCATTCTCAGCGGTCCGCCCTGGGATCCCCGGGGGCCGCAGGGTCCGTGCCGGGCCACAGAGCATGGCGGCCACCAGGGCCCAGTGACACAGAGCCATGTGTCCGCTTGCTTCTCCTTTACCTGCAGAAGGTCAGAGTTCAGGCACCAGTCATTTCAAATCAAATCACTATTGGTCACATGACTCGACACTTGGTAAGTACAGCTGAGTGAAAAACTTGTGCGTGAGATCCCAACAGCAGCAACGAAATAGTGCAAATGGAATTACATGTAAAAATGACAACATGCAGCATTGTAATAATAAATAATGTGCAAATTAGAATAATACAATGAACAGCCATATAAATGTCAGTTTGGGTCAGGTGGACATGGAGGATAGAATGAGTTTATTGATCAGAATTCAGACAGTTTGGTGGAAAAATCTTCCCAGAGTCTGCCGCTTTGGGCCCTCATACTGCAGCACCGTTGGCCCGAGGCAGCAATTTGGTAGTGGTCTACTTCATTAAAAGAGCCAAAGTCCAATAATCAACAGTGTAGAATTTAGCGGACAGAGAAAAGAGAACACACTTGAAAAATCGTGGATTTTTCTGCTCGCACTGACATGCAATCCTTCTTTTTTTAAAAATATCAACCAGAAAACAAACATCATATATATCAACTGGGCCATTTGTGACCATTGTCTTGTCTTAACTGTGTATCTACTGTGTGTTTGAGAGCCACTGACAACCAGAGACATTTTCCCCGTCATTGCGAACAAACTCAGCCAGTAAACCTGATTCTGAATCTGAAATAAGCAAGTTGTGAGGACAAGACGCCCTTTTCCACAGAGGACGCCTATTTGCTGTCTCAGTAGGGCGAAGACGATCCCGACATCTGTTCTCATAACGGCTCCTTCCCTGGCCCGGCGCTGACTCCCAGCCCGAGCGCATCATTACTGGCTCGCAGACATTGCTGAGAAGGAGGGAGACTCACAAGAAGACGCCAGGGAGATGCAGAGGCCCTCCAAAAGAGCCGATTAGCATCCTCCATCCCAGCACGGTTACGGGCCTGTAAGCCAGCGCACGGCGCTGATATGCAACCTGTCTTTAGTTTATTACCTCCTAATTAGGATGGTGCAGCAAAGTCGGCTGGTTACAGCAGAGTCTTGGAAGTAAGCCTGCTCTCGGACTAATAAACCCATAGAACCTTCAGTTAAATGCTTAGTTGATGGACAACAATGTGTTTCTCCAGGTGATAGGCACGTGCTGGTTTAAGCCTATGTTTGGGAGCCCCAGAGCTGTTCTTAGAGGTGACATTCAACAGTTTTGGTATTTGGATGGGCTCCATCTACAACAATGTCGAATGAAGACATTAAATGCTTTAAATCTCCCAGCAGCCATTAGAATATCCTTATAAATAAGACTGTCTTTGTTTGAGACTGGAAATTTCCAGAGTGGAAAAATCTTCAGAGGGGATTAATACACTGGAATGATTACAGCTCACTAAGTTCTCCTTGCATCTTTTATTCTTTTCAGTCCCCTGGGACTGACTAACTCAATTTCAAACATTTCAACTTGGAATAACAAACCATGGGAGAGTGAGAGAGAGAGGGAGAGAGAGAGAGAGAGAACAGAGTGATAGCATCTTTACATCCATTGTTTTTAAACAGAAGTAATGTATTCTTCACAGAGATTTTATCTAAGCTGAGATTCTGAACAATTTTGCATAAATGTTACATTTATAAACATTGCTATTTAATGATGTAGAATGAATTCTTAAGGGATACATCTTAACAAAAATCACGCTACAATTCTCCAGTCAGAATGACAGCCTCTGAACGTTTCTATTACTCGTTACCGTGTCAACCTGATCTCAAAAGTAAAAGATGAGACAAGAGTAACCCTAACCCTAACCCTAACCTCTACACGCCTGCAGAACTTCTGAATACAGAGAAGTTGAAAGTCCGACAACATGAAGCTGAGGCTGCAGACTCGATGACAATGACAAAGACCACCGCCCACCGCCCCACCCGCCAGTACCTGTGCTGGACCGCGTTCTGCGGCCACAGAGCAGGAGAAGATGACGACGAAAGGATGCCTTCGCTGGTGACCCGCCTGGCGTGGATTTCAAGGCGTGACAGAGGTGGAGAGCTGAGCAGTGCCCTCCCACACCCCCCACCCACCCACACCAGCTGTGCTTCAGGTGTGTGGCTCCGGTCCCTGGAGTGGTTCCTGGCCTCCCTTAAGGATCCTGTTGGCTGGGGCTCACCTGCACTCGCACCCTGACTCAGACCCGAGCGACTGGCCAATGAAGCTCCACAGATCAGCAGAAGGAAGATGAAGACCCAAGCATACGTATGTGTGTGCGCGTATGTGCGTGTGCGCGAGCAGAAAGTGTAACAGGGGGAGTAACAGGGGGATGGTGGGGAGGTGTCAGTGGAGGGGGGGGTGGGCTGTCAGGAGCGGTGGTGGTGACTGGGGGGGTGGTTAGTGGGATCCGGCCATGCATAAAAATCTCCCGTTAACCATTTGGGTGCCATGACCAGAGGAGTAGCGAGGGCTGGGGACCTTGGATTCGCCTTCCCTTCCATCGACACCCGGTGGGTGTGATTTGCAGTTTTACTTACTCATTTATGATGAACCAGTCATTGAAAAGCGCCAGGTCTTCCAGCAACCCGCTTTCAGGATCTCCTCCATGAGCACTGTACTGACCTTGGTCGTGGGCTCTGGAAGAACTTGGCTCCCCTCTGTTTTACAGTTCTACAATATGCAGGGTGTGCTTGCAGAGAGACTGACAGTGTTCAGTACATAGGAGCGGAGCCTCAGCACGTCCACGTCCTTCACTACACTGTTTACTTGCCTAGCAGACACTCGGCCAGTTTCATCCATTTGTGCTGCTGTATTTTTACAGCACCCAAAAATTACCTCGCTCAAAGGTACAACAGAAGTTCCCAAATACTGGAAGAGGAGCTAGCAGTCTATTATTTACAGTTCAAAGACTAATGCAGGCACCCCCAAACTGTGCAATACAATATATATTAAAAAATCTTTTTTTATACTTGATATGTGCATTTTAGAGAGTTCATCCCTCTCTTAACTAATGAGTTTAGAGAAAGATCCCCTCGATCTATTCTTGGGGCATTTCATTTTTCCATTTAAAAATTTCAAAATGCTAGGGACAAATAAAATCAGAATCACACGCATCTTAAATGTGAGATAAAACCCTTAATCGGGGCATTTAACACCTAACGCAAATCTCACCTGCAATATATTAACCAACAATTACACAGCAGCCAAAAAGTGCTTCGCTAAATAACCTTTCCCGTGGTGCATCTCTGGCTGTTTTCCATGCGTTCATATGTCACATCCTGGAACGACGCCAGTTGACAATTTAATGGGTGATGAAAGCTATTGGGAGAAAGATGAGCCTTTATCTACGGCTGGAAGGGAAATGCAGGTATGCTGGATTTATTTGTTACATTTATAGTTCATTAGATTTCATGCTTGGTGACAATGTGTTCCATCCTGTGTCCTACTGGCTCTCTCCAGCCTGCCAGGGCACGTGGATAAGATGGGCCTGCAGGGTGCATTGTGGGAGAAGGCAGGTCCATTATAGTGTGCTCACGAGAATGGAGCCCTTCAGCACAATAGCCAATCAGAGGAATGAAGCGCTGTCGGTACATGGGGGAGAGAAAATCGCCGGTGCAAAGTGAAGGACACCTTTCTGCTGACCTTCAGCATACAGCAGAAGAGACAGGTCCATTTATAAGCTATCATCGATAATGGTAGACCAAGTACGATGAGATTCAGACCATGCATCTAGGCAACGGGGGATGGGGGTTACTCTGAGGTTAGCCTGGGGAGACGTTCAAAAATCACTGGAGAAGAGGTCAATGTAGTATTACGGCATGTAACATCTCCTCCCCCTCGAGATGACACCTCCATACAAATGAGATTACAACTGCCCTATTTTTCACCATCATGGCGCCATTTTGCCCAATGAAACACCGGGATGTCTGGGACAGTGGCTCTGTGGTCGGCGACGGTAACAAAGGACGACTGGTCTCCTGTCCTGCTGTGGTTTCTTAACATTTCATTGTTCGTGGAGGAACTCTACTCATCTGCATTTGTGCTAGAAATTTACTGAATATTGCATGATGTTAGGTGATGCCTCTGGCAAGACTAATGAGACAGAAGAGCTGAATCCGTAGGATTATCTCCAGCCAAGCAATTTCTAATTATTTCTATAATAATAAAATATAATTAAGTCTGGAAGCAACAGCCACTGAGAATTGCAGGGTCTGTACATTAGGATGCCCTATATTACACTTACACTGTATTCAACTATTCTCTCTTCTACGTAGAGTGAATTAATGCCATTCATTATCACAGTCTCTGCCTTTGTAGTGTGGTGTGCATCTTCATTAAATTTCCATGAGATATTTTGATGAATATTTTGAAAACTACTTACATCGAAGTTTTAGATGAAAAGAAGGGGAGGTGACTTTGAAGGCGGTGCGACTGTGGCCAGTTTGTCTCTGAAAATGCTGCCCCAGGAAGCATCTCAGTTCCAATGGAACATTAATAATGTCGCCTGGTGGCAACGGCAGCACTCAAAGAAATGCCTGAGAGTGCTGGGAGAGAGAAAGCGTGACAAGTTTATCGGTGCTTGAGAGCATTAGGTGTCCTGACGGGCCGCTTCTGGCCGGGTGACATACCATGAGTTGGGTACTGTGAATGTGGTACGACGTTCTCGCTGGGGGGCCCAGACCATTGCTGACCCAATCAGACGTGGTAACACCTTTCAAGGTAGGATGAGGGACCTTGTCGTCATTCTAATAACATACAAGTGATACTCTAGTAATATCTCAAATTCAATTTATTTTTATATAGCCCCTTTCACAACATAGGTGTGTTCTAACATATTCCTGCATCAGTTATACAGAACAATTCAAAACACCCAGTATTTAAGAGATTTTACTCTCTGGTATGAAGTGACAGTTAATTGGACCTAGTGTTGACCTGTAGTGTGTATCTATTTCAGCAGGTGCAGTTTTCTAATACCTCAAATGACCAAACTAGCTTTGGGCAAACTTGGGCAACCAAATATGGATATACAAACACCCTTAACATACACCTGCTGGGTCATTCTTTGCTTTCTGAGTCAGATTAGCTTACACAGAGGGTAGAAGCATGTCAAGTGATGCACTCTATTGAAGAAAACAAATTAATGGAAATGAAGACCCTCCGCCATACACGCACAAAACCCCATCCCACCAGGTTGGTAACTATGGAGACAGGCTTCCCGACCGAGAGAGCAGATTGGGGGAGGGTTCTCACTGGAGGAGGTGTGGGGTGCAGCCCTCTTGGGGCATCTGCTTGTAAGTCGGCTTATTTAAGTCCCAGTGAGGCACATGCCTAGTTAGAGACAGGGTTAGCTGGAAGACACAAAATAAACCCCCCCCCAGGGCAGACAGGCAGACCAGAGGGAAGGGAGTCAGAGAAGGCTGAGACATTGAAGAGGAGGCTACCAGTGTGTCAGGGCAGAAGCTTGTCACCCTGTGTTTTTTTATTTTCTGCACTTGTATCCTCTTATCGCTTCTGTCTCATTTCATGTTTGTCTCTCTGCTTTTCACCCTCAGCCTCTAAAATGCAAGATGAGGCACTGTGATGTCAGTCTATAACCTTCTACAATCGACAGTGTGAGGAAACACAGGAAGGAATTCTTCTGTATCTGATTTAACCCACGCACCTAGATCAACAGCACACTTATGCTGGCCATGCCCCCACTCTGCTCCCTCCCAGCTATTGGTCTGTCAGGGGAGTGCTGTTGTCATGGCATTGTGCTGTCCAGCGTGAACACGCATATTCATTTCTTGCTGTTTATCACCTGTCAATCATGTCCTTCCTGTAAAAACCTTAATCTTTCTGCCTTAGACTTGGGTTACGTCCACAATGCAAGTGCAGTGACAAGTCTGGCTTTGTCTAGAAGATGCCCTTATATAATAATAATAATAATAATAATTGTCATGAATTATAATCTTTTAAATTAATTATGATAATAATAAACATCTAACTAAACTATATGAAAATAAACATGTACACTGGATTTGAAAAGCTTCCACTGTGAAAAAAAACATTATATGTACATTTTTAGAATGTTGATTCAGAAAATATGTCCTACTAATCCTTAAGGATTTGTTTGTCCCATCCTCTATTTATTTGTACATTATGCTGCTGTATCTTTAAAACATTTCATCTGAATAGAAAGAGAGACACAAAGCTCTCCTGGTTTCAGATGTTTAAAAGCATATGACCGCAGGGACTAAGCATAATAAACGGCTTTCTAGCTTTGGTGTGGACGCCCTCACACACTCACATGACCTCTCAGCCCCAGGTCGTTCTCTTTATGTGGCTTATGGACCTCTGCCAGGCTTTGTGACGGCCATCGTCTATCCAACCGTGCCTCACCTCAGAGCATGCATAATTTATGTCACCTTGGACACAACGAGGCCCATTGAAACCTGCCGAAATCAACAATAAGAAACAGAAGAGACCTGACATAAGCTGTAAGTTTTTTGCACAGTGGAGTATTGTTGCCATCTAGTGGTTACATTTATTTTGCACGAGAGTCAAGAGTTCCACCAGTGCCATTAAAAAGACAGCTAATCTGTCGGTTCCTTGTAACAATTTTTGTATAGGTCCAACTACTTGTTAATATTAACAATGGCACTTCATTTGCTATTTGTACAAGCATGGGAACATAGGAATTCTTTATTCACACATATCCTGTCATGTTCTCTCAAGAAACACACAAGTGATGTGATCACGTCTCCAGCCACGACATTTGACCCAGAAACGGTTCGATCACAGGCACTAACCAGTAAAACCACCCCAGCCCAATTAGGTGTGAATCACATTTTTGACTAGAATATAATTCAGTTTATTATTTGTAGTAGCAATATACAACACAGCATAACTGGTCCAAAGGGTTTTAAAAACTATGGGGACAGCATGAACATTAAGCAAAGATTGGACTTATATAGTATGATGTTTGTTATACAAAGACAAAACGTTGGAAATCCAAGGTCAAATGGTTGACCAATCCCCACTGAGCATGGCAAAACACGTCAATAACATGAATGTTTCTGTCCAAAATGATCTGCTGTGGACTCGCTATACACTGCATCACCATGGGGAGAAGGCCCGAGGGCAACGTTGTCTAGTGGCTGTGAAACTGTTGCTTCTCATCTCATCGTTCTACAGCGACCCCTAATGTTGACTAAGCGCCTAGATTGAGGGATGGGCGAGATTAAGCATTTTCTTGCGGTGCGGTATGGAGATGCAGACCGACAGCGGGTAGGCCTACCAGACCACATGTGAGATTGACTGGATGTCATAAGAAGACTATTATAGGATTAACTGACCATTCCCGAAAAGATGAAAAAAAAAACAAAAAATGGTTAATTTGATAAAGGTAACTTTTACACGAGACTTTTCAAAACGCCATCTAACAGTATGAAAAATTATATATTTAATTATAATTTATAACACTAATATAATAATATGATACCTGCTCTCTCTTGAAATACCTTTAACATTAAATGTAATTTGACATTTCCTCTTCGTCATTTAACATATTTCCAGTGTCGTGTCAATTTCGTCTCGGTCAGTACGAATAACCCACGTGTTCGGTTTGTGCACGACGCCTAACTAGTCGCGGTTGACAAACGGGACAGCGCGACACGACTGGGGGCGGGGCCGTGGGCGTGTCCGGGGGGCGGGGACAGGGCGGTCACGTTTGTCGTCAGGGTCAGCTGTTTGGCCGTGTGTGAATGATTCAGCGAGTGCTGGAATCGGGAGACGCCGGGGAAGGAGGGGAGGAAGGAGAAGAAAAAGGGACAGAGCGGACAAAAAAACAAAACAAAACAAACGAACTAATGCTGATGAGGAACGATGGTGAATGTGTCTGGGGGCTTTTAGACAAACGCATTACGTACATAAAGCCGCAACCAGAGTCGGCGGCAGGGCGGCCGTTGCGTTACCTTGTTACCTGGCCGGCGGGCTTTAACGTGGGTACTGGGTAGCTTCATGTCGTGTTTCGGTTCGTCTCACATCCACGCCGCTGTTCCGTGACATCTCTGGAGAACACATTTGGAGGGGAGCCCCAGCCTCGGAAACGAGCTGCGGCGATAGGCGAGCCGTGGCCACCTGCCTGCCGTCATCCCCAATTAGATTAGTGACCGCTTATTTCCGGTTTTTAACCCGTATCGGGGAGGCAAAATGCGGCTCGAGGCCGCGCGTCTCGTGCCGTTCGCGCGCAATTGAACGCGGCCGGTCGGCCGGCATATTCCGCTCGGGCCGCCGGTAAACGCCAGGGTCGCTCGGGTTTAACGCGGTCAGCTCGTATACTTGTCAACCGCACGTTAGCATCCGACACATGGCTGCGTTAATGCGCAGTTTGCCGTATTAATAGTATTGGTTATGCTGTGTCAGTCTTACTAACCGGTAGTCCTTCCACATCTGGATTTTTGTTATATTATTCCCGTTTCGCTGTCATGGTTAGCGGTATTCTTACTAACCCATCTACATCTAAGACCTGACTATACGTATTCCACCGTCCTGGGTAGCGGGGTAACTAGTACAAGTTATGGTGTGTGAATTCAGTAGTCTTGCTAACCGACAGTCCGTGCATCTCTGTATCCTGACTTTGCTGTAAGCGTTTAGCCGTCCTGGTAGCGGTATTACCAGTACTTGTTATGGTGTGTCAGTTCTCTAGTCCTCGCACCTCTGGATCCTGACTCTGGTGACTGCGATGATGCTGTGAAACGCCCTGAGGTAAGACTATTTGTCGTGTGACTTTTAAATTAATATTAATATCGTTTATCCTGTGCTGAAATATGATTGGTGCATTGCACACACAGGCCCCGGGGGGGATATGTGCTGCTCCCAAAACCTGAATCCTTTTTTCTGTTCGCTCAGGCTTTCGCTCTTCATTTCTTTATGGCTGTCGCGCCTGGTTAGTGCTGGTATCATGGCTTTCACAGCCACCGTTCAGCAGAGTCATGCTGCATCTCTGGCAGATAATGTGCCACCACACCGCCTGGCACGTCTAGGGTATTTTCCGCGGTGTCGTTTTACCTGCAAGGTGCCATCAGGGTGCATGAAGGGATGGAGGTGACATCCCTGTCTCTCTGATTCACCCTGCAGTGTCTGGACTGTATCTTTTTCCTGGAATTGATCTGTCAGTGGCCTCTCCTTTCCAGAAAAGTTGACCGGGGAAGTACATTAAGTAGTCTGTAATGATTAAGTCTTTGACAGCTTATTGTTACCATATGACTGTACAGTTTGTCCAAAGCGTAAGTGATGAATAATAATAAATGTGCCATAATGGGTGCAGTTTGTACCGTTTCATATGCATCCTTGTCCACTAGTTTTTACAGTGCCTCATAAATTAACTAAATCATGAAAGTTGACTTGGGAAGTCCATTTTAAATAATCTGTAGTGACTGAGAAGTCTTTGACACCTTATTGTTAACATATGACTGTACAGTTTGGCCACAGTTTACTCAATGAATAACAATAATAAATGTGTCATAATGTAGGTACAAGTTCACTTACATGTGCATGTTTGACCATTTGTTTTTAGAATAAGCCTCATGAATTTACCAAATTGTCAATGTGGTATTCAGTAGAGCCCTGTGACCCTGCACTGGACACGCGGGTATCGCAAATAGATGGATGGTATTGCGGAGGTCAAAAGAAACGGGTTCTGATAGAGATTGCTTGGTTGTCTGTGTTATGTTTTTATTTTTTATTTTTAACCATGATATGGAAAAGAGGAGAGGCTGGAGTGCATTTCGCAGGGAAAGAGAGGCAGATGTGCTTCAGGTCCCTAGACAGATGGATAGATGGGATGCTGATTTCCCCCCTGCTCTGAGCCCAGCATGTTGCATGTGGCAGAAGTCTGGTCAGGTTGCCATGCCAGCCCCCCCCACTGGGCTTGTCTCTATATGCTGTGGCTTCTAGGCTGTGAGTTCATCTTACAGAGATGTGATTTTCTTCTCATGCCATGCGTCAAGTCATCACTTACGGCCTGGCCCTGTGTTTTGCGGTCACATGCCGAAACTGCAGCTGACGCCAGCCGCCTCGCCACCCCTCAGGGTGTGCTGTCAGCGGCCGACAACTAAACCTACGTCTCACTCTTCCTGTAATGTGCTCCTGACTGTAAAGAAGTTGGCAGGCATACTTTTTTGCTGGGTCAGGTCCTTCATCACGACAGACTCCCAAAGGAGCTGAGCAGCAATGCTGCATTTTACTGCGCACTACCTTGGCGATTTAGTTCATAGCAACGCTGTCCTGGGGTAGCGGAGTAACTATTGTATCAGTGCTGCTGCCGTTTATGCTCTGTGCCTGGTTCCTCTCGCACCATGTGTTTGCCTTTTGTTAATCGTTAAAGGGCCACACCCTTCTGCCCTCTGCCTGGCCTAATTTTGCTTTCCATGGTATCCATCAGGCTGACTGAGCGCACTCTCCTATTATCTTGCATGCTAATGGTTATGGGTCATAAGCAGCTAAGAGCTTGAAGAACTATCCCAAGGGGACCCCCCCCTTGCTGGTGTAACAATTATAGAGGGATAAAAGCATTTATGCACTGTGATGGAGGCCAGAACTGCTGGGGAGAGACTGGCCTCGGGCAACATGACGCTCCCAGTAGACCAGCTGTGGCACAGGCCAGTGGTATCATCTTGCTGAGCTGTACATAGCAGTTGTGGTGGAACGTTTAGCCATATATATCTGAAGCTTGCGAGGGATTTCTGCTAATGATATTCTTTAGTGGAGTGTAAAATCGGTACTGCATGCAATAAGAACATGCTGTAAAATTTGTCTGCAATGTGTTGTATTTATTAGAAGGTCTGTATGCTGTGGGGCTATGGAATGTGTGAAGTTGGTTCCCTTTATCTCTGTGGTTTTCTCTCAGGGCATGCCTGCTTCTGTGCAAGAAGACATATAATCTCTGCTTCTTTAACCTTCTTGTTAATAAGTGCTTTTTCTTTAGTGCAGAATTAAAATAAATCTAGTCGAAGGTCGTGTAATGTTTAAGGAACAGGGCCCCTTGCCCAAAGCTCACAGGTCAATGTTCCTGTAGGAGCTGGGGTCCTGCTGTTGAACTAGTCCTAAAATCTGGCAGTTCAGATTATTTTAACTTAAAAAAAGCACATACACGGTCTCTCTCTCTAAGGCAGTGACTGCAGTACAGCAGAATATGAATGACTTTCCAGGGATGATTTTAATTAGCATCTTGGATATTCATGTCGTGCTTGGTCTGTAAGCTAAGGAATGGCTTTAATCACTGGGGGGTGTGATTAACAGTCTTACCACACTTGGTAACAAGATTAGCAGTTAGCCTAAGCACACAGTAGCCGTTGCCCTTGCCAATGTGGTGGCCGTGGGGCATGTCACAGAGAATAGTGTCAACAGTGCAGCTGTTTTCTCTTGGGCTTCTGTGGTCCAACCACCCTGGGGTGGGGCATTTGCATGCCACTGCTGGGCTAGAATGAAGGTGGGGAACCCCACTTGCAAGGAGGGCAGAAGTTAAATATAGTCTTTTTATGGATATACTTTATGGATCTCAAGCGGGAAATTCTGGAAGGGACTTATCTCGGCTTCATGAGACTGATAAAGAGAACCAGAAACCAGGCCGCCAGGACCGACGTGTGAAATTCGGTCAACCTAGGTGGTGTTTCGGACCCGTGAAGGCGAGCTGAAATTCGGAGCTAGTCTCTTCAGCTGGCTGTGGTGAATTATTACCCAAAGGGGCTCCTGAGTGCTTGTGTGGAGAGGGATCTTCTGCCACATTCACAGGGTAAAAAAAAGAACAGAAGGCAGGTCTCACTTTTGTACCCTGTCAGTGTGGCACCCGCTCAGGCAACACTGTTGTCTTTCTCAAAAAGGACAGGGGGTCAAAGTTCAGCTTCTGGTACGGAGGTCAGATGGGTCACGAGTCTTCCAGGTTTTCCCCACTGCTTATAACACTCGCGTTAAAGGGAAAGCCTTATCTATTGGCTCCATCCCATGGCCTTTGTCTCAAGTGAAAGTGATTCACAATGCCGGCACACGCTCATCCCTCTGTCCTGTGAGGCACGTGAGCTTGCACCTTGATATCTGCTGAGTGGCCATGTGCCATCCCTCATGCCCCCCCCCCCTTCACTGTATGAGCTCAAGGCCTGCATTGTTGCTGTGGATGAAGCCTTTGTGGTTGATTTTGTATTGCGGCAGATGGCTATTTGTGGCCTGCGTGACTGAACTGGTTTGTGTTGTAACAGCTGGAGATGTGCATGCTTACCATCTAATTAATGATGTTAATATGCAGTTTCTATTGAGTAATCTGAAGAACCAAATGAAGACAAGTCATCTTGGAGGAATGTCATGTCTGTATCAGTTTGACAGCAACTATTAAAAATTGTTGTGATTGATTTGTTTATAATAGAAATCAGACATTTTTTTTAATGGAGCAGTTCAAACTATATGGCTCTCTTTAGATGCTGGTGTAAAGAACATATCTGTACTTTAAAATGATGTCGCTTGACCTTGCCGTTTGCAACTGCATAATTGTTGTCCGTGGTAACGGAGACTTCTGACTCACCAGAGCATCAAGACTTTTTTGCCCTGTCTCCTCCGTCATACCTGTTAGATAACTGTCTGCCTCTGTGGCACGCATAGGCGGCCTCAAAAACGCCCAGACACACACACACACACACACAGAGGAATGTCCTTAGTGACACACTCAAAGAGCCTGTAGCACAGTGGGTGACACCTGTAAACACACCCCGTTGATATAATATAGCCATCTGTATACATTGTTACAGGGAATGTGCACATACGGGCTTCCAGACTTGAAAACATTCTATTACTGTTGGGTTTACTTTTGTTAAGAATGCCGGTTCGTACAGTTTAACGTTTCTGGAAGTTTTGGGATTGTGGAACTAGTTGCTTTAGGGATCTCATTGATATGGGTGAAGTTAATTGAGGAACTGAGGTGAGAATAATGGGTCATTTTGTGTGCAGCTGATTGGGAGGAGCACACACCGAGGTCAAATTGTCTCCCGGAGCTCCAGGATGGAAAAGGGAAAACAGGAGCCTCATGAGATGTGTTCAGCTGAGGAGGCCCCTGTTTTCTGGTAGCTGTGCAGTGTGTGGGAAGGCTTGTTGTTAGAATACCTAGTTTATCATCATCAGAGGCTGTGTCACTTTTATCCAGGTGCATGCTTGAAAAGTGACACTCGTCTGTTCATGATGATTATTTTTTAAATGCATGTTCTCAGCAGTTTGTAAACAAATTTCAGCCTTTATTTGGAAGTTTCAACTGCCAGTTAACATAGTTTGTCTTACATGTATTACTTTGCAAGAGTATTCATGGAACAAGGCATTAAATCTCACATGGTTTTGGATTATCGTGCAAGGTCTGTTACCCTCTAGTTTAAAACCCTTCCTGGCTGATTATACTTGTCTTTCAGGGTGCATGCTCCAGAAATAAGGCTGCAAGATATATCGTGCACACATGCAGTAATCCCGTCGCATTTGTTGACACTGCTTGTCTGTTGACACAATTTGTGGCACCACCACCAACTTATTTGACATACTCTGTTGGTGCATAAGTTCTGTTTGGCTAGAGTTTATTTTGAGGAATTTCATCTCTTTGTTATAAATATCGCATTGTTACTCGTGGAAATTTCACTTATTGCGATATGATATCGTGCAGCTCTATCCAGAAATGTAAGTTTCTCGCACCTGAACCTAGGTCAGGGCTGTCTGTGTACCTGATACGTGATCGTCTAAAGTCTCCTAGCTCACCACGTGACTGCCGCGTGGTTGCAGATTACGGAAATGTTTGGGCCATCCGTCGTAAAAAATGCATGATGTCTCAGTTTGGAAGGGATTTGGATGGGAGTATTGTCTAACTTTAGTCACCGAGGCTAATGGAGACGTAATGGCTTCATGATTTATTCAGCCTGATTGGTTTGATTTCATAGCCGTTCGTAGAAGTTGTCTGCACACATTGAATATTCAAGTTGTGTGGGAATGAAAGGGTTTTGTAGATGGGCTTTATATTGAATTGTGCTGGTGAACAGTGTGACTGATACTTAGTTTGTTATTAAATAAGGAGTTCATGTGAAAAGCTTGCAATGGTCCCTATTGTTATGGTATAATCAAATAAAGAACAGTGAGTTTGGCCTCCAGTCCTCGATGGGGGTGGCTTTCTTTTGCCGCTCCATCGGTCAAGTGCTCGAAGGACATTTGACTTCTCCGGACGCTGTGATGTTGTGGTGTTCCATCTAGAGCAAAGCTTGAGCGGTGCTTGCCAAGGTCAGAAGCCAGCTTCTGCGGGCCCGGATCCGGAAAGTGGCGGACACGCCCTGCGGCTCCGACCATCTGCCTGCGAGCGCGGTGCCGTGCCGTCCTGCTGGTCTTCATTGCTGTCTGCCGCTCGTATTTCCCTAGCTAGCACGCTAGTCTCTTTGTGATGCTGTCAATCTGGAAGGAGGCTGTTACAGCTCAGCTTGACTACTCCAGCCCCACCATATTAATGTGGGCTGTACTATTTCCTGCTCAATCAATGACATATTACTGTATTAATAAATGCAGTGCTTAAGACCCATCTAATCAAACTAGATTTCATTAATGTTATATAGTTATATTCATATGGCTTTAAAATAAATAAAAAACAACTATTAGAATTTAATAGAAGTCAGTGTTGCAGGAAATGGTAACTAAGGGCAAGTGCCCAGAAAGGTCAATTGAATAAGAGTGCAAGCTTGGTAAATACCTTTTATACTTGACCCTCTGGTGGGGAATTGTGAAGGCCTCCTCCTGTTTGTTTATTTAGTATGTTGCGTTCAGTTTAATTTGTTTTCTCGTGGGCTGTGGGTAAACTGCTCGTCTGCAGTCTTCTGTAGCAATGCTGTTCTCAATGTTTCCCTCTCCCCCCGTGGTCTGCATTGATCCGGTCAGTGGGCTACACCAGCGGTTAATGGCCCGTTATCGATGAGTGCGTAAACAACAGCACGGCTGCTTGTCACCGGCTGCCCGTCGTGCCAAGGAAGCGCCCTAGTCCAATCTCAGGCCGAGTCCCTCCATCAGTGGGAATTACCCTCTTAGTCCGGGTCACCTAAGCTGAGCTCTGATTTCCCCTGCAGTCAATGAGCGTGCCTGGAGAACGCAAAGATCTGGGTTTAGGTGGTGATTCCTGAGCTGTTTTCTGCAATGTTTTGTGAGGGATGCCAGTCGTTACTCGACGGCATCTTTGTGTTGTGGGACACCCATGTAATGGAGCAGTCAGGAACTGATGGAACGGTTTCTCATTCTGTTTTTTTTCTGTGGGCCTTCCGAGTACACCTGACCTTTGTTCCAGTGCCTGCTAGAATTGCTCCAGTTCCAGGGTCACAGTCCCGAAAAGGGGAACAAAGTTATCGATGTGAACGACGCGCTGTGTACAACAACCTGACTGCCTCGTGAGAAGTCAGCAGCTCTGCCTTGGGGAGGCACAGCTATGCAGCTATCAAATATTAAAGCACCTGCTTTCAAAAGCTGCTGTTGGGATCCTGGCTGCAGGAAGGGGGCGCACAAGGGAGGGGTCCTAACGTCTTTTTCCTCTAACGGTGCTTTGCTCTGTTTGGTTTGTGTTATATAATTCTGGGGGGCGGGACAGAGAAGATGGTTCAGTGGAAGGATTTTCCCCAGCTGCAGTGAAGGAGTGTAATACTGACACAGTAATGCAGGATGTACCGTGCCACCTAATTGGCTTATCCCAGGCTTAATTGCTGTCTGCCGTCAGTCAGCCCTCACGAGTCCAAGGAGGCAGCTCCCGGGAATTTCGGCAGACGCACCTCGGTAATCTCCCGGCACCTCAGTGAAGCTGCAGGGTACGGATCTCATCATGCATGATACCGCACATCTCCGAGACCCAGTGTAGGCATAGCCTGCATCTTCTCCACCTGCAGCGCCACCCCGTGGCCTCAGTGCACCATAAATCGGTATTGCTCCTTACTGCAGCTAGTTTGCTCTGGGTGCATATGATACGAAGATGCTGCTTTTCCTCCAAGAGAGATGATGGCAAAGTAGTGGGTTTGGCATGGTAATGTTCCTCTACCATGGATGGGGAACTGGTCTGTTGACACTTCTGGTTTGCTCTCTTGCTGTCTTGTCTCATGGGCCCCAAAGTGGAATGCAATGGCTGAGGGGGACCTCTTCAGGACACGTAGAGGGACATGGTGCCCAGAGCCATTCCACTAAGCAGAAACGGCCTTTTCTGCCCTTCAGAGAGTCCCTGCAGTCTCCTCATTTACCTCCAGAATCCCTGTGGGTAAAGACTTCCATAAACAGAAGGGCCAAATAAATCTGATTATACCAGTGGGCTATAGATATAGATATGCTGTTTTAGATCTTTGGCTCCCCTCTCCCTGATTCATTGTCAGATTTCATCTTGGGTGTCGTCTCTGTGCGTAATTACCCACGCTTCTGTCTTTCTGTCTCCTGCACGCGAGGGTGTTGCAAGCCGGGACTCCGGGATCTGATCAGCGACACGTCATATCGTAACCGTCTTTTTTTGGCTTACGCCCCACCCCTTCCCGCCACCATCCCACGGCCCTCACCTTGTTCCGCATGTTTATTTGCTCAGAAATGTAAACAGATGCAGAGGGGGACGTGTGCAGAGCGTGGGCAGATATGTGCAATAAAGTCCCTTCCTCCTCCTCCTCAGGGGGTGTATTTTGACTCCCTTGCTTCCCCAGCTCAGTTAGGCGGCTGTCATAGCCGACAGGCCTGCGGTACATTGATGTTGGAATAAGGTCTGATCTGCAAGCCTGTTTCAGCCTCCCCATCATGGACTAATTCTCATGCTGGGAATGACCTTTGGGATGTTTCTTGTCCCCAACTAATGGGATGGGTTAAAACGTGCTGGGTGCGACTGCTTTTAATGATCTCTTTCTGGTGTTTTGTATGACTGCGGGGTGACGATCTGTGTGTCAGAGGCAGCAGTGTGGGGTTCTCCCGCCCCACCCTGCCTACAAATGTCTGTCTGTTCTTCAGCTTGCGGCCTCCTCATTTGTTAGCCGACCGGTAGTACAGTGTCCAGATGGATGGGTGACAGATTGTGAAAATACTAACAGGGTCTCCTTTGAGTAGATCTCGGGTCTGTGATACCTCACGCTGCTTATATTTACATGTTTTTATGGGTGTGGGCAGGTCAGGCGATGACTACTGGAAGAACAGGTGTGGCTGCATCGGTGTTTGATGGTGCTGGGCGTGTGAGTGGCGCGGTAATAGCACTGGGACCTGCTTTGTTGTGTTGTTCCCATTTGTGCAGAGCTTTTCAGCACTCATTTGGCTGCCAGAAAGTAATACAGTGGTTCATACTGGCCTATTGAGTACTTTAGTCTGCTGTTTGATATCATATTTGAAGTACCATGTTTTTGATCTGTCTCTTGTCAGAATGTTAGTGGCTTTGTCATGAGTGGGAGAAGCATGTGTGCTTGTGTTTCTGTGTGATTTAAACTCCCGGGAGTGTATGTGTTTAGACAAGCCTGCGCTCCCGCGTCCTGCCTCGGGCATGGCGCATCTGTCAAAGCACACGTTTCCGCGGCGATATTCCTGCACAAATGTACTGTGCTTTGGCTCTGACTTCTAAGAGCCATATGACTTTCACATTCGTTAGAGGCATTAATTAGCCACACTGAATCATGTGCTAATGGAATGTTCTTAATGTTATCTTCCTCCTAAGCTCTCCTAAGTCGGCGTTACATTGAGCTTCACTTTCTCTCTTCCAGTTTCATCCGCCGGCCGCTCCTCAATGACACCGCTAACAGCTGATGGGAGAGAACCTATTCCGCAAGCCCACCATGGTCTCCAGGCTGCCAAAATTTGGTGCCCGGCCTGCCGGTGGCACGAGCCCCATGTTGAATGGATCCGGCCAGTCCACGCCTAGTATCGAAGGGAAGGTTCCCCCTCAGGGGAAGATCAACGGAATGGTGCATGTGTCGTCCCTCCCCGCCCTGAAAAGGAAGACCGGTGGTGGTACTACCAGCCTGCCGATGCCAAGGTCTGAGCAGGACTTGGAGGAACAATTGGTGGCCATGACTAGGGAGGTTAAGAATGCTCCTGCCGCGGCCTCCCAGCCCCGACGCCTCTCACCTGTCCCCAGGGGGACCCCTCGTGGAGGTCGTGTGCAAGGTACACACAGCAGCAAACTGAAAGGTTCGAACGGTGGCCCCGCACCGTCCCGCTTGAGCCTGCGGCGTTTGGTACCCAACCCCAGCTTGCGACAGGGCCTGTCTCGGTCCAGCGACAGCCTGAAAGCCTTGTCCTTAGACAGCATGGTACGTTCACAGAGCTTCAGCCACTTCAAGCAGCTTCCCTCCGCCAGCCCCTTGCCTGTGTCCCATTCCCTGTCCTTTAGCAAAGGCCAGGCACGCTGCAAGTCTGTTTCCGGCAGACCCTCCCCTAGCACTAAGGATCCTGCAGCAGATGTTGGTCTGGCGCCCCCTAGTGTTCCAAAGAAGGCTCTGCTACCCGGGAAGCCCTCGGTATTGAGCTACAAACTGACCCGGCCTTCCATGGTCAAGCATCCACGGTCATCATCAAGGCAGGGAAGCAGGGACTCCATGGTGACGCCCCTCACCTCCCCTGATCCTCCAAGTGACCTGGGGGGCACCCCGGAGGAATCCCCGGGCCCCTCGGAGGCAGAGCATATCTCACCGTGCCCAGCAGAGTTTCCAGAAGACATGTCATTGTCTTCTACCTCCTCCTTGGAGCATGTCGACACCAGTGAGGAGTACCTGGACGACTTTGATAACCTGGGGGACGTGAACGGGCTGCTGCAGGTGCTCCCGCCCCCCAGGGAAGGGCTTCTCCAATCACAGCCCCATGCCCTTGTTGACAACACCCCCCCCAGCCGGCAGGAAAGCACGCCCAGCCAGACGAGTCTCCACAGCTTGCTGTCCGACGGTGTGGATTGGGCAGAGATGGGCCTGACAGGTGAGAGCAGACACAGCGGGAGGCCCGGGGTGGGGGGGTTGGGGGGGGGGTTTGGCTGCTGCAAACCTGAAAAGGCTGCTTATTCCAAGCTGTTTCCCATGATAGTGCCAGTTAGCCATACAGTGATAAGCAAAAAATATTTCTTTAGTCAAAGTAATTTTTGGCTTAATGCAAAACAGTGTCTTATACAGATTGTAAGATTATGTGTAAAACAAGTAATTTGTGTATTATATTGGACTGTGATACATGCATGAAATATGAATCACTTGTTGGGCGAGCACTTGGTGTTTACTCATTTTTAGTAGTGGTGGATGAGATTCCATTACAGAGTCCCCAAGCAAGAAAGAATTGAGGCCCTGGAAAGGGCAACGACTGTACTTCTATGCCCTCTTGTGCCTCACCACCAGGGGGAGACAACGATTTCGGACTGCCGAACTGCCACAACGACCAAGCCCTGTCCCCGGACGTGGGCTACCCACATGGCTCATCTTTAGACCTCTCCCCCTCCGACAGCTCCGGGGGCACCTACATGTGGGACGAGGAGGGATTGGAGCCCCTCGGGGTTCCCACGCACCCCTGCGGCAGCTATGACTCTGACATCAACAGCATGGTATGCGGGCCAGGCATCTCCTCCTGCTCCTCTGCTATGAGGGGAGCCGCAGGCGTAAATGAGGAAAAAGAAAGGGACCTCTCGTCTCCTCTAATAAAATTATTCTTCAGTGTTAAATGATGTTTAATAGATCAGACTTCATTACCTCCATTACGTATATATGTTTTGGATTATCAGAGACGGGTTACATTCGAATTTTGGACCGCTTTCGTTTGCTGGTGAAAAATGTAAAAATGAAAGACCTATCAAATACACCTAATGATCTGCAAACATATTGACACTTAGGTTTGATCCAGAATATGGCTCAGTACCGACGACTTAGTTGAAGGGTTCGCCGAAGTTACGTTTCCCCTTTTTACGTGCTTCTCATTTGCAGCCGCGCAGAGACTTCCCGAAGGGCGGTTCTGCTAGACCGCCGTGGGTCGAGGGCGTGGCTGACACGGGGATTGCGATTCTCTTCGTCACGCACCTGGGGCATTGTGGCATTGTTGTTATGCAGTGGAACGCATGACTGGAACATTTTATCGCCAGCAGACAGTCTTGTATGTGTTGGAAAAAGCAGTCTGGAACAGGACCTTGCAGGCTGATAATTTGTATTCTGCAAATGAAGGCGCTGAAGGTGGGGGAGTGGTGTCAGGTGGACCTGGAAAGCCTGTCCCACCCCCCTTGATTGTTCCTGATGTTAAGGCTCATCAATGAAGTGATGTGAGGCTGAAATAGTAGGCCCCTGCCTTGGCCCTTACTTGAGGCACATTACCAGTAGATGACGTTGCTCTTTATCGTCTGTTCCTGCAGAAACCTTAAGTCTTCTGGAAGCCACCATGCGTTCTGAATGGAATGCAATACGTAATCTTATTAGCTTCCCTTTTGTCAGGCTTTCAAGTTGGCCCAGGAACCATTGGCTCAGCTGAGCTTTATTTTGTGTTTAGGTGATGGGATGCATTAGTAAGGCATTCTGCGGCTGAAATAATTCTCTCTGTCGTGCGTGCGCTTCTGCGTGGCTGCCCGTCGAAGAAGGATGCAGTTTGTATCGCGGCGGTTAGGGGCTCCAGCTTGCGGGGTTGCTGCTTTGAGACCCAGGAGAGCCTTTTCGGAGCGACATCCTTAACTTCTGGTAAGCTGCTCCGGGGTTACTGTCCGCGGCTTTAGTTTCTTCAGTTACCGCATTCTTGTGAAGGAGTTCGTCAGAGGGCCACTGCTCTCTTACCCAGAATCCTTTGCCCCAAGGGCAGATATGAGATATGGCCGTGTGTCCCAGCTTGCATCTCCAAATTGATTATTTGAGTTTCCCTGCGTCTTTCACAGGGATTCGTATGTATTGCATGCGTGCAGGACTCCATTTGTGTTTGAACTGCGTTTGCAAAGATATGCCAGGACCAGTGGAGGCTTTAAGACGCCTCCCAGGAGGCTCACTCTCCTTATACTGCAGTGCTTCCCAGACAGTCAGTCTAAGGCCTTATTTGGGTAATGGTACTTAAGTGTACAGATGCCCAGAGGGTCTTCTAGAACAGCTGTCCTAAGAATGCCAGCTGTAAAATCCATACACTATGCAGCAGGTTATTTTGTAGGTAACTGTAAATACCAGAGCCAAAAGTGCTTTCTTCATTCCTGTGCTTTTGTATCAGTTTGTTCCGGCCCGGTCATGAGTCTCTGGACCGATGAGTCGCCCTTGGCTTCCTGAGCCTTTGTGGTCCTCATCCTGGCAGGGTAGGACATAAGCACCACCAGTTTATCATGGCAGAACGTGTACTGTCACTAAATGAAAACTGACATGGATCAAATGTAGTGTTACTTTAGTAACACTAGTATAGTTTATGTGTCTATAGCAGTTTCATCTTAAAGGCAATTTAACGGCAGAATTGTGTTTCACTAAAATCTCCGGTAACAGCCTGATACTGTGCCAGAATAACTCGTCGTCTGTCAGACATATTAGGGAGAATTAAGGTTCTGCGAACTTCATCCTTTATCCTTGACCTGCGTTACACTGACATGAAAGCTAAAAAAGGAGTTTAATTCCCTTAAAACAATGTGCCTGTAGGAATTGTGGCCTCTACAGGACACCGTATCATGGATGAGAGGCGCGGTCAAACGGGTCATGAAAAGCAGGCAGGTGAGGGTGGCTGGTGCAGTGTCACGGTGCCGCTGCCGTCTGCCTCATTTCCCTGGAGAGTCACACTGACTTTTTAAAGCATTGACACTAGGCTTGGGTGGTGACACTGGGTGCTGTCGAATTTTTCCACATCGTACCTTCCAAATAATATACCACGATTGACGGTATATTGACTGATGGCAGTTTTCAAAAGCAGCGATATTCCCGTATTTTGAGATCTTGGCAATAGATTTTGCCGAATGTGGGAGTTGGGGCATGATATATTATCGTGGTAATTTTGCCAGAAAGATTGTCAAAACAGCACAGTATACCATAGTACTATAATGCACCCCAAGCCTAATTGACACTAACATTGTTAATGGAGCCGCGCTCTATGTGGACGGTAGGCTTGTGTGTGTGTGTTTTTATCCCCCTCATTTAAAGGTCCTGGTCAGGTTGTGGTAATAGAGGGCTACTCGTGTTCTGGGCCCGGTCAAGCAGCAGGCTGCACTGCTCTCATTGGTAAGTTCAAGGGCAGGTGGAGCAGGGAGGTGCGTCTCCAGGTCCCGCTCTGAGACAGATAAGCCGGATTACATAAAGTCCTTAATCGAGCAGAAAACCAAAGAGCCTTTGACAATGGCTGACTTGGGCCCAGAGTCAGAGCCACTTCCGCCAGTATCAGACTTTCACGGATAACTCTATGTGGCGGCTGTCATCTAGCTGTCACTGGTCACATGGATGTCATGGTAGATATTCTTTGATTAATAAGCAAAAAATAAATAAAAATCCAGGTTCAGAAGTGAAAAATGTTTAATCAATGTCAATGACTCCTGAACCCTGGACAAAAGTCTTTCGTTATTGGCTGTTCTCAAAGCAGCGATGGCATTGTAATGTTTAATGGGGAAGTCAAGAGTGCCTGAACCAATATCCGAATGCTTCTCTAGGCTCACTTCCTCCGATGGAATTTTGGAGGGAAGTGCTTTTATCAGTCATAATACATTGTCTGCTGAAATCCGAGAAGGGAAGGATCTGAATAGGCAGCTTTGCTTTTAGATACGTGCGGCTGGGTCTGAAGCCCGTATTGGAGGGGAGATATCACACTCATTTGATTGGGACTTGAGCTGCTAATGGAATGTGCTGTCCTGTCTGCTTTAGAGGAAGCCATCAGTAAGTATCCCCATTTCCGTTTAGTAATGCTCGTCTGTAGGTAGCACGCTGTGAAGAAGATTGTCTTCACCAGACTGAATTGATTACCATTATATGACAGGAAGTTGAATGATTTCCAGTGGCCCTGGGTTGTTCTGAATAGGAGTATGCAGATGCTTTTTTGGGTGGGGTGTGGGTAGGAATCATGATGTAATACATGTGATCCCTCCCTTTCTCGCCATCTTGACAGACCCCTGTACAGCACTGCATCTGGCTAAACCAGGGGTGGGCAAACTTATCCACAAGGGGCCAGTGTGTGTGCAGGATTTGGGGGTAACCTTTAGGTCAGCTGTTCAAACCCAGGTGTGAGGACTCTTCGGCCAGTCGGTCCTCTAATTAGTGACCTAATTGGGGAGTTGCAGTGAAAACCCATATACACAGCGCCCCTTTCTGGATAAGGTTGGCCACCCCAGGACTAAGCAGTTTGTCCAGCCTGGGGTGATGATGTCCCGGGGAGAACTGGTGGGAAGGGGGTGTCTGATGGGTAGGGGTGTGAGAACAGCAGGCGTAGGACGTCTCCTCACCCCCTCCGGTTCTGAGGTCGGTCTCCTAAGGAGATGAATGGCGCAGCTGAGATTCAGATGGATTCATGACAGCACTGATCCATCACCCTCCTATCCTGTATTTCAGACTGTTTAATGAAGCTGTCCCGTCCCACCTTCCTGTATTCCTTCTTTATTTCACCCGATGTTATACCTTCCTAGCCAGATACGTAAAAGCCTCCTTCAGGTTATCATTTGTGGATTTCACCATATTTTGCTTTTAATTCAAACCTTTGTGCCATGAGATGTGATAGAGACAAACGCTTTTGTGGAGTCAGTCAATGTTTTATGGTTATGTTCCTGAAATTCTCGGCTCATGGAGAGCTATCCTGATGTCTTGGCAAAGGCGAAGCAGTGCTGAAGTCTGCCACCAGATGGCAGTGTTGCTCCAGGCTGAGTTTCAGGCTGCCAGTGGGACGGCTCAGGTTGTTGGCCCAGAGAAACACACGGGCTGTCACACTGAGCCTCATTCACGTCTCTCTGCAGTGCCCCTCTGGGCTCTTGGCGTCCCGTTGCTTTACATAATCATAATCATTATAATTATAATCTGGCTGGGCTGACTGTAGGGAGGCAAAGCACATTATCCACTGAAAGACTGAGCTGGCTGAAAATAGCCCCTCAGAGCCCTGTTTTGTGCAGGGCTGTGGTGGGCAGTTTGTACTATCTGATTCTAAAGAGGCCGTGCGTGCGCTCAAATTCTGTGTACCTGCAGGTTTGTTATGAGGGACAAAATGTCTTAAGGGTTCAGAACTGTGTAAACAATTGGGCAACAACACCATAACATCACTTATCAGTTATACTGGCCTTTTAATTAGCACTAGGCCCTGAAAAATGTGCAAAAAGATGTGTACTGTTAGAGATATTCAAAGTTCCGTGTTGCCCTGAGTTTGGATTGCCCCCCCGAGTTCCAGAATCTTCCTTTTTGCGCGTTTTTGACCAAAGCCAAGAGAGCAGCGTGAGCCAGTAGCTCTGAAACAGTTGAGATTAGGATCTCTGATCAATGGCCCAGTAGCGGTGATTACTCTCCCAGCCGTAGGCTATGAATCCACAACCTTCGGGATACAGGCACAGGTCCCTGTCGCCGAGCTGCATGCTGCTCCCCATGTTAGATCCCCATTCTCTTTTCTGCTATAATAGTTGAGCCAGAGTTTAGTCTATGTGCGTCAAAGTTCTAGGGTGGTTTTTCGTTGTATGCAGGATTTTGTTGCTGTAGTTTATTAGCTGGTAAATGGGGTGTTGTGTCTGGCCTGGTCTGGTACTGTTGCAGGGTGACCTGCATGGTGTTTACGGTGTGCGAGGACCCTGACTGCACTGTGAGCACTGAGATCATGTTATTAACCTGAACATCAGCCTGGTTTAGAACCAATATCATACCCCAGGGGGAGGTAACCCTGATCCTGGAGTCCCTGTACCCAGCAGGTTTTCCATCCTACCTGGTCTCTGATGAACCACGCCTGATCTCAGGCAGATAGTAACTCATCAGGTAGGATGGAAAACCTGCGGGATTCCGGCACTCCAGGATCAGGGTTGCCTACCCCTGACATACTCCATGCAGCCAGTGGTGCCCCCCCCCCCCCCCCCCCCCCC
>JAODJU010000041.1:11943225-11953535 GCA_026776725.1 Gnathonemus echidnorhynchus
GGCTGGCTGGCAGTGAACGAGCAATATCGAATTTATAGTCAGATTGTCTGCCACTGAATCAAATGGGCATGAGCTTCCCCCCAAAGGTGTGGGTATGAGCACGGGCACCCAAACACTGTCTGCCCACGTGTCCTAGGGGACGTCTGGTACACTGTAAGCTGCCTGCGGGGCCTAGTGTAAATTACTTTTGTGGTCTGGATGTTATAAGAAAATGAGGATTCATTTCTCCTGCTTCAGAAGGTCTGGCCCCACCCTGCTGGGTGTACCTGGGTGAACCCTGGTAATCGCCGTGACGTGCCCTGGATTAACTCGCCCGGGGAGCGTGCGGGTGATTTAATCACCCTGTTGATGGGCCTGACCTTTCCCTCCTTTATGGACGCTAGTTAGAAATTTCATTACCCCCCCCAAGCTCTCTCTTCAGCGCTCATGACTCATTTTAAATCCAAGCACTATAGTGCACTCCCCATCATGACCGATCTCGGTATCTTCAGAATTCAAGCGCTCCCCTCTGGTCATGGTCCTATGCACAGACTCTCTACTGCCCCCACCTGGACACTGGGAGTATGACGCCTAAGTAATGGACCTGCTACTCCCCTTAAATGATGGATGAGCCTGAGGTGGCTTGGCTTGATGGTGCTTGGATCCGGATAGATGTTTTATTTATTTGTTTTGTATATGCAGGCACGCGTAGTTTTATTATACCCCAGCAAGCATGGCTGTCTGAACGGCTCGCCGCCTGCACAGATTGTCGGTTTGGTTTGCCTCTTCGCACTGGTGGCAGGACTCGAATCGCATCGGGGCTCCAGCAGGCCCTAACTGCTGCCTTTTGTATCTCCCCGAATGCGCGGCCCCTGTCTCTCGTGTGGTGTTTGTCCAGAAGCCCTCCCTTGGCATGTGAGTGCCGGGAACCATTTCAGCAGATAAAGCTTGGCAGAATAAATAAAGCAGGCGAGAGATGGACGCTGTGAATGGCGGTCCGTGTGCGGGGCCGCGGAGGTTGTGCTCGGCGTGCCGAAGTTAATCCCACATCTGGCGGGTTTGGACACCAGCCGCGGCACGGCGGACGGCCCTGTCCTCATCCGCATACGGGCCGCGTCACCGCTTCACAATGGCACCGCACAGAAGCGAGCTCATTGTTCCGGAGAGGCCAGCGGCTAGATAAAAATTGTGGTTCACATTCTGCAGAAGCTTTGCGCTGCTTTTTCTTTTCTTTCTTTTTTTTTTTTCCTTTTTTTTTTGAGAGGAGATGGGAAAAAATGCCCTCAGACTGGAGCGAAACATGAACATATCAAGGCTGCTCTTAAAGGAAAGTGCAAGCAGAAAGCAAAAACTTGGACGGCCAATAGAAACGCAAGGAAATCAATGTGGCCGATTCCAGCCTTTCTCCCCTTGATTTTTATTTTTTTTTCCCTGCCTCCCTTCCATTTTGAGAGGAGTATTGATCGTCTGTTGAGGTTATTTTCTAGCTCGTCTGGAAGATGACGCCATTGTGAATGGTGGACCTGGTTGGCGTTGGCGCAGTTGTCTCCGCTGGATGGAGGCTGCCTGTGGGGGGCATCTTGCCCGCGTGGGCATGGCGTGGGGGACCAAACGGCGTTATTAGTGCAGCTTGATCTCGCTCGTGTTCAGGCTGCATTAACCTTAACGCCAGTCCTCCTGATGGGAACTAAATAGTGATGCAATTAAGACTTCAGTAATCCCCTGGCCAGTGTAGAAAGGCCCCCAGGGGCGATTCTAGGATTTTTTTTAAGTTGGGGGGCCGTAATTCATACAGAGAGGTCAACCTTATCATTAACCAATGATACGTTTTGAATCGGTGAGTGACAGGGTAGGGGGCCAATCTGCTCTCTCCTGGGGCGTTTGCTTTATATACGCCCAAGAGGGCTTGATGTGGATAGAGGTGGTATATAACCTTTCTGTAAATGAAACCCAACACAAGACAGCTTACTTGGGTTGATGTCCGTTGGCTGGGCACCCCCCCAACCACCCCCCCCCCCAACAGCTGCTGGCTGTGTGCCATAGTGGGCCTCTGACACTATAACATAATGGACGTGAAGAGGTTAACTAGGAATGGCCGCACTCATAGGTGGGGGATTTTTAATTTATTAATTCCCCCCCTGTGCTGGGAGTTCATCGGCTGCGTAAAGCGCCTGCAGGCTGCAGAGCGTCGAGCCCCAGAACTGCCTCCCTTTTCCCGCGCGGAGATAATCTCAGCCCTTCCAGCACAGACCGCTGGATCCCACCCCCCAAAAAAAAGAGAATGCTTCCTGGGGAGCAGCCCGCTGTGACTAAGCCCGACTCGGCGGGAAGCACAGGGGCGGAAAACGGGGGTAAGCGTCCGGAATATAACCACGACCTTTCCGGTCACAGACCAACGCTGTTATTACTTTTGGATGGGGTGTGCACTATGGTGCTTGGATTTAAAAGTAAGGAAATAGAAAAATGAGAACTGCAGTGTTTCTCGCCAGACTTCGATTTCCGGATTCAAATCCGTATCGTAAACTGGTGGGGTTTTGTACTGCTTAGAGCGGCTGATACTTCAGCCATGGTACCCTGCACTGGACAAAACACTGGCAACTGTTTGAATGCTTACAAAGAGGATGGTGATGCTGTTCGCACTGGAAAGGCCGCTGCCGTGGCAGGGCTCTGTCGATGGGGTGGAGGTCTCGGGCACTCTGATTTCACTGGTGATGGAGCACTTCTATTATAGAGGTTCTGAACTTATTGATTTGTGCCCTGCCTTTATTTTGCCTGCTTATCTTCCAGCTGCTGGGGAAGAAATTCAGCAACTTCTTTCTTTATATAACAAAAGAAAATACTGTAATTAATAGCAGGGGTTTTATCCTTATCCTTTCTTTTATGGAAAAACTCTGTGATTTTTTTTTTTCGGGGGGATTTAAATGCATTGAAAAACATGTAGTCTTTGACTCCCAGGACCCTGCCTGTTAGAAGTTAATATGCTTCTTGTTAGGGGAACTTCAGTACATAAGTGTAGTCAGGGAAGCAGGAAGTTTTCTCAACTTGTAATCCCTGAATCTGAGCCGTAAGGTTTTCTCTCTTGCCTGCAGGACATTTTGAACAACCTAGACAACCTGGAGTCATGTGACCTGGAGGAGGACGACCTCATGCTGGATGTGGATCTCCCCGAAGACTGCTCGCTGCACAGCGGTGAGTGCGCCTCGTACCCAGGGCCTTCGCTGATCTGCTGCTGTGCCTGTAATGGGTTCGGCGCTGTGCGTTTTATTCTGTGCGACCTTGGTTTCACTCCTCCTGCGTTGTTTGGCCGCCTTCGGCCTCTTGGTGGCAGCATACGCCCACACTTCTCTAGCAGCCCGCTGATGTATGGCGAGCGAGCGGCAGCTCGACTGTCTCAGCCATGCTGGAGCACGCCGTCCGCAGCGGCGCCCCGCTCTTGTGACGTGTGACCCGTGGCGGGGTTTTCAGGCTCGCGCATGTACGAGAAACGCTCACGAAGCGCTTTGGTACCTTGGTGTGACCGCAGGGTGCCAGGATTGGTGGCTCCGCGGTCACACGGTGTCCCCTTTCGCAGATGCGGACAGATCGTCCTGCACAGAGGGGCCAGGTGACCCGGGGCTATGGGGGAGGTCTGGGCAGGGCCACGCCTCTGACAGGTGAGCAGACTGGTGTCCCGGTCAGAGCCATCGGCTTGACGTGTTTGAGCCGTGCTCCTGCTGCCTGTGTGTGCTTGCAATGTGCCCTTGCTGGGATGAGAATACGTGTCTGTCTACATGTGTGTTATATCTGCAGTCATGTCAGTGGGGCTGGTTGGGATGATACAGGCATCACTGAGATCTTGGTAACCCATTCAGCTCTGTCTCCTCGTCTCTCCCTCTCTCACTGTCTCACAGAGAATCCGTGTTTCCGGAGCTCGATATCTACTCGGCACTGGGAGTGGACCAGCCTGCCGGAGGCTGCGTGTCACGCTGCGCCAGTCCGTCCGGCATCGAAGCGGAGACGCTGTGGGACATGGCCCAGGACTGCTCCACTGTCAAGGCCCAGCTGCTCCACCTGAAGGGGCTGCTGCAGGTGTGTGGAGCTCCTGGGTCTACCGGCACCCATGCACACACACATATTCACATGCAATAACACAGACCCACATGTAGGGGGCGCACCATTACACCCATGCAGCACAGGCTTGGCAGGGATCCAGCTCGCTGAGATTTTAAAGGAGCTGCGATCCTTCCATAAGTATGACCACATGATGTGCGTTTACCAGAGGATCGGAGGATCTCAAAACACATACCCTCCATCTTTTGGGAGCCTTACGCCCATCTCCACCCTATATTTAAATCACCCAGGGTCTCTACTTCGGCCACCCCTGGGTGTCTTGCTTTAAATGCCAGGAGCCCTTCAGAGGGCAGGCATTTCCTACTGTGCATTCAGCCACATCCTCTTCAGATCAGGGGAGTGCACTCCCCTGCCCCCCTACACGTCATCCTCGACCCGGCACAGAACCCCAAAACCCGGCTCCTTGCTGTCCTCGTGCCAGTCCATCTCCCCACGCCCGGCCCGTGTCTGATCTTCCACATAATTAGTTTTGTTTTGGAAATGTCATTTTTTAGCGGCGTAATTATTTAATGAATGTAATTGTTTGTTTTGCTTCAAGTAGTGGAGATTAGGGTAATTTCCAGCTTGAGAGTTTGACTGGAGGTGGATGAAGAAATTTCAGTGAAGTCAGGTAAAAGCGAGAGATTACATCAGCATGAGAGAACGTCAAAGTGAAAAATATGTATTTGATAGCCTCTCGATTTTGTTCAGACACTTGTGGACTTGGATGGTTTTCGATAAAAACCGGCACCACGGGAGTGCTGAAACTATGATTTCTTTCAAATCAGTTACATGAAAGTAAGACCTGTAGGTTGCTTGGAGATGTCTTTTGAAGTACCGAAGGCGATTTCATCGCTTGGTCTGCGACTTTTGGACAGAGGCTTTTGGGAGGACTTTGGAGCGAGGGAGGGTTTTCTAAGTTCCCCAGTGTTTTTGGTTGCTTTAAGTTAACTTTGAAATGAACCTCGAAAGTTTGCGCATGTGCCAAAAATGAATAGGCTATGCTTATGATGTGATGACGTGGCATGAAGCATGGGGCAGGATAATGACAAAGTGGTATAGGAACCTACAGGCCAGCACAGTCACCAAGAAAACACCTTATGCAGATGTCGCCAAACGTCGGCTATGACCCCACAGTCTAAATGTCATTAAAACCTTTGACAACCGTGCCATTGTGAACTCACTGCAGTTGCTCAGTTCTCCCATTGCCATAATGTGGAAATTGCCGTGGTAATTTTGAAAATATCCATATCTAGAGGCTGGAGTGAGCTAGCTGTTGTGTGATGCCTTCCCTGCCACTGGCCCACTCAAACATTGGAGTGGTCCCCCTAGTGGAGGGAGGTATGGAGTGCACACAGGGACACAGGGGGTGGTACATGGAGGTAATGGCCCTGAGAGAACCCCTCCCTCAATAAATAACCATGGTGGCTGTATAGTTGTTTAATTCCTCTGCCCCAGGCCTGTATATGGATATTAAAATAGGAATTAGTGAATGGTTCGGTAGAGAAAACGACATGCGTGTAATTAAAGCACGGTTGGAATGATTGCTTTGCCTTTTAATTTTGATGTGTAGTTTATATATAAGCTCTTATAATGCTCAGAGTCGTGTTCCTGCACCCATGACAAAGCAGCGAGAAGCTGCACCACTCGATCCATAATCACTTAATTGATCTTCGTCAGCTGGAACAAAATAATTAACGCGGGGGAGGAAAGTAAATGCAGTTGTTGCTGAGCGGTGCCAGAATTTCTGGCAACTTCTGAGCCCACCTCGTGTCCCAGCAGGGCATAAGTTGCACGTTTGGGCGCACTCTACAGGTCGTCCGCCTGAAGTGCGGCTTCCTGTGTGGGCAAGGTGTGGTTCTGTGTGGGTGTTGCGTGGGTGCAGGGTGAAACTGAGCTTCGGAGGTACTCCTAATGGTGATGTTTTTGCCAGTGTAGTTAGAACTTGCCGCAAAACTGTCACTAGATTCTGTAGTTAATGGATCACCTCTCACTCCAGGGGCCACTTTCGGATCAGCTTGAGGCTGAACGGTTTGTGACAAGTCGCTTTGCCTTTTCGGAGAGTAGTAAATGGCAGGTGGCTGTTTAACACCAATGCCGTTTACGCGTGTCGTTAAAGAGGCGGGTTTCTGGCTGCCTTTGCATCTCTATTATGCGACCAGTCGGCACAGAGGAGGATCCTGGGTAACGGCTTCGTGTGGATTGGAGGTTGCAGCAGCCAGCTGGTGCTGGTGATTGTAATGAGGGTGGTTTGGTTGCCTGCATGGCTCCAAACCTCCAGAGGTTGGAGGTTAGACTACATCCTGAGTCCACAGGCACATTTTCTTCCTGCCTTCATATGAAATAACACCAGGAGATTTTCAAACTCCTGGTCTGAGTGATATAAAACGTCTTTGTTTGGAATTTATGGATAATCGGCACGACTGGATAATTTTTGGTCAGATGAACGAGCATCACAGGGAAATCCGTTCTGGGGCTGGAGCTTCCACCAGGAGGCGCTGTGAGTCTTTCCCCCTGTGCACGTATGCGAGGGTGTGTGAGGAGACCTGTATTTTCATCAGGAGCCGAGCTGATCGCTACCCTGGAACTCCTCTGCAGAGTGTTTTCCTTCCAGCATGTTCCGGGGCTACGCAACATACAGGATCACAGTCCAGCTCTGCAGTACCCCCGCCCCCCCCCCGCAGATACTGCATCCCTCCATCTTTCAAACTCTTATTTTGAGCCGGATTGGCGGGGGTGGGAGCCTGTCACAGGTAGCACAGTCCACAAGGTAGAGATACACGGGCAATTTATACATCATCATAATGTGCTGCTCAGCTGTGCTGGCCTGCACAGTTTTTCTATGGTGGCACATCAGTAGTCTGTCCCAAGGTGTCCTGTCTCTCACTAAACGACTGTCACGAGGACTGTTCTAGGAAAATGTTTAATGCTAATTGTGGAAATGACACTAGTCCATCAGCCTATCAATTATGTATGCTCATTTTAACTGGCAGACATTTTCATAGTAGGGGATTTAGTCATGCATAATGCAGGGTCCCTCCACTGCATCCTCATCTGCCGTCCTGCTTTTGAAAGGCCCGATATTCCTTTGTGAACTACGGAGGTCTTTGTGGCTTTAATTGGCTCCCTGACCGTGGAGACGGGGCTCAGGTCGAGATGGCGGCTCAGTGCGAGCGTGACTCTGCAGCACCTCGCCTTCGGCTCTCCGCCCACCTCCTAGACCGGCGCACGAGTACTGGAGGGTCGAGATCTGGTCGCCAAGGCTGGGAGGGAATGCCACCGGGTCGCCCAGCGAGACTGCAGTGGCTGCAGTGCAGAGGACGCAGATCTGTATTTAGGAATGTGGACCAGTTAAAGCACAAATCACATGACCCCTGCTGAGCGCTCACTGGCTGCAGACGGAGCCCCCTTACCTCCATCCTCTTATGGACTGTACCCCTCTTAGAAGAACAAACATGTACGTGTCTGTTTTCAGACCTTTAAGCTGTCCTCTGGATGCTTCCCTCAAGCTGGCATCATCCATCAGGGTACTTGGCCTGAGGAGAGATGGATTGCTGCTCCCACTGTTCTCAAGCATCTAGAAGTGTCCTGATGGGCCCCCAGGGACTCCATGTTCTTTTCTACCACATCAAAAGGGATCATTTTATATGTTCATACTGGCATCCTTAACCCTACAATCCAGTGCTACTTTATGGTTTATGTGCTTTAAATTGCCCTTAATATCCTCACAACCTTTCACTCATGGTCCAGTCACTAATGGCGAGGCTTCTGAACATGAAATGCGGTTCGCGCCGTCGCTGCTCTGTGGTGGGCAGGGGCGGGACCACAGGGGCACTAGCTGAAAGCTGATTGGCCACAAATACCTTGGCTGAAAGCTGATTGGCCCCGGAATGCCCCTTCCCCTGTCACTCACTGATTCAAAACATATCATTGGTTGGCCCCACTTACCCCCCCACCTTTCAAATTGTAATAATCTGTAATAGGCTCAGTGCATCACATGCCTCTTGTCACACGTTGATTTACTCCCAATATCGGGATGTCAGGGCCTGATTTGCACACTGGTGCTGCTCTCTGCCTGCATTAAAATCCAGAGAGTTGCTTACCGCTACAAACCCAGATCTATTAACATCTGTTTGCTTAACTGGGAAGCCGCAAGTTCGACACAGACCGAAATATTGATTTAATTTTCATGTTATTAACGAGGGTGTAATCACACACATGGGGGGGGGAGGTAGAGAGGTTTAGTGGAGCGTGACGCATAGGGGGGTTAGCGGCTGGCACGAGAAGTCGGGTTCGATTTCCAGCCTCCATCTCATTTCTCTTTCTCTGTCTTGTCCCCCCCCCCCCGTTCAGAGTGAGGCTGAGGACACAATACAGGAGACCTTGCAGTCAGATGCCCAGAGTCTAGAACCAAATAAAGACTCCAGTGCTGCCTTCCAGGTAAGACCGCCGCTCCCTGAGCGCCGCAGTGCACCGGAACCTTCCGTGGTCTGTTTTTGGCTGTCTGCATGCCAGAGTGAAGGGTTTGGGTTTTGCTGGCTCGGTTCTGTGGCACCCCCACCCCGTTTGTGGGAGGCGCAGGAATTGCTCCGCTGTCCCGGGGGCTCTCGGGGATGAGTCAGCGAGCCTCTTCCCCTCCAATCTCCCTGACGACAGCGGGACAGGGCCTGCCGCCTCCCTCCCCCATCCACGGGAGTGACACGCGTGTTATATATTCCTCCTCGTGAGCTGGCGAACACGCCGGCATCAGTCCTTGAAGGAGGAATCTCACCCGTGTGACTCGGAGGTGGCAGCAGCCTCCTGGGACCCTTGGGAGGGCTGTGGTGTCGAGGAGGCCGGAGCCTGTGGCGACCGGCGCCGCCCTGGTGGGCTGGTCCTCATTAAAGCTGCATGCAGCATTCGGTCAGGGTCCCTCATATGACCCACCCTGCGCTTACCCCATCTCCACTGGGACTGGCACTGGGCTCCCACAGTCCAGGGGAGCTACAGCTACTGGGCCCACGTCCCTTCAGCAGTGAGAAACCTAACAGGGGGGAGAGGAGTCTTTGAAACCCACCATGGGCAGAATCGCGGAGCGCTGTCAGTCACCAGAGGGACCGGACTGCTTTAATCGGCACCGTTGGGTTAAAGTGGACAGTGATGGAGAGTGCGGTAATGTGCCCCCCCCCCCCCCCCCCCCAGCCACGCTTCTGATAAGACCTGGTATGGGTTCTGAGCGCTGAAGAACAGCCGCCGCAGAGGTATTTGTCACGGAGCCGCGGGCTCTCGCTAAGATGCCTGCCTTTGTGTGACATTTCTCTGCCAGGTGGAGGCGCTGTTGAGGGAGGTTCAGGAGTTGAGGGAGGAGCTGAGGAGTAAAGAGGAAACCATCTTGCTGCTGACTCAACAAATGGTGAGAGATCTGAAGTGGGATGTTCCTGGGAAAGCCTTGTAACTTGCTGTTTTTCTGTAACTGTAAGCTAATGGTGAAGGATCCCCCTGAAGCTGGATACAGTGTTCAGCACAATTAAAATAATTACTGAGTGGTGTTAAGCAGCTAGTGTTAATTTCATTACATAACTGTTACGGGGTATTTAAGGTTGTGCTGCTAGACAGAATCGAGCTACCCAAAAAATATGTATTTTGTGGACTGGATTTCTTTGGTTTTTTTAAAAGCTGTTCAAGGTTTTTTCAGCGTTTTGAGAGAGAGACGGCCAGGCTTTTCCTGTCCTGTGATTACAGAGAGTCTTCAGAGATCTCCTGAGAAGACTGGGCTTGCAGAGAATGGGGAGTTTGGGCCATCATAGTGGATTTTCCAGTGGTTTAACTGCAGAAAGACCTTATGAATGCATTTCCATGTTTCCCTGTTGTCAGTGCAGCCCACTCCTGAATCTACCTGGGACATTTTGGCTTTGATGTGAATAACCACCTTCTGTGTGACTCATTACTGCATTACCAGGCTCCTGTCCTATCTGCCCAGCACCTGGCCCGGCCGCGGCCCACTTCGCTCCGGTCCAGTCGGCTCATTAGCTAATGGTGCCTCCCCCGCCATGAGCTGGCCACTGTTCTGTCCTCCAGGCACAGTCCGAGCGCTGGAATGTTCTGCCACTGCCGCTGCCGCCAGAGTTGCCACCAGGCTGTTATGGCCGATTTGCATGCCTACACGCTCTTGATTCTCGGGTTGTGATGGTCTGGGGGGGGGGGGTGCGGGGGGGCACTGCCTTGACCTGAGCCTGCTGGTTCTGCTCAGACCTGCAAGCCCC
>JAODJU010000041.1:11977502-11991523 GCA_026776725.1 Gnathonemus echidnorhynchus
AAATGTAATGGAGTAAAATAAAAAGTATGCATTATTATTTTTACTTAAGTAAAGTACAGATACGTAAAAATGTACTTGAGTACAGTAACGATGTACAAATACTTTGTTACATTCCACCACTGTTAGCCAATGATATATTTTGAATCAGTGAGTGATAGTGGAGGTGACACCTTGGGAACCAATTATCTTTCAGCTGGGTTCAGTGTCCCGCCCCTGCTTGACAAGAAAAACTTTTTTGTTGCGATTACAGTTTAAAATTCTGAACAGAGGACAGAGCAGGGTGCCAAAGTGGCTTTAAATCACACCAACCCCCCCCCCTCACCAATATAATTTTTTTCTGAAGAATGGGTCTTCTCTGAGCCTGGCAATTACCAAGGAGACAGGAGAACTGGAAATATTTCGAGTCCGGCAGCAATTTCCTGGTTGCTCAGATGGAGAAATCTCAACCAGACTAATTTCAGAACCAAGCAAGAAAAGCTTGACTGACACACCTGTTGGAGAAGCTTTCAGTGCCTCCGCCAGCTACTCCTCGCTTTATGACTTAACTCAGCTTATTAAATTTGTAGTGCTGTTTGGTTCCCTGTTCTACGTACCTCTTGTGGGTTTATCTTTGTACCTTTTTCACTGAGTTTTAACCCCTTTTTGGGACTGCAGCTCACAGCACTGTCCTATGAATAACGCATGATTAAAGATTAAACTGGTGTGTGCGATGTCGTTGATATTAGCTTGATCTTAATCAGTGGTTTTCCACTGAATCCACAGCCCCCCTCCCCCCCAGTTTTGGATTCTCGTTTCATATCGCCACCTGCATGTCTGAGTCATGTAATTGCGGGCTTTATAATTAGCTGACAATAGAAGCAGGTGCGTAGGTGGTAGAAAAGAACAGAAGTGTAGCTTGGGGTGGGGGGGTGGGGGTGTCTCAGGACCACATGTTGAAGCACCACTTCAGAAAAATACAAAGCGCTGATTAAAGAAATGATGCTGAGGGTAAAATGTATGGCGTTGTGGCTCACTGGGCTTCCCTCTTACCTCACGTCACCAGGGTTGTGAGTTCACGTCCCACTCTGCGTGGGGGCAGTTTGCATGTTCTTTACGTGTCTGGTTCCCCCATTTCCTCCTGCATTCCAAAGACATGCAGTTATGATACCTGGCTTCTCCGCACTGCCGTCCTACGTCCCATACTGCCACAGGCAGACCAAACACCGTGACGGGATATTCCATCAAAACTGCGTCTCTTGGCTTCTGTTTTATCTCATGACAAACTGTCTTCCTTCAGTTATGCTTAGTTTTGAATAAGTACACTATTATTTTCCTACTTACTACACACATGGTTGGACAGTTGAAAAACTCTGAACCCACTTTTCTCAGTGTAGTAACTGTGTTTTGCCTCATTAGAACAGTTTAATGGACTGGTGTTCCATTCAGGATGTCCCCCCCCATTCAGAGAAAGTTGGTGGATGATGGATGGATGGACGGATGGATGGATTTGTTCAGCCAGCATCGTGAAATAACACACACCTGGCGATTCCGGCATCTGGCTCCCTCCAAAGGTTCTTCGCGCTGGATCGAGACCCAATGACAGGAAAGTCCCAGCTGTGGTCACCCACAAATAAGCTTTCATTCCCCGTCAGAGCTCAGCACCAGACGGAATATTGCAGCCGAGTGTTTGTCGGGTAATTTCCCTGGCAGCTACACACAAACAGTGTGACAGGGCAGCAGCCGATCAGGCGGGTGTGAACATTGCGGGGACCGTGACTGTGTCATCTGATGACTTTGCTAATTTAATAGAAAGGCCGCAAGCCAAATAATACATGACATTGAGGCACTCAAAGAGATTAAATAAAGGCCTCTAGTCGCTTTTCAGAGCCACAATACTCCTGGAAGAATGAGCTGATGTTTTCTGTGTTGTTGTTCACTCTGCGACTACGGAATTCGTTAAAGTGTTCAGAATCGCTTCTTGGTCAAGCCGTAGAGGCCTGACACCTGCAGGACACACTTGGTTGAATAATACTGTTCATTCAGAATCTTTGTTTTGGGACTGGAGTGAGTTTTAGTGAGCTGCTGTTTGAATTTTCTGAGGAGAGATGGGGCAAGTCGTCTTGGGTTGGACAGTTGAAGGACTGTGACGGTTTATACCCGTCCATTTTTCAAGGCTAAAAGTATAAAGTGATGTTTTCTGTAAACCCTGGAAAGAGTCACTAACTCCCCAGTAAACCTGGGGTGTTTTTCAATACCAAGAACTCAAAGATCATACTTGATGTCTTGGCAAGAGCAGTTTTGTTAACTTTCTTCCCAAGAACGAACTTGGGGTGCAATGAATCATGGGATTGGTCTCATTTGGTGAGGATGCAAGTGATGTATTCTTGATATCTGGGGGGGGGGCAAGAATGACATCCAGGGATTTTTATGATCCTCTGTACTTCTGTTCTTGGAACTAGGAACTGCTCTTTGGCAGTGGGAAATGATGTAAAACGGGTACATGAGAACACAAGTATGGTCAAGTACACATATTGCAAAACAGCCCTATTTTCTCTTTGCCCATTCCTATGTCACATGGTTCCATTCCCCAATCTGAAGAGAGGGATTCTCAGCAGCATCCAGTAGGAGGAGGAGACCCATTTCCAGGCCACGCCCACACAGATTCATGCCTGGAAGTAACCTCTCTTTGGACAGTTACATTTTCCCTGACACAATTCAACTGCAATGAGAACAATCATTACGATGTGTCTTTTAAATCATGTGAGACTGGGCACATCCTGAACTTTCCCTTCCTGTCTGTTGTGGATACTTCTTCTGCAGATTGATCCATTTCTGGATCACCTCTTTTGCCCCCTGGTGGCCCAGTGGTCCGTTAACAGAATGCAGAGATTCACGAGGCCCCTCCTTCTCGATGATTAATACAAAACCGTCCAACCGCCTCATTTATGATGCTGTGACGTGCACCACCTTGGGAAGTGAGGCACAGGTGCGTCTGTTGTTGCAGAGAAATGGACACTGGGGAGATTTCTGGCATCTCTGGCCACCTGGTAGCTTACACCGGCAAGGCCAGATGTCTACTTAGTGGGCTTCCAGGGTGGGGCGAGTTTCATTTCGGCTAACGGGACATCTGCTCCCTCTTCTTGGGGCGCCCGCGTTTGAGGGGAGTTTAATAATCGCCGACAGGGTCCTTGCACAGTTTTAATCAATATATCCTCTTTCTGTTAATGAGGATTGTGATACGTGGAAGGAGGCTGTTTAATGCATCTCTACCAGCATGGAGTCCCTTAATAAAGTCAGTTAGACAGCCGCTAGGTCTTTGCATGGATATGTGAGAATATAACACTGGAAAACGCAAGGCAGAGGGCAGCATGGCAGTGAGAATTGCTCAGTGAGTGTAACCATTAGTGGGACATGATCAGGGTTAATGCAAAACAACAGGGGTCCTGCTGTTGTACCTTTGAGTGGAGAGTGAATTGTTTGAGCAAAATATCAGGCTGAAAATTGGCTTTGAAGTTGCTTTGCATAAAACCAAATTATGATGTAACACTGAAGGGATCCTGTCGCATCACAAAAACACTACATTGGTGTGAGAAGTGGGACTAGAACCTATGTGAGTGATAAATCGAACATGGGGGTTGCCTGTATGGTGATAGGGTTAATGCTCCCTTAATAACCCAAAGCCTCTATTCAGCTGCTAAAAATCCTGTTCGGTTTCTCTCTTTACCTTCAGATAGCTTTTCTGAAAAAAATTATTTCTTTACCTCATTTTCTTCATCTGCACAATTTTTGATAGGCAGTCCCATCAGGATTTGAAATATGAGAATCTCAGTTTTTTATTTGAATGTTAAGCGGTTACCTTGCTGTATTCCAGCCTAAAGGCCTGAGTAAGATGTGCCTTTTTTTCTAGCAGGCAAAAATAGAAAATGCTGATCACTTTGAAATTCCAGTCGGCCATGTTGGAGGCGTCCTCGTTTGGTGTCGGGGTCGGTGCTGACCCGCGCGGGCCAGGGCGGGCTGGCCGTGTGTTGACCTGTGTTACAGAAGCAGAGTGTCATTTATGGCCTAGTGAGTTACGGCACTGCTAGCTTTCTAATTCCTAGCTTCTCTGCTGCTCAATTACACCGTTCCTAGTGTTTCGTAGAGTTAATGCATTCATCCAGCAGTGAGAGGGTTTTAAAAGTAAATGGACTGTAAAGGAAATTGTAGTTGTAATAAAATCAATGAATTCGGGTCACTTTTGGTAAATCGAATAGAATTTTTGCCTTTTTTAAAATAAAATTAAATTTTGGGGTTTATAACTGCCACCCAAGCTCACTATGTGAAACTCATTCTAATATCAGGGGTGATTCAAGAGTTTTTTAAGGTGGGGTGCCATAACTCATACAGAGGGGCCGACCTTAACATTAGCCAAGGATGTGTTTTGAATCTGTAAGTGACAGGGGAGGGGCCACTCCAGGGAGCCAATCAGATTTCGGCTGAGGGCAGTGCCCTTGTAGCCCTGCCCCTATATATATATGCCCTTGAATCTTGTAATGCTGCTGTCTAGTGCACTATACTTGTTAAGAGCAGCGGAACAGGCCTGGTGTCGAGTGTGACTCACTTGGGGTTTCAGGGGACCCATGTTGTTGGTGTTAGAAAGCAGAGTGTGACAGATGGCCTTTTATAAATGACAATAACAGTAGTCTTCCAAGGGTTGACCTGCTGGCTCACTGGGCACCACTGGAGGCCGACCCCCCGGGGCTGGAGATTCATATCAGTACTCCTGAGTACGCAGGTATTGCAAAAGACAAAACCTGGGGAAAAAAACACATGACTGGACATCCTGGCATTGCTAAACAGCCTGTAATACATGCATTTGCGTGTGTGTGTGTGTGTGTGCGTGTGCGCGGGTATACCTTACCTTATGGGGACACAATGTCCCCACAACGTGATGAATACCAGTTTTTTTTCTCCTATGGGGAAAAAAACTCAATTTAATAAAAATCTGTGACTGCAATGAAAAAGCCAAAAATACAATTTTGCTTGGTTACTTATGGTTATGGTTAGGGCTGGGTAGGGGTTAAGGTTGTCATAGTTAGCGTTAACGCTAGCAGGGCTAGCGGTTGTCATAGGTTGTCATAGTTAGCAGGGCTGCGCAAAGACATGACCAGGCCCTTGAAGAATTCTACCGAATGGGCCCCCTCCCTTCTCCAAACCAAAGCTATTGTTATCCACACTGACATACTCATGCCCCTGCATGACTGGGGGAGGCAGACTGAGGCCAGTTGTTCTGTTAGGGGGGTCAGATACATTTGACCTTAATGTCCTCATGTACCCGTTTTACCATGTATTACTTACACTAGATTGCCATCATTAGGAATCATAAGTCAGTTTTGAAAACCAGTGTTATTTATGCAATACTTTGCAGTCACATTTTACAGTTTTTACAAATATGTACTTAACTCTGATTCCTCGTTTAGACTGTCTTGCTTCCACAAGCTTGATTATCTTTTTCTGTCGTTAACTTTGCTTTTCGCAAACTGAAGCCACTCGACCACCCAGTGCCCCCCCCGCGTTAAGAGTCCGTCAGGAATATGCGCTTACGTTTGTGTCTTGCCTGTTCCCAGCGCACAAAATTTCAGCCCACATATATAAATGTAAATAAAAATAATAGTAATAATAATGATACATTTATTTCTGACCCAAGTAGCAAACGTATTTATGGGGACCACAGGGGAGGACCATGGATGATGTCCGAGGGGCACTGGCCCCCCAGGCCTCTCCCCTGAACCGCACTTGTCCCTAGTGTCTGGGCCCCTGAAAGGCCCCCCCCCCCCCCATTATGAGTAGTCCTGTGTGTCCCGATGATCAGGCACACCATTCATTGTGCCCCCCCCCCGAGCATGCTGGGATAAGCTTCAGGCGCACCGTGACTCTGTAATAGATATGCAGTTGCAAGATGGAGGGAATAATGGTGAAGGGCCCCCACTGCATCCGCTTTCCTGATCTGAAGTAGTTCACTCTCCATTCCCTCCCCAGAGACTGCTGGGTTTTAATACCGTTATGCGGTATAAACATTCGGTGTCTGCGCAGCTCTGAGATGAGGATCTCAGCTCCTCGTCGAAAGCTCTCAAAATATGTGTGACTAAATAGGCACTTGCTTGATTTCGCCTCGGGAATCGTACTCCTCTGCACCACTTATCTGAAAGGCTTTTTGTTTTTTTCTTCTTCTATGGGCTGTCAGCGATGGAAATTTTTAAACAGCTTGTTGTGAAATACAGTATTTTGTTCTAATAATTGTACACTGTAATGGGAGAGGAATTTAATTATTAGCATGATAACGCTAAATGTGTGAATCATCAAGTCGGCACGGAGCACGTTGCTTAACGAGGCGGCAGGCCTCTGGGGAGTTCCGGGTTTTTCCTGAAGACGTACACAAACAGGCCCCGCTCACTTCTGAGAGAGTCGCTCTGATTGCACGATGGAGCAAGGAGGGAGTCTGTCCCTTTTAGACGCGCACTGTCCATCCTTCTGGAAGGTACCGGCTATACTGAACCTGCGATGTGCTCTGCCTTTTCACTGCGGTCCCGCCCATTTCCACTGACCGTCATAGATGTTTATCAGAAAGAGCCCGGTGGCCTCTACACCGAAACCCATCAAGCCCACAGCGCATATCGAGACGGATCCGACAGTGTATCGGAAATGGGCGTCGCCGGAATGTTTGGCCGGGGCCCCAGCCGCCTGCCCGCTTTGCAGTGACTGATCTGGCCGACGTCCTTCCCAATGGCGCCAAGAGATGCTTAATATTTCATGGCTGACCCAGAAGGACCCAAAGAGGCTGTTTGCTTTGAATTCTTTTAGTGATTGTAACTGAGCCACTCTGCAGAGGTTTGTGGGGGGTGGAGATCCTTTCTGTGGCAGCTACACTTCCAGGATCTCGGAAGCTTAGCAGTTCCTGGAAATTTCCCCATAAACAGCAGAGACTCAACCGCTCGCCCGTTCATTGAATATCATCTTCACCTCAAACCCAGCCTTTGTATTAAAGCTGAAATCGGATTTCATTATGCTTCACCACATAGCTTTCTGAGGTGTTTGCCGTGTGGCTGCTATAACCTCTCATAAGCATTCGTGACAGTCTTCACAGTATTTATATTTATTTGACATGCCATTTCTGTTTGCATGGTATAGACTGTGCCGGGTCCTAACTGAGGCTGCCCACGCTGTGCCTGTCTGGGTCGGCCCGTCAATAAAGCTCACTGCCGCTCTGCCACGTTTCCAGGCCCCGCTATGAACTATCGACTGGCTCGGTGTGGCGCGTATTCTCGCTGGAGATGGCCTGGCCAGTGCCGTTCGATACCGAGCCGGAGTCTGCCGTGGGTGTGGATGGTGGAATTTGGAGCGTGCCGGGTGCGATAACAGCAGACATCTCTGAGGGCTCGCCCCTGTGATTCTTGTGCGACGGATCAAAGCATGCAGGTCTTCAGAGGCTTGTGTTGCTGTGTTTGTAGATCCAAGCCGCAGAACAGTGTAGGCCTGGTGACCGTAACAGTGACGCCCCCCTCCCCCGCATCCCAACAGTCAAATGTCACCTGACCAAAAAAGAACAAAATGCTTTATTTGCCATTTCTACAAGTACATTGGAACCCTTCTTTTCACATATGTCATCTCGATATCTTTTGCGACAAAGACACACACAAGAGCAAAGCTTGGGGTCAGAGCACAAGGTCAGCCAGCTTACAGCGCCTCTGGAGCAAGCTAGGGTCAAGGGTGTTGCTCACGGGCCCAACAGTGGCATCCTGCCAGCTGCAGGATTCGAACCTACGACCTTCCAATCACAGTCACAGAGTCCTGACTGCCTGAGCTGCACACTGCTAAAGCTTGTGATGAAACGCCACCATGATAATAAAGTATCAATTTTAATTATTATTTTTATATTATTATTATGATCACGAATGTCTGGGCGGGGACCCAAGTGACCAATCTGAAAGCCGTGCATACAAATGTTACGAGTGAGACCCTACGACATAAATGTTGAATAAAGTATAAATATTTCAGTAGTGCTGCTTTTTTTTGGTAAAAAGTGCATTATTTACCGTTCACCCATTAAACGAAAGACAAACTGAAATTGTGGTGAAATACTGAACTTTCCACTCAAACTTTAGTAAAAGTTGAGTTCTGAAGCCTCTCCAGATATGTGACCTTTCTCGAACTCCTCCTTGAACCCTTCCTGCCTGACATTTATTGTGGAGGTGTTTTCTTTTTTGGTGGCATGATTAAGCGAAATGTCTCGGCATAAATAGGCCGTTCTGTGCATCGTGCTCCCCTGCCGGAGCATCGGAATATGCTTACGTGCCCAAATCGCGGGTTGACGGCACAGCGCAGTGTGTGCGATTGGGACGTACCCCAGCTCTGCCGGCACCCCATGGCCTCGGCTCGATCGAGGCCCGGGAGCTGAAGGCACTGGGCCCGGGCAGCTGATGCGAGCACGTTTCTTGTCCATTCACTGGAGACGAGTGTGAGCGCGATCACATGCACAGATGCTGACGCGCATCCAACGATGCTGAGTGCTGTTGCTAGGCAACCCCACTGCTGAGGATCCGGATTTTGGGTTGGGTATAGGAAAATCTATGTGGACTGGTTAGAGGTTACAAGGTTTCAATTTTGGGTCTTAATATGACTAAATTCAGATTTGTCCTGTGCCTGTTTTAGCACAAATTGTGCCTATTGTGTCATTAATATTCAAATCAGTGTTTATACAGAACTACATTTGATGAATCAAATCAGAAATTAAAAGTAAATTGTAAGAAATGATGAACATATCCTAGCTTCTAAGCCTTGGAATTGCATTACCTGAGGGAAGACCTGCCTGATCTAAGCGATATACAGTACCAGTCAAAAGTTTGGACACCTACCCATAGAAAGGTTTATTTGGACTATTCTCTACATTTTAGAATAATTGTAAAGACATCAAAACTATAAAATAACATATATGCAATTAGACACTGACAAAAAAAGTATAAACAAAAAATGTATTTGTTGTGGGGGGCAGCTCCATGGGTTGGGACTAAGAAGGTTGCTGGTTCAAATCCCGAGGTCGGCAGAATGATCTTACCATTGGGCCCTTCAGCAAGGCCCTTAACCCCAACTGTTCCAGGGGCAGGCAGACCCTACTTTCTCCTCTATGGAGGTGGCCTCCTGGGATGCTTTCCCAGCTGTCCTGAAGAAGTTCCGACATATATGCTGAGCACTCATTGGCCACTATTCCTTCACACTGTGGTCTAACTCCTCCAAAACCATTTTTTCTGTGTATAGGTCTCGTGGTCATATGATATGACACTATCACTCTCCTTTGTAGGTGACTTGGTGTGTCCAGACTTTTGACTGGTGTTGTATATAGGTTCTTAACAATCTGAATAGCTTTCAGCTGGCAGAGCTAATACATTGTTTTCATAACCAGTTCTGGACAGATACACATTATTGTTTTATCCCAGTTCCCAGGACACCTGACCTAAGCAATCATGACCTTTAAATATCTTTCTGGGTACTGGGATAAAACAGAAATATGGATCTGTCCAGTGTGGTTGGGTTTGGTTTGGGGAACACTGAGTTTATATTTTGTGAGGCCTCTTATCAAACAAGATTTCATTGTGTGAGTTTGGACCTGCACTGATGACCCAAAACCATACAGGTTGCTATTTTTCACTAACTAGTTTTCAAAAAGGTTTTTATGAACATCAAGAGCTGAAGTGAATCTCTGAGCCGTACATTGCTTGGCTAACCCCTTTATTGTTGTGGATAGTATGTTTTAATGCCTAAAAAGTCATATTCGGAACTGATTTAAAGCATCAAGGGTGAAATAAAAAGGAGCCCCAAAATACCTGGCATGTAGATATTTATGTAATATAAAACAAAGGAGCCTAAAATAGCTGGTATGTAGGTATTTATGCAATACAAAACAAAGAAGCCTAAAAATATCTGTTATGTGGGTATTTGTGTAATATAAAACAAAGGAGCCTAAAAATACCTGTCATGCAGGTATTTATGTAATACAAAACAAAGGAGCCTAAAATATGTTATGTGGGTATTTATGTAATATAAAACAAAGGAACCTAAAATACCTGTCATGTAGGTATTTATGTAATATAAAACAAAGAAGTCTAAAATACCTGTCATGTAGGTATTTATGTAATATAAAACAAAGGAACCTAAAATACCTGTCATGTAGGTATTTGTGTAATAGTTTTCAGTTCAACATCTGCTGTTCTCATGAGCACGCTGGCTGATTGTGTTGCTCCTCCTGAGCTCTTGTAGTTCAACAAGTGGAGTGTTGGGCTAACAACACAGAGGTTGTGGGTTCACATCCCAGGGGACACACAAAAATTAAACGCTTCCTTCTACGCAAGTTGCTTTGGATAAAAGCATCATAAATATGAATAAAATGTTTCTGCTCTTTAGTGGTTTTACTTACTGATTTCCTTTAATTGCTAATTTTGATAAAGAGGGATAGATAGAATATCATTATGCATTAAGGAAATGCAGCATTGAGAAAATCTGTTGCTCAGGTATGTATATCTGGTGCTTTTATATGTGAACACAATAATGCAGACCGATCAATCAACAATCAATGAATTACAAAACAAAGGTAGAATTCTGTAAAACGTGTGACTAAATAAATCCAAATTATTACATACAAAATATCATTACGTGTACTAAATATTTCTTAAATATGGGATTATTTATTCAATTAAAGTTTGTTTTAATCTTGCTTTCAGCAATATTTATTATTTTGAGGAATGCTAATGTACCTAAATTAGTTGCCTTTGGCACCTCAACATAATAATTCCCCCTCAAAGAATACGTTAATAAATGTATTTAGCATATATTTGTTGATAAATGTGTTTTGGACAAGGTTAGTTATTCTGTGACATACAGCCTAGATTTGTTTTCTGAGACATGAGATGGGAACATACATCAAAAACAGAAGCTTACAAAACCTGGAATCAAATGTGTGACATTCACCTTTTACACATTTAATAATCCTCATTGTTTTTTCATGTTGCACGAAAAACGAAACCGAGACACTGGACGTCCAGATGCCCGCAGTGCCAGTGCACCGCCAGTGCGAGCACCGCCAGTGCAGTGCCACCTTAAAGGCCACCGTGCGGCGTCCAATCACAGGCATCGAGGTGCCTGAGGAGCCATTCACCCTGATAGCTGGAAGTTAGTCAAGCCGATGAAATATACAGCCATTAAAATGTGCTGGGGAAAGTAAAGGATCCTGTTTTATTGTGAATCGTTGTTGGCATAACAACGGCAATGAAAAAAATAATTATCATAATTTACTGTGGACACAGGGATGCGTTTGGTAAGAAGCAACTGAAATGGAACTACTTAGCATAGATTTTGTGCACATTTACATTTTTACGGTTTAATCATTGCAAATAAAACAACTAAAAACAAAACAAAAAAAAAGACAACATTTGGGACATTTGCTTGAAAGCTACAGCGGTGTATTTATAGTGTGTCTACCTTTGTTTTGCAGTGCTGGATGCGAGGTCTGACCGTTCCTTTCGCTCTCTCCGCCACGCAGCTGCAGCTCTGCCCTGCAGTCTACCTGTTTGTTGCATGCGGTTACAGGAATGTGGTGGCTACCGAGATCCATAATGCTTTGCGACAGTAGGGGTTTGCAAAGGCTGAGGTCTAAACTGTTATCCTGCGTCTCATCTCCATTCATCCCTCAATCACTCCACCCCCCTCTCCCTCGCCCGTATCCCTCCCTGTAAGGTGTGCTTGTCTCCTTACCCACCACTGCGGTCTATCGTTTTTCGGTTTAACATCTCAGGTTTCGTTCTCCGATGGGCCCAGTGCTTCGTGGCAATTAGTCTCTCGGTGTGCTGCACTTTGATATGAGCCACCTCGTGTTTTTTTTTTTTTTGACGTTACCTCTGCTGCTAATCCCACCTGCTCTTCCTTTGCCATCCTTAATAGAACAGAGGCCCGCGATGTTATGCTTGAGAATTACAGTTGCTGTGGCAACCGCTGCAGGACCAGAGAACAGTATTTTTTTTTTGCCTATGGATCCAGATGGGAAGACCAGACTGTGCTGTGATCGCCCCCTTCAGGAGGGTCAACCCACCTTGCTTCAGTCACACCCCTGAGTGTACCCACCACAGCAACGTTTTTAGCTTGTCCTAAAGCTGAGATATTGTTTAAAATTGTAAACATCAAAAAAAAAATTTAAATAACTGGAAGGTAACTATGTGCAGTGGTCACTTTACATGAAAGCGGAGAGGCCTGACACAGAGAGAGAGGGGAATCTGAGGAAGATTACAAAGGAGACGGGATCAAACAAACAGGTATTCAGGCTGGCTCACAAAAGCTTTTACTTTTTACTTTGGCGCTTCAAAAGAGAAGAAATCATGGCCCAACACGCAGAACCAGGGGATCATTCTGTTAAACTGCTGTGGCACAACACAACAGATGTCCTTTACTCACAGAAAATTAGCCTCGATGTATGACCAGCCTAAACCCCGGACCTGGACAAACATCTCCACCTCCATCCTTATCCAGAGCCGGTGATGGTTGGTGGGGGAGCGGGGTGTTCGTGGGGGGGGGGGCGTTATGTTTTCATCATTCTTTTCAGTAGACTCTAATATCAAGGTCAGAACTGACTTTTCCATAAGTACCTGTGCTGTCTACTTTACTGCGAGTATCGAACGAGACATTGTGAAAGGTTTACCAGCAAAGACGCTTCTCAGACACGAACTGCCGATGTTGTGCGCTATGAATTAGTTATAACATCGTAATGAAATATTCTGCCATCGACTAAACTGCTGCAGTAAAAATGGTTGGGGTTCCTTTTCCTCGAATGTACTCATGCACTATGCATGACGGCACAAGGAAAACGCACAAATATATTCAGGTGATTATTTTTTTTTAAAGCAAAATTACCCCCCCCTCCTAGAGTGTATGACACAGGCAGACAGAATTTAATTTAGAAGCAATTATAATATAAATGTGAAGTTTGACCTAATGGAGTGCTGGTTTATAATTCATTCTGACTGCATGAGACAACTGTGATTAGGGTGGGGGGGGGGGGGGACCTCCAGAGACTTTAACTGCGTACCCAAGGCACCCTTCCTGGGCGGGGGGGCAACAATGGCTTTTTAAAGGGCCAATGCTCCTTTAAATAGGCCATGGACAAGTACGATGTGCATGTTTATATTGATGACTGTTGCTAACCCCAACATGTTAAGGGGGCGGTGATGTATGTATGAAGGTGATGTATGATTAATGCATCCAGCAGCAAGTCCAGGAATTCCGCATTTCAGCCAAGGCTGGATCTAAGGGGTGGTCAGTAACTTTTATGGTCCACACATCCACCCTCCCAAGCCCCAAGTCAGTAAGTTCTTCCCCAAGGTTATTGGATTATTGATGTTACATGGTTTTTAATTGTCTCTCGTTTCTCTTTCGGCTATAGGCCCCACAAACAACAAACCTGCCCCCCCCCCATAAATATTACTGGCCCTGATCAAAGCCTTCTATAGGCGGTATTGGTTTCTGCTAAAATATTCAGCCTGTACGTCAGGTATGCGAGAGAGCTTTCTTGGTGTTGTGGCTGCTCACACTTACCCTTCGCAGCTCTGATGTCTTGGTCCCACCTCCTCTACGATCTGATTGGTATGAGAGGTAACCAATCACAACGACAAGCATTCTGTCCTGAGACTTGGTGGCCCCATCCTTCTGCCAGCATCTTCCATGTCCCATTTATCTAACCTCCCTGGGGTCTGGCTGGTGAGGGCGGCCGCTCGCACCTTCTGCGGATGCGTACGGACGTGTGCATGCCTGTCTGTGTGCTACAAAGCCGAGGATCCTGGGAAATTTCTGCTCGTGCCCATTGCCCTGTCACTCACCTTCCTCTCCACAGAGCCCATTTGTCAGATGCTCTCCTCCTCAACAGGCTGACAGTTGGGTTTTTTTTTTTTCCATCTGACTGAAGATCCTGCGCTGCTTAGCTATGACATACTCCTCGGAGAAGGATGTGGGGGATACGGGGGACCCGG
>JAODJU010000041.1:11992420-12006247 GCA_026776725.1 Gnathonemus echidnorhynchus
ATCCTCACCTCTTCTGTTGTCTAGATGGAGGCACCTATGTCACTGGGATTTTTTTGTTTACCCTTTTACAGAAACACAGTGTCCTGTGAATCCTTGTTACACCCCCCCTTCCCTCGAAATCCAGGCATTCTTTCCCCTCCCTCGTGAAGACAGACTCTGTGTTTTACAGAAGTATGTGCACTTCCCAACACAATCTTACCAGACACAAGCAGTAAAAATCCATTGCTATCAAAAGGAAATTACAACACTTAACCTTAAATCTTTTTAACTACCAGAACCTCATCAACTAAGTAAATCACCTCCTTTGTAGAGCTGGTTATTATAGAAAGAGCAGTGCTGTCTGAATTTCTTTTACCCAGGCTCTCGCTCTCTTTCTCTCTTCCGATCTCATGCTTATTCAGTTATTCTGTTCTTACCCCATTAAATGGATTCACAGCTGTGCAGTAGAGACTCATTAAATTTCACCGTCACGCAAAGCCATTGTTAATTACCATAATAAAACAAAGACAGTTGTTGCGCTGGTAAAGAATCTCACCGATTAGTTAATCTGCCCTAATCATAGAGTTACATATAGTTTAGCCGGAAGGATTAGATTATCGTTATGTCATATAAAATGTTTAATCACGAAAAAGCTTCTGAACTTAGTAAAGTTTTTTCAACCTCTGCTTTTTCACAATAGTTCTTGTTTATATGTAAGCATATAACGACAAAACCAACATGATCCCCCCCCGTAAGTGTCTGAATTTTCTTTCGCACCTGAATCCATGCGCTGTCATTTGCCTGCGGTTAATTCGCTTGTTTGCGGGCTGCACTGCTCTCCCTTATCTGCACGGACAGAGCCCTGCAGACACCCGCAGCGGCCGCCTCCCCCAGCCCCCAAAAAACAGGCTTTAACTCTAATCAGCTCTCTGGGTCCGCCGCCAGTTTCTTTATGTTTGTGAGGCTAAAATAAGCGACGCGGCCGGTTACTTGGTGAACATTAGGCGCAGAGAGCGGGGCATAATCAAGATATAATGAGCAAAAGAAGACAGCTTTATTAATCGGGCTCCGGCGGGGGAGGGAGCCAGCCGCGGCCAATTCCCGGTCAGGGTCCCATTCTGTCGCCGGGTAAATGAGCACTGGCGGGGCGGAGGGAGAGACGCGCGGCTGTCATCTGTTCTCTGACTACGGGGTTAGTGCATGGCTGACGCACAGAAAAAAAAGCTGATTCCGATTAACGAACGACGTCGAACTGACTCTAACAATTAATCACGTTGCTTAATTGCTTAATTACAACTGATATGCGGGCTGCAGTGGTTGGAATCGTCCCAAGCCGTTTGATCCGTGCGTGCTGGTTGCTGTAGACCCGCGGTGACAGCTTTTACTGCACCTGCATTAGAAGAATCAGGATTTGATGATGTGCAATTCTTACTCCAGGAACCAAGATGAGTTTCTTGGTAACGGATTGATTTCACAATTATTCTCTGCTCTCCTCTCAGGCGTAAACCCTGTCACAGTGTGCAAATATTCTGTGCATATGGTAAAATAGCTACACACACACAAACGTAAATACACTGCAGAAGGAATTGTAATGCTATAAGGTCATACTATTTTTATCATGCTAGTTTTGTCATGCTTTTTGGTAACATTGCTTAATGCCTTTATCTCTCCGTCCCTTTTCCATGACTGTGTATGAAACCACAATAAAATTGCTTTTTAGTCACTTGTGCCATCCCTCCATCCTGTGATGAATCGTTATTGGTTGTATTAATCCCATAATGATATGTGCCAGTAGAGTTTGTATACACCCCCTGGGGATTGTGGGTATGTTACATTGATTAGGAGTTCAGTGTTGTATTACTCCTGAATGGAGAAAGACATCTATTAATTAAAGACAAGCCAACTACTTGTAGTCGACTTTTATCTTCTGTGAGTCCTATCATGACAGATCCATCCATCCATAAGAGCTTGTGAAATGCAAAGGTCTGGTGAGCATGGAGTCTATCACAGGATGTACACGTACAGGGCAGGGAATCCCCTGGGTGGGAAGTCAGTTTAATGTCTTGAATTGAGTCTTGTCTTGCTATAGCTTTTGTAATCATGCTGTTTGAAACCCGTTGTTTTCTCTTCAAAGTGATGTATGTATGTGTTTACTTGGGTGCCACTGTGACTAATTGAAAGCAAATCGTTCTGTTAAAAACCATGCCAAGACTCAGTGGCATCTCAATTGGCACATTACTGGAAATCAACCGGGAAACAGCACAGCAGCTGGACCCATCTTTGAACCTGTGCTGCATGTTTGTTAGGGTTAATAGTAAAAATAATATGTTAAAAAAAAACAGACACAGACACCTCAAACCAAAGAAAATCTTACATATTTCTTTTTTTCTACAGCAGCTGAAAAAGTTTAAAAAAACAACAGAAAACAAGAAAACACATTTAAACTCTTCAAGCATCAGCAGACTAAAATGGGCATTGGCTCAATCTCCAGTGAAAGTCCACATAATGAGGTCATTATCAGTGTTTGGCTTTGCCTAAATAGGGAGATCTGAGCTTCTGATCCAGTCATCTCTTACAGTATGGACCTTTAAGAGAGCACCCCCTGGGTTCACCAGCTCATCTGGGAGATTGGAGATTTGAATGATTAAAAAAACCCATTTAACTCAGACTTGGTCTACTGGTTTAAGCAAGCTGGTATCTGCCCCACACCAGAACCCCTCATATGAGAAGCTGATCCATATTAAACTCTGGTAAGTTCGCTCTTATTAGAGAATACAGTGCCTGTTTCCAAGGACAGTTTTCTAATAAGGCCTGGGTAAGATGTCGAGGAGCCCCAAACAGATCGATAAAAGCACTCTGAAAATCGCAGGCTGGCTGCACCTCTGCACACTGGGTAATCCTCCGACTCCAGGTGTGTGGATGTGGTGATGGAGCTGCTTTGATACTTAATGATGGGGGCAGGACTTGCTGACTGCTGACCCCTTTGAGGTAGGCCCCAGAAAACCAAGTATTGGATTGAGAGCTTTCCCCAGTATCGAGCAGTTTGAGATCTGACGACAGATCTGTTGCCTGTGTTGGGCCGAAGTGTGGAAGCGCGTGGTTCTGTGGAGCATAGCAAAACAATGAAATATTTAAGCCGTTTTAAAATCTGGGATGGTTGTGTGGCCCTTATTGAGCCTTATTTATGAAATTTGATTTTATATTAGATTTCAAACCACCTTAACATTAACAGAACATGACAGCATAATAAGCTAACTTTTTTGTTTGTGAGTGGCAGTGCGTTGGCTCATTGGGGGTGCCAACTCCCCCTACCCAGCCCCAGTGTAATTCTTTCAGTGCAAAGACATGCCGTTCGTTTGATGACTAAGTTGCCCTTTCAATGTGCCTGCCCGGTGGTATACTGGTGTGTCACCCAGGACATGCCTACTTATGATGTAAGCTTCCTGTGGCAGTGAAAAACCTCCTCTATGAATCAGATGGTTTTGATTATTGAAGGTAATTGAACAATTATGAATACAGTAATAACATGTATGCCTGCCAGTTTGGTTTTATAAGCACCTCTTAAGACAGAGCAGAGTAAAATACAGAATGTGGATACAAATGCAAATTGAAATATGCATTAATATTTTTATGTAATTATATCTTTGAGTGGTCTAGTAGGTCCTTCAAAAATGCACAGACCAAATGAGTATGTATAATGGGTATATAAGTCCAAATGAGTATGTATAATGGGTATATATGAGAACTTCCATCATGGAACCACTGAGGGAAGGTTTGGGTGCTTTTAAGTTTTTGATCAAACATTAATATGCAGTCCAGGGTATGTTTCAGATCCTTAGTTTCAGCAGGGGGCACAACAGTACAATCATTCTGCTATCTATAGGACGAGGAGTACCTTTTGGAGGTAAATTATATCACTTTGTTCTTATTCAAAACGTTTTTGCTCAACTGTCTTTTTCATATGTTAAAATGTTAAAAAACCAAATGGAGGTAGATTCTGTGTAGGTGTGTGTTTGAATGTTGCCGGCATTGCAATGTGAATCCAACTCATACTGCTGAATAATCAGGCCTAAAAGTAGATTATGTATAACAAAAAAGCAGAGGACTAGAAAGAGTGCCTTGAGGAACACCTTAGGTAATTATCGAAGAAAAAGTAGGCTTGTGGTTTGCGAGGCAGACAAATTGCTTCCAGTCAGCCAGATAAGACTGAAATGATGCCAAAAGCACTCCAGGCTTCATGGTGATGAATGATCATAGAGACGACTTCAGCTTTCAGTTGACTAGCACCGACTGCTCTCTTTGGGCACTGACTGGTAAGGACCCCCAAAAGTAATGAGTTTTATACTTTTTTCTTCAGTTAATGTTATGAGCTATTTAGCGTACTTCTCTATGAGATATTTCAGTACAGGGAGAGTGAGGTCAGTCATTACATACCGGAAGAAAATAATTTCAAAGGATCTAAGGAAGGAATATTAAACTTTATTTTATGTACTCTTGCAGGTATAGAATTTACTGATAAAACTGAAGTATATGGTCTGTCAAAACAGTTAATAAAACGGTTAATAAAAAAAGTTCTCATATCTGTGCTTTTTACAAAATGGAACTACTTTTTATGGTATGTTGCTCATATATTCCCAACATAAATGACCATTAAAAATATTATTTGGGGTTTGTGGGTGGTGTTAAAACATGTCCTTTTCTTGGCTTGTGTTCGGTTGTTTTTTTTTTAAAATCAATTTTATGAAGTATGCTACATGAACTTATTCATTAACACATTTATTGTGCACAGCTTATAGAAATGGACTTTATTCAATTACTCTTAATTATTCAGCTTATAGTAGTTATTCGTATCTATTATACATAGAGATTATTCTCATAAACAAAATATTCACTATGGAAACTTAATAGCAACAGCAGCAGACATATTCATTAACATATACAACAATAATGTTCTTTGTTTTATCATGTGTATTATGTTACTGTTGCTTTTTAGGCATTATGGGATAGGGCACTCTTATTGTTCATGGTTTATTTACACGTATTATGTTTGTTCCCCAGACGATATAAAAAAAATAAATGTGTCTGGCTCAGCCTTCCACATTTTCCATGTCTTAGCATTTTCATAATTCCATAATTTATGCTGCCTGGTATCAGTAGGAAACCACAGGGTAGATGGTGATTTAGGTTCTTTGCAGGCGTCTTTCCCTCCTGCTGGCAATAACAGACTGGTAATCAATAATAGGGAAGTGGTTTGCACACTTCGAAGGGAATCTTGCGTATTTAGCTGTGTGAATCTTGTCCTTTTGCTAACAAAGCAAACGATGTTACCGAATGAGGAAACTCTGACTTATGCTCCTTTTAGACGGCTCTCCAAAGCCCCAGAGATGCCCAGTTACCCCTTCATGTGTATCGTGTAATAATTGCCCTGGCCTTCTGTCTTGCTTGACTGAAGAGTCTACTTTTTTCCACACTAGCTTCAGTAAACAATCAATTTCTCATGAGCTTTTTTTTGTCGCCAAGGATGAGTAAAGGTCAGTCACCATACAGAAACTCCGTACACCTCATCGAGTTCAATCTGCAGGAGAGCGGGGGATTCACCTGGAGCTTCTACTGTGATAATAAAGTGATGTGTTGTTGCAAAAGCACACATAATAAATACGTCACAGCTAGGGCCTCTCGGGGAGGTACTGCCAGAGCGTACCAGTGTTATGTATCCTCCGAGAAGATAGGTGGCGCTCATATCTATGTCCTAATGGTTTATACTTGTTATGTGCATGGCCCTTTATAGTCAATGTTTAGAAGAAATGGGCTGATATCAGGTAAAGGGGGCAGGCAGGAAGAAAGAAAAGAGAAGGATAGTTTGGTACAGGAGAGTTTGATAAGTTTTGCAAATGACTGGGGGAAAATGGTTAGCTCAGTGGATAGCACCATTGCCTCAGGACTTTAGGGTGCTGTGAGTGGAGCTTGCATCTTCCGTGTGGGGTGTTGTGGTTTCCAAAGATGTCAAGACAAGTGACTGGAAGTCACTCAGTTGCCCATAACATGTTACTGTGTGTTTTCTGTAAAGGACTAACATGGTACCCACTGTGTTCCCTTGCCTTGTACCCTATGCTACTTGGGTGATGTTTTTGACCCTGTACTGCATAAACAGTCAAAAGACGCATGGATGGACAGCAAGGAATATACAACACAGGTAATCAGTTATATTTAATTCCAAAAAACACTCCTTAGCATTTTGGTGACAGAAACTGAACTAAATTGAATCTGAACACGTACTTGGATTTTTATTTATTTTTTGCTCCGTATTTTGGCCTTCTGGGGTGTGCACTGGGGTGTGCAAACGAAACAACATGCATAAAAATCACTTTGTCACCCATCACTCTGGGAAAAGACAAACGAACATCACAAATAAACATCTCAAATGGAAGTCAAGCAGATGTCATAAATCAGGCAACAGGTACAACAAACAGTGACTTAATAGGGCCAATAATTAAGAAAAACAACATTAATTGGAGCGAAGGAAAACTTAACTAGTAGAACACATACTTATGTTTGGCCCCCCTCACACAGTGGGGGGTTTGATTTGGGAGGCGGAGACAAATCAGAGAAGTTGAGGAGTTAGAAACTTGGTTGCATCTTGGGACCACTGAGTTTGCAGATCTAGATTTAGATGCCACCTTCATGCCAACTGGTTGCATAAAAGGGCTGCCAGAACTAAAAAAAAACTTTTTTCAACGCCACCAGCACACGTGATTACAGGAAGTTTGTTAAATGGCATTTTGGACTTGGATTTGAACCAGATGCTTTGAAATGATGCAATGAAAATAGAGGTCTTTCGTGATGCAGAAATCCAGTGAGTTTGGCGTTTGAAGATCTAGAGCGTTTCTGTGGTTCTAAGTACCGTGATGTGAGAGTTTAGGGTTTTTGCCCCCAAACCTCTTTTTATATGTAGGAAACACTAGAAGACATCCTCGGGTGGACAAAATAACAAACGCAACATGAAAGAGGAGCTGAAGTTGAAGTAACTAAATCACAATTACAAGAGGAGCTTCAAAGGTGAGTCATTAGGTTGGATTCTCATTAGGAGAGTGCGTCAGCTGTGAAAGAGGTCTGATGATCTGTGCTTTGATAATTGAGTTTTCGAAGCAAAATGAGGCAAGGAGTCGGTGCCCAAATTGCAAGTGCATCAGTCACGGAAACTGCAAAATTATTTAATGCGTCAAGGGGAACATTCTTAACGGCCAAAGTGCATCAGCAAAGAGGAACAATGGTCGCAATTCGAAGCTCATCGATACGGATAGCCGGACACTTAACATCACAAAAGTACACCCTCAAAAAGTGCTGAATAGAGCACCTCTGTGATCTATTCTCAACAAAAACTATACATTGTGAGCTTCACAAAGGAAGAATTTAAAGGCGGACATGCTGTTTGGGAGCCATTCGTATCCAAGAGTAATCCAAAATGACACCTGGTGTAAGAAGCGCAAAATCTAGGTCCCTAAGCAATGGAAAATTAATATGGCCTGTGAGTCACCCTTTTTCCTACATCCAGATCAGTTTATACTTGGATTGATAATCTAGAGGATGCCTTCAATCCACAATGTCTGTTGGTATGGGCAGCCATCTTGTAGGAGTCATTAGGTCACATGATCACTCTACATAATTATGTAATGGCCAAGGGACCGTTCCTTTATTCCAAGATGATAAACTCCAGTCAACAGATCTAAACATTTATCCAATGATTTTAATCCAAAGCAATGTGCATTTTTTGAGTAAACTGAGTCAGGACGTCCCAGGGCCTTGATCCGGGGCCTGATGCTGAACTCACTCTGCCAACCAGGGAATTTAAGCAGCGACCTTCTGATCACAGGCTCAGCATTTTAACCCGCTGATCCACATGCCACCTTAGTCATTGAAATGTCATTGAAATTTTATGGTACGTTCTGGAGAGCCTGGTGGTTTGCATTTCCCTCATCCCTCAATTAAATGGAGGCTTATCTTCTTGAAGAATAGTCCAATATCCCGCTAGAAACTTTCAGGACTTGTTTGACAGCGTTCCAACGATGGCTGAAGCTGCCCTGCTATTTTGCCCACTCCCTGTATACACAAAACCTAAAAACAAAGCTCTAGGAAAAAATGACTCACTAAACATGGATGGCTGGAATGTGTGGAGTCTTTCCCACCCTTGCAAATGCCAGATTATTCATTACTTACTGTAAATATCGAACCTGAAGCCATTTCATATATCCCTTCTCATTTGGCTTCTGGTACTATTGGATTTTTTAAAATGCGTCACTGTTCCTTAAAACAAACACAAAACGTTTAGAAAAACTGCAGCATTCTGTTTGTTTATGCGCATAGATACATACTGAACGTTTTTTTTAGGGTTTGATAATAACCAAAGCAAGGCAATAACACAACACTGAGGGCTAAATAAAATACCGTTCGCATCTGTCACTTAAAAACAAGCATCTCTGCAAAGCTGCAGCTTAGTGAGACTTTTTTGCATTTCCTATAAGAGTTTCCCAAGTAAGCAACTTTGTCCTAATAAACAAATAAAATAACAATGTATCGCTCTCTGTTTAAATTATAGCGCTGTTAACTCAGTTTTATTTAGTAGTCGACAGAATTTAAATGCACAAGTATGACTGACAGATTTGAACGCCGGACATCATTGACTTCAATGGGGAAATTAACTGTCTGCTTCTTAAACTTTTGTTGTGTCATAACTCTCATTTAGCTCCGGCCATTAAATGTCTCAGACTGGTTTGTGGAGGGTTTATGACTCTCGAAATGGACATATTTAAACGTGCGTCTCCCCTTTGCAGTTTATGGGCCAAACGTGGCCCCCCGGGTGCAATGTCTCGAGGAGTCCGGCGCCGACCCATCACCGTGGCCTGAAGCCGCTGGCGCTCCGTTGAACGTGGCGGGAAGGCGCGTGACCTTCAGTGACGTACCACCCGTGGAAGGGAGATCTGTTGGTGACAGAGGCGGCTTTCGATTAGCGCCAAGTGTAAGGTAGCTAATTCGCTTTTTATTGCTCTCCCCGTTAATTTAATGCTGCATCCCCCATGCCTCCTGTTTGACGGCCGAGGCAGGCGTCGTGCGGTGATGTCTGCGGGGTTAATGAGCTCCTCTCTGCCCAGGTCCCCTCCTGCGCCACCCGTATCTGTTTCTGGACAGAGAGCCCCCTGGTGGGCTAGTGGTGGGAAGCATGACGCCCATCTGCCCGCGTGTTCCTGTCTAGTCCTGTGGGGGGAGCTATATATAGTAACCCCCTCTGTCCAGAAAAGACTCATATGATCACTGATGCGAAGAAGACTAGATGCTCAGACTGGCAATAAGTTCTGTCATAGCTACACTGCCGACAAACAAATGAAGATAATGTAACGTAATGTTTACGGTAATTGAAAGATAATTGATGACTGACACGTCATATATGCCAAATATTGATGTCAGGGATGATGCTAGGATTTACTAAGGTGGGGGACACAAGAGAGGCCATAATTCATACAGAGGGGCCCATCTTATCATTAGCTAATGATATGTTTTGAATCGGTGAGTGACAGGTAAAGGGGCACTCCGGGGACCAATCAGCTTTCAGCTAGGGCCGGTGTTCCTGTAGCCCCGCCTTTGAGTAATGTGCACAATGAATGTTTATGCTTATAAGTACTAGATGTTCCAGCACCATCCTAATATGTGCTAATAAATGTATCCAGCAGGTGACTGATTCATTAATTACGGCCCATGTCCTACTGAAACCTGCGTTTTGGACTCGGTGTACGGTTTTGCCTTGTGATGTCATACTATCACACTGAGTCCGGATGTGGGTGGGCGGAAGGAGGTCTGATCTGGTGGCACGACAGCGGTTGTTTTCGTCAGAAGTGACGTCCGACATTGTTTCCAGGCCCATGTTTGGTTAAGTCAAGCGACCAATGGGATTCCACAATGTCTCGAGGAAAATCACCTGACCAAAAGGTGTTTGCTGTGTCATGGGAATCCCATATAGTCACTTGGAAAGTCGTTTGTGTGGGAGCTAAGTGGAGGACAGCAGCAATGATTGGTTCATGCCTTGAAGTAAGCCCCTCCCAGGACTATTTTACCACTCCACACATTATTGTAATCAACCCTCCCGTTCTCTCTCTTGCATCTGTCTCTCCCTCTCTCTTTCTGTAAGTCCTCTTCTCTGCTGCATGAGGCAATTCTAGGAGTTTTTAAGGTGGGGGGGGGGGGGGATGAGAGGGGCCATAATTCATATAAAAGAGCCATCCTTATCATTAGCCAATGAAATGATTTGAATCAATGAGTGACAGGAAGGGGGCACTCCAGGGGCCAATCAGCTTTCAGGTGGGGCCAGTGCTCCCGTGGCCCCGCCCCTGCAAACATGCCTAATAGGGCACCATGATTATAATGTGTAATGAGTAACTGGACACTGCAGAAAAATGTCTGCAGGATTATGATTATAAATCTCCCCCCACCTCTTCGTCTCGGGCCGCAGTTACGGCATAGCGATTTACCTGGACCAAGTAAACTCACTCTCTTCATTCTTTATTGCACTTTCACTGAACTTTAACTACAGTTGTTTATGATGTCTCCCACTCTACCCTTGCCGAATTTTACCCTCCCTTGCTCTCGTTAAGGGGTTTGAGGTGTAAACACTGACAGATGGCAAAGGGGCTCGGCGCTAATGTCAGCTGGCGTTCTCCTGTGTCTCACGGCCGCGCTTTTCTCTTTTGGACACCTTTCGGACGTGCTTTCCGGGCCTTGCGGTCGCTTGTGGCGCGCGTCGAGCTCCGTGTGAAACAAAGGAAATAAACAGCGATAGCCGCGAGTGCCAGGTGACACAGCACCCAGGAGCTTCCTGCTATGAGTGGCATAAAATGACAATGATCTGAGGTGTGTGGCAGAAGGCCGGCCCTTTCTGTAAAGCTCACCGTGCCGTGTGCGCATATTGTCAGGGACTGGCTGCATATGTCATTTACGAGATGCTGAGAATTAGACATCCTCTGTCACAACATACTCTGTGTTACTCAGAACAGTGCGGCGTGTTTACAGTAAACACTGCGCAGTGTAATGCAGACTGCGCAGTGTAATGCAGACTGCGCAGTTTATTTTGTATAAGTAGAGTGGATTGTACAGTCCCCCTTGCATGAATAGTCTGGCCCAGCCAAGGTGAATCCAACCTTACTCCATACACTTGAGTCATCAGACCTGGACAGTAGCTCTTGTGATTGTATGCCTTTTGGAACTATTTAGCATACATGGAAAACATATTATCTCATTAATATTCTGCTATCATTAGTGGGAATTAAGCTTGCGGGGAACAAATGAGCAAGATCCAGAACACGGAGTGTCCTTCAAGGATCTCGGCAGGGGACCCCACTATAAAAAACAATGTGGCCAGTTGCAGGATGTTCTAGAAGGTCTCCCAGTACTGTAATCACTCCTGAAAGAGCTGTCGCCTTAATTGTAATGTGGTCTAATGTTTATATGCGATGTCTTCGTGGTTTATTGCCATGTGGAACCTATTAAATGAAGCTTTGGAAAATAAAATTAATTTTCTTTGACATAATGTGCAGACTTACTAATTACCGTAAAGCTTAGCAGGTTTATTGCCGTGCAAGCGTTTCTGGCTAAGCGCGGATGTGAGAATGACTCTGCTCTCACGCTCCGGCTCAAATGAATCCTCGCATGCAGTGTTTAGATAGGGCGCATTCTTACATTCGAACGGAATACTTCAATTATCCGGGAAGCGAATGGCGTTATACAGTACATTAACGCATCTAATGTGTTTGCCTTGCCCTGTAAATCCTGTGGAATGTACCTTTTGAAAATAAAATGGGCCCCATCAGCAAAGTACTTTCATAGTGGTGGTGGGAGAAATGGGGCTTCAAGTCCTGCAGTGGGCGGATTCCATGTGAATTGCCAGTGACCAATTGATTAAGGCTACATCTACCTCAAGCCTATCATTGGCTAATTTATTGGGACATGTGACTGTCCTCTGTTTGAGGGCTCAGTCAGCATCAACTTCACTCTCAGTGTTGGGTCACATGACTGCTCCCCTGTCTGAGGGCTCAGTCAGCATCCTCTTCATTCTCAGCATTAGGTCACCTGACTGTTCCCCTGACTAAATGACTTGAAGTCAAAGCTTCATCTTGACCTGAAATCCCTCTGTTGTGCAGTAAGCTTCCTTTCCTGTCTCAGGCGTCTCTCCACTTCTGCCAAGGTGGTTCACTTTAGAACCCAACATTTACCTATGAGACTTCATTCACATAACCAGAGATAACTGGTACAGGGCCGCCCTGAGCCTGTAACTCTCGAATCTCAGACAGTGCAGGGCAAAGGCTGGGGGCCTCAAGACAAGAGATGCCAGGTTGTTGACTGTTGCTATTATTGTGCATGTATATTTCTACATGAGGGGACAGGGGGGCCCCAAGCCGATCACTGGCAGCACAGGGCACAAGGCTGGGATTAGCCCTGGAAGGGATGCTAGACTTTGAGTGATGGCAACTGTAAATATAGATATAAATGTGCCCAATGTATTTGCCACCCAGTGGTCTTTACATAAGCAGTATAATAGCCCTCCTTGTCTGAGAAAGCCAGCTTCAGGTCTTGATCCACCCCAGTGGTGTATGTTACCATTTTTGTAAAAAATGTAAGTGTATCCTGGCTTGGCGGGTTGTGGGGGGGTCACAATAAACCGTCTTTTCCCACCGCAGTCCTAATGGCAAGTGTGAGTTTAGCTACAATATAGACAAATAAAGGGGCAGAAGTGTTTTGTCCAATCTGCTGTGACTGAGGAGAGTCGCATGGTCTTAAAGGGGCGCATGAAGCTTGGTTCATGCCATGGAATTAAGGGCAACTGCTCTGGTGCTTATCGACACCCGAGCGTGGCACAGGTTGCCCGCCAATGTCGTCATCCCCCAGTTAATCCTGGCCCCCGCAACCCACACGCCAGCCCCGCCCCCCGTAGCCTGCTGCTCGTGGGAGTTTTGCTTACACAAAAATGCTCTGAGCACAGAAGGAAAAATGATTGATTCAGAGAGATAACCAATCAGATAGTAGAAGAAGTGGGTGCAAGCAACTACAGGAGGCAGGACCAACCAGTCAGTGTCTTGATTCCACCTCCTCTAGTTTTTTGGACCCATCTCCTCTACAATATGATTGGTTATCTTTCTGAGCCAATCATTTTTCCTTCAGCCCTCAGAACATTTTTGTGTAAGTAAAACTCCCACAAGCTTGCCTGCCAGGGGTTCCTCATTGATTCTCAAAAAATACCCTTAATGCGCAGCCATAAAATTTTACTGGGTGTTCCCCAGTACTGCCTTACTGCTGCTGCTTGCTGTAATTTGGCAGGATCTCCATTCCTTGCCCTCTGCTCGAGTATTGGCTATAAACTCCCTAACTAAACTTTTCTTTCCATAATTAAGAAGTCTCATAGGGTCATTTGGCAAGAAAACTGTGTTTGTGGTATATAATTATTGAAAGGATTTTGCGCAATATGTCTTTATTAAATATTGTGTTGAGGGACATGGTGCTCTATATACCAACTGCAGTGTGTAAACCCAAAAATAAAAATTCTGCCCTCTGGTGGTCGCTGAATTTCACTGTAATTAGCACACTTGCTATTTGCCACCGGCATCTGTGAGAGTAAGTGCAGTGTGCTGGTCTTCACTTTTTGCTTAGTGTCATATTACTTTTTAATAGCTGCTTAAGCTCACGGGGTGTAGCAAGTGGTCCAGATGCATGAGCAGTCTGGACATGAAGTGCTCAAATTTCTAGCCAATGAATTCTGTTCTGAATGATTGAGCTGTTTTTTTTTTCATTTTGGGGGGGGGGGGGGGGGGC
>JAODJU010000041.1:12006347-12024386 GCA_026776725.1 Gnathonemus echidnorhynchus
CTTTCCGGGATGGGGACTAAAGTAATTAAAGACGACGTCATCCTGTGTGGCACTGTGCTTCTCTGTTGCCTCATACCAACAGATTCATGTCTGTTTCTCAATTTTTTATAGCCTGTGGGCATCTGTGACTCTGTGCTGGGATTGGGCACCCAGGCGATTGCTGTGTTCGTCACGCTTTTTGTCTGCGGGTCCAATGCACAGACCTCATCCAACTTGCACCATGTTTTCACCACTACAGGTCGTGTAATTACTGCGCTGTAACTAATTACCAGGTGTTTAGACCAGATTAACTTATCCATGGCCGACGGAGTCCTTTCATAGAAATAAAAATAATACAATGAAAGGCAATAGGGAAATTAGCAACTGCAATTAAAGTGATTATATCTTTATCTTACAGTGGGCCGCATCGCCACGTGTGAGGTGATTGGCCACATCTGTGGGACTGAACGAAGAGTACACAGGAAGCTGGAGTAAACAGGAAGTCAGATAGCAAGACAGGAAATGAAAGCAGGTGGGAGTGTCATGTGCCACGCTGTTAACACAAAGCCGCGAATCTCGGAGCCACAATTCGGGCTGCAAGTAAAAATGTGGCCCCTCTATGATTTTTCAGATGTTTTTAAAAATTCAAGTGCCAATCATTTCGGCATGAGGCCCCGTGGGAAGGGGTGGGGGGTTTCTGTCAAAGATTTTTTTTTTTATGTGCGATACAAAAGCATAAAGAAGCAAATTAAAATATTTCAATTTTGTTCACTTTACACGCTCCATTCAAGCCTCTTTTAAAGTCACAATAAGTCCCTACCCCCGGGACATCTGAAAAGATTGCGTGCTTCGTTTGGTGTTTCCTCTCTGCTCCAGACGTTCGGCCGGAGACATGGACTTTTTTTCTTGGCCCAAAAAGCCGTCAGAAAAGCCCGCCTCCCACCCCCCCCTTTGAATCAAAGACGATCCCACGGCCGGGATGTGTGACTGAAATCCAGCAGACACTGCAGTTAACAATGTTTTTGATGAAACTTTGAAGATGTATTTTCTTCCCTCACTCTGAGTGCATGTGCCCATATGTGTCTGCTGCACTTAAGCGGTAGTTATGTATTTATGAATTATAGCACCTGGTGACATAGCATGTCTCAAATGAAAAGTCTGAACATTCCTTGTCCAAAAAAGCAAATATTGTCAAGTAAAAATAGACAGTTTTGGCACATGTAATTTTAGTTTGCTTCCCTGCCTTAGGCCTGTTGTTTCTGGGATTGGCTCTGCACCCCCATGACCCCGCATTGATATGGAGAATGAATGAATGAATGAATGAATGGTGTGGTCAAAAGCAACAATGCCTCTTAGAGCTCATGATTGAATTGCTCTAGTAAAATCCAGCTGTATCCTGTATCTGGTTCGACCAGCACATTGTTTTATTAAATTCAATTCTGCTTCACCATCTCATCTCCTGATTCTACAGCAGGAGCTCTCCTGGGTCACGGACTGGCAGGTGTGATGTTACCTGTTCTCCTCCTTTGCTGCTCCACTCCCTACTAGCACAGAGTCTTCCCGAGCCTCAGCTCCCATATAGATTCTGCTCAGATCAATTTTAAATGCGAGACCTGGGGCTATAAGACCTGGGGTGGAGGACAGATAAGAACTGGATGCACTTGGGCTGCCCCCTTTGGAGACCCTGGCATCGGTGGCACGGTAGAGCGGGGAAACAAAGCTTGCATTGTGCGGGAAAAAGAAATCCGGTAATCAGAGGGGGGGGAGGGCATTGGGAACTGGGAGGGGATGCACACGTTCCTGCTGGAATCGGCAAATCCTCATCAATTCAAGGCTGGATCTTCGGGACGCTCCCTCTGCGGATCGGAGAGCTGGTATGGTACTCGAGAATATCAGGCTCGAGAGGAAGCCATTCGCCCGCGTTGCTTGCTGGTAGAATTTAGTCAAGCGATCACGTGACTGAATCTAAAGATTGTGCTTCCACAGCGTTACTCACAGGCCCATTCCAAGCCGGCACTTCATGCGAGGAAATGATTATCTTCTCATCGATGCTGATCCCCAATCATTTTTGTCTGTGGCCTGTTTAATTTAGCATTAACAGTAGAAGTCGAATTAGCATCGACCTGTTTAGATTATGTGCATTTGGATTACCTGACCCTTCAGACAGGTATAGATTTCTTAGACCAGAATGGCAACAGTCTTGGTGTCGCTCTTCAGTGAATGCTCTCTGTACCGTGAATATTCAAGTGATGATATGAACGGTGCACATAGACTCTGTTTGGTACACAGACTGCATTGCACTTATACACAATATACTATAGGGTGATGGTAACTTTTAGCTGTCCCTGTAAATGTCTAAATCATTTTTTTTCCCCTTAAATACAAGCTGTGTTGTCTCTGTGTCCCATATACCTATAGGAGCTGCTTATACAGCAGTCTTAGTTCCTGATGAACTGCTAAGCTTTTACCCTTGGACAATTTTATTTTATTCCTCCCCCCAGTAAACAGACCTTTGTGTTTAAGCTATAAAAAAATCAAACCCACTCCCATGCTGTTAGTCCTCCTACTCTCTGTTTTGATAAAATTGTATTTTGGCTATTCTGCTGTGGGTCCCATGTTCACTGCAACATCTAATTTTGTGCCTTTTGCAGATTTGACCAGTATGCGAAATATGCCAGAATTTCAGTTATGTAGATTAGAGAGAGCGACTCCCACTGATTACACCAACAGAGCTCCGGGCCGGTCCTTTTCAGATGGCGTATTATTGGCTGTTTGGCTGCCAGCGCCGTGTTACTGTGAGTAAGCTACACTGAGTGAGTAAAATACACCATGTTATTAAGCTATACTGGCTGAGTATGCCACACTGTGTGAGTAAGCTACACCGGGTAAGTACACCACACTGTGTGAGTAAGCGACACTAGCTGAGTGCATTACACCATGTGAGTAAGCTGCACTGACTGAGTACACACTGTGTGCATAAGCTACATTGGCTGAGAACACTGAAATAACTAAATTGTTTCAGTATTAAACCATTATTAACCAGTATTTAGTGATTTTTTCCCCTCATAATTACTGAGCAAGTAAGTAAAAACAGAAGATTTTGTGCATCAACATGCTGTTGCCTTCTGGAAATAAGCTCTCATCCATCCATCCATCCATCCATCCATCCATCCATCCATCCATCCATCCATATGCATTTATCTAGGACGAGGTCGCAGTATTGCTGTGAGGATGCATGAGGCAGTCACACACTAAAGGCAATTTAGAAACATCCATTCACACAACCAGGTGTTCAGACCACCAGGAATGTAGGGAACCTGTAGGAAACACAAAAAACACATGAGAACAACTACACACTAAGAGCTGGGGCTGGGATTCATACCCACAACCTCCTATTGATTGCTGCTTTACCATATCTAGCCGAGAGGTCTTCTGTCATGCATCATAGGACATCACAGGACATTTTGGACATTGGACATCATAGGACATGTTGGCATTGCAGACATGCAAAGCTGCAATAACGTCACCTGTGAGACGCTGAGGCATGTGGATACGATGGAAAATGTCCTAGCTGGTCATGTAGCCCCTGAAAATCACTCTGTGTCTACCGACCTGGGGGGGGGGGGGCATATCCGAGAAGCATTGAAAGGCTTCTCCTGAAAGGACACATTCAGTGATCTTCAGGGCCCCCAGTGGCTGCGGTATAGAGGCCTGCCAGGAACCCATCATTCTCCATCGACAAGGTCATTTAGGGTAGTTTGCACACTGTCGTTGTCATGGAAGGTAATCACCAAAGCATGCTGGGAGATAATGTGAAAGACATTGGGGGGGGACATAAAAACAAAACAGTCACAGAAGCTGCTTCCCAGGCACTGTAAAGAGAACCAAGGTGTCTCTCTAATAAAATGACATTTAATGGTAGCCATCTCTGCAAAAGGACGATGCTGCTGGCAACTTGACTTAGGTATGTTCTTGTCTGTGCTCTTGATGAGTTGCTTTAGGTCAGTACTTTGCAGTCATACAGGAATTTCCTGGGCAATATTTCTCTAAATCAGTGTTTCTGAATCCGGTCCTTGGGGTCCCACAGACAGTCCATGTTTTTCCTCCCTCTCAGCTCGGAGGGAGCAAAAATGTGGACTGTCTGGCAGGGTGATGGGAGGGAGCAAAAACATGAGCTTGTCATGGACCAACCCCGGGGATCCCCTAGTGACGTCAGAAGGACCATGTCCCCAGGGGGACCCCGACGAGGATTACCTTCCTGAGAATGGAAACTGCCTGGTTTATGTGCTTCTCCACCGGTTTTTCTGGTTTTCCCAGTTCTTGGACTGCCTGACCTCTCAGCTGATTCCTAGTGGTTTGATAAGTGGAGGCTATTATAGTTTGCCTGATCCAAAGCTCCGACGTGAGATCTTCATGGCCAGCCTTGAGTCCTGCGTTTATTCCTGTCTGTCTGCCTGGTTACCTGCACCCTGTTTCACCCTCAGATCCCGAGACTTGCCTGTTCCCTTCTGATCGCCCGACTTCTGCCTGCCCATTGACCACCGGATACCTGCCTAAGCCCTCTGATCTCTGACACACATCACCCGACTTCTGCCTGCCCATTGACCACCAAATACCTGCCTAAGTCTTCTGATCTCTGACACACATCGCTGACCCCCGCCTGTTTGACTACATTCTCTGTCTGCCGTCTTGGGAATAGGGACAAGAGTTATTTTTCACTCCCACAGCAATTTCTGAGACTTTTTCCATCTAAAATAAAACTGCTCCTTGCTCCTGATTCTGCGCAAGTGTCTTTTCTTCTCCCTATCCATAACAGAACTTGCCATGGGTCCCTGAGGATCAGATTGGGAAACACTGCTCTCAATAATTTCATGGCCACACCATGTTTCAGGTAGATTCTGGATTGTCAGCTGATTCATAAAGAATGTGCCGGGTGTTGCTTCAAACCAGCAAGACCACGTGGGTCTCAGTAGAACAGAACCAGCATGTTATGTTACACGGCAGATCCGAACTGATGCTGTAACTGAGTCCACCAGCTCCGAATTCCGGTGATTCCCCGGGAGGGAGAGACGTGGATCAGACTGTTGAAGGTCTGCTGCTTCTGTGTCTCTATGGAATCTGGATGGATCCTTAATACTGAGCCTGGAGTAGGCTGAGATGAACCGGATGATCGATATATAACAAATTATGATGTTAGAGGAACTTTGAAGAGGGAGAGAGGTAAGGGCCATGTGCTGATTACAGCGCATTGCGGCACAAACCACATGAGGAACCACCTCAGGGATGAGAACCTGAGTGCAGCCATGCAGTGGGTGATACCTCAGCACCTCACTAGTGAAATGGAACAGAATTTTCCAGTGACTGAAGTGCCAGTCCTGCCACCAGCTCCCAAATTTTCCCAGTAAGTTGGAGGACCTCCTTGCAGGGCTGGATGTAGATTAACGTCATACCCAGGACAATTTTGAAGAGACATTCTTAAAATTTTAAATTCTTTCATCCATCCATCCATCCATCCATCCAGGCTTGGAGGTTCTCCTATGAGGCACAGGGCAGGTTCACTTCACAGCCCGAATGGAATACCATGGCATCACCAAAATCTCTGTTCTCTTTAAATCCTCTTCAAAGGTATTACTTCTCTCAGAACTGTTTAACGCCTTCTACTAAGTACAAACGATAAAACTTTGGGAACATTTCAGCAAGCTAGTTCAAGGACTTTAAATGAGCTTCATTGACTGTAGTTTAGTGTCAAGACCATCTGCCTGGAAGGCTGGTCAGTTTGCTTGGTTATGGGGCACGAGGCCACAGGACATCCACCTAGCAAACCAGAAGGTGCAGATCTATGAGGTGATATTCAGTGACAGGAGGGCAGCACCATAACTCCACCGCAGCATGGAGGATGTGGCAGGGCAGAGGTTTGACCCACCCCCATGTGAGCAGTGTCTGTAAACCCCCCTCCCCTCCGTGAAACTGCATATGACTCAACATCCTGAAAGCTGGATGAAATGGGCTAGCATCTGGGATTTAAATAAGCACAAGGAAAAATCAGAGGAAGAAAGGTAAATAATTACTTAATGTTCACGCAATTCTCGCATGTATCTTCTACTGTACGTGACCTGATTTCCACATTATGCATACAAAGAATAATTGCACGCATAAAGTTCGACCCCACGCACCAGGACGCTGAGGCTCCCTCCAACCCACACACCTATTGTTTACTGGAAAACAGCTCCGCTTCAGGGACTTCTGCTCACCCTGGCTTGCAGCTGATAAACTCGGCGCCGGGAGACGAATCCTGCACTGCCAATCTGCCCCAGCTAAATACTCACCCTCACGTTTAACAGGCAGGATTCAAAACAAATCATTTTTGACTCCATTTTTTTGGATGCCCCTTTTTCTTTCTAGGTTTGAGCATTTTTCACAAGAGTTAATATGTTTATATACAGGGTGGCATTTGTAAGCAAGTGTAATATTTTGTGCAGTTGCTGCTTGCTTCTACATCTGCTTTCCTCATTTTCCCTCACACTATATGATGTATAATACATTATTCCCCTGTAAAGAACCACACTGGGCCTTTATTTGTGTACATTCTTGCATAAAGATGATATTGTATTAAATAAGGTGTAAATATCCCCTGCCTCTTATCAAGGAGGAACAAATACAGAAAGAAGTCGTCTGGGATTTTGTGGTGTCCGTTCATTGCTGTGAACAGGTGCCGGGCTGGAGTGTGTGTGGGGGGGTGGAGGCCGGGCAGGGGGGCTACAGTTGGCTTCTAGCACTTTCTGCTCTTTTGCTCAAAGATGGAGTCCTGGAGTTTGGTAATTCCTTTGCCAAGACTCATTTTGGCCTTGAATATTACACCTCATTACTTGTATTAAAAATATAAATAATGCTGCCACAACCAGGGACAGGTTTGTTGTTGTTGGGGCCCCTGGTCCCCAGTGTAGTGACAGTTTGTGGCCAGCAGGAGGCCCACAAAATTTCAGGGGCCCCAAGCAAATATGTGGTTTGTGCGGAGGTAAACACCACCACTGGTCACACCAACTCAGAGGTTAAGGTCAGCCTGTCTAGCTTCTGGAAATATCTAAACGCGTTCCTAGATCATGAAGCCTAATAGAAATGAAAGCACATTTCTATTGAAATAGAAAGCTGCCATTTAACAATTGTTCTTTCTCAGCTTGCTGCTCCTGGATGGAAGACTTTTCGCAGAAGCCAGTGTACATGGGAATCTGTCAAAATGGCCGCCGCATTCAGCAGCATGTCTGCCGGTCTGAATCCGGTATTAAAAAAAAAAAACACATTTCAGATTAGTTCAAACTACCCAGTTTGATAGCTACAGTCAATATGAGATTCCATTTCGATAAGTTTGCAACCGTCCTGTCTTAAAAGAACATTTTAAAATAAGTAACCCATGCCTGTGCAATGTGAGCGTTGTGTTTGAGAGGCTGGAGCGTGTTTCTCTGTCAGAGAGCAGTCTGCGTACCCGGCTGCCTGCCCGCTGGCCCCCGCGGCCCCCGCTTTACGCTCTGAATCATTCAATCAGTCTCTGCTGCTGTTTATTCCACGCTGGCGGGGAAGTGATCGGCCTCGCAACTTTACCGACTCTGCACAGCTTCGGGAATTGTTTATTTTTAATGTTGCCATAGTTACAGCCTCCCCTCCTCCCCCCCCCCCCATAATCATGAACGGCAGATTAAGGAAACAGGCAACAGGAAGACTAGTGCCCGAGGATACAAAATAACAGCCGGAATGTTCTCAGTTCAATCCCATAGGGGTGGCCTTGGAGTTGTACCCTTGAACAGGTATTTGTGATATATTGTTCCAGTAGAAATGAGCAAAACTCTGCATTAGTTGGAATGTCTAGGTTAAGCAAAAGTATGATATGATTTGTTTCCTGTGCGAGTGAGGAGCTAAAACACAGGAGGTTTGGAAGGTCTGCGTGTCCCTCCACGCCGATATGTAATATTTTCCCTCCTCCTCTCTGATTGGCTCAGCCGGGAAGGCCACAGAACCTGACACAGCCTCCTGCTGTGGGGACAGCTCTAATAGTGCCTGTCAGGATCTGAGGGCCGGGGCGGGGCGGGGCAGAGCCAGTCCGCAGCACGACGAGGCAGCCAATGATGTGTTGCTGTGAAGAAGACCATGTGACCTGAGTCACCTCGGCTCCCTGAGAGGATGAACAGCTGCAGCTCGGCGTAATTATCAGCGTGAGGGTGACTCAGCACTTTTCACAGCAGTGGGGGGGGGGGGCATCCCACTGACACCCCCGTGATGGCAGCCCCACTGCCTCCTGTTGCTGCACCGGGGACATAAATTATGTCGTCTTCCACTTTGCAAAGACCTCTGGCGTCCCTCCTTGAGAAAGAGATAGGACTCCCCCCTCCCCCCCTCGCCAAGTTCGTGAGCTATTGCAGAGAGAGACCATGAACCGTCTCCATTTTTCAACCCCCCAAAGCAGATTTAACTAACAAGTCGGACGATCTGATCTGACACTTCGTTCCGTGAGACCTCCGCTATGGTGACGAACGTCCTCTCAGTGGTCACGTGATCCGTGACGAATGAGACTCAACGGTAATAAACCGCTTATTAGTTAGCCTCCCGCGGGTGGGCTGCCGTGCCGACAGAAACCCGGCTTTGCTGTGCTTTCCTAACATCTCGTTGTTGTCTCTCGGTACCGTTTCATTTTTAACTGTGACACGTCATCGCTCTGCGGTCGGCCTGTCCGTTCTTCATCACGCCCCCCAGTGGCGCTTCCTTCTCCCTCATCTCATTTGCTTGACTGCCGATAACTTTTAGAGACATGTGGTAGACATTTTATACCCGGGCCCATCTTGTGTACAATGATAGTGGGTTAATGTTTTAATGGAAATTCGCTCCGGTGCAATTTATTGATGTATGAACAAAGTACGACGGCTCTGGCCTTCCTGCCATTATCTTGTGTTCGGGTTTGAAGTTCTGTCTGGATATTCAAATAATTCCGAGTCTTTGAAAGTCAAAGACCTGACAGGTAATTGTTGGCACTAGAAACTTATATAACAGTGAGTGCGATGTAGATGAGCTCTATGACCTGCCCAGACATTTGGCTGCCACGCTCTGTTTACGTCCTCGCTCACCATGTTTAATTGGCTCATCCGAAGGCTGGAGTGCATGTCGTTTAAGATCTTTAACGGATAAGGCGGAGACGGGGAAAAGTAAGTGGGTGTGAATTTATTAATGTGGCCAGTGGGCGTCGATTGCTTTCTGAGGACTTGATGAGTCTGTCTTTGTATGGGTGCTTGCCAGTGGGTTTGGTGTTTAGGGGGGAGCGGTTTGCTAACAGAGCTAATCTGAATGGCCGCAGGGCTGACATGGCTGCCGTTTCCTGCTGGACGAATCAGCGGCTGACTGGTACTGTCACCCCCCCACCCTCGATGATGAGAGTGTAAAGGAAAAGATAATGTATCTACACTCTCCGGTTACATGTGCCGGGCGTGACGGGTGGTGTTTACGTCTCAGAGGGCAGGTTCTGCACAGCCCTGCCCCTCCAGAACCAGCCTCACTGGGCTTGATGCTTATCAGCAGTTGGCAGGAAGATAAAACCCATGAGATCGAAACCATCAATCAAAGAACACGGCTGACCACAGTGTGCGGTTGGTTCCTGGGGGTCAATTGATATACACTCATGTGAAAAAGAAAGTACACCCTCTTTCAGTCGTATGCTTTTACATATCAGGACATAATTTTTAAAAAATCACCTGGTTCTTACCAGGTTCTAAAACTATTTACATCTGACCTCATGTGTAAAACAACACACAACAGATTCCACCGTGTCATTATTTAAGAAAAATTAATCCAAAATGGAGAAGCCATGCGCGAAAACTAAAAACACACAATGATACAACACCTTGTGGAACCACCTTTTGCAGCAATTACTTGAAGTAATCGTTTTCTGTATGATTTCATCAGTCTCTCACATTGTTGTGGAGGAATTCTGGCCCACTCTTCTTTACAGCATTGCTTCGCTTCATTGAGGTTTGCGGGGATTCATTTATGCACAGCTCTCTTAAGGTCCTGCCCCAGCATTTCAATCGGGTTGAGGTCTGGACTTTGACTGGGCCATTGTAACAAACACCCAGATTCTTTTCTTTCTCAGCCATTCGGTTGTAGATATGCTGGAGTGCTTGGGATCATTGTCCTGCTGCATGACCCATTTTCGGGCCAATAACTCAATTTTTGGACAGCCGGCCTCACATTTAACTCCACAATACTTTGGTATATAGAGGAGTTCATGGTTGACTCAATGACTGCACGTTGCCCTGGTCCTGTGTCTGTAAAGCAAGCCGAAATCATCAAACGTGGTGCTGTGCATTATGGCCAAACATCTACATTTTGGTCTCGTCTGTCCAAAAACATTGTTCCAGAGGTCTTGTGGTTTGTTCATATACAACTTCACAAACCTATGCCGTGCTGCTTTGTTCTTTTTAGAGAGAAAGTCTTTCTCCTGGCAGCCCTTCCAAACAAGCCATAACTGTTCAATCTTTTTCTAATTGTACAGTCATGAACTTTAACATTTAACATGCTAACTGAGGCCTGTTGAGTCTGAGATGGAGATCTTGGGGTTTTTGCAATTTCTCCGAGCATCGCAGAGTCCGACCTTGGGCTGAATTTGCTGGGATGTCCACTCTCGGGAAGATTGGCAACCGTCTTGAATGTTTTCCACTTGTGAATAATTTTGGACTTCGTATTGGTCGGAAATGGCCTTATAACACGTCCCAGATTGATAGGCAGCATCAATTGTTTCTCTAAGATCATTGCTGATGTCTTTCCTCCTTGGCGTTGTGTTAACACACACCTGAATGCTCCAGACCAGCAAACTGACAAAGCTTCTGCTTTTATAGAGGTGATCACACTTGCTGATGATCAATTAATCAGGTGTATTTGATTAGCAGAACCTGACTGCTACTTACCCTCTTAATTCCCATGGGAGCAGTAAGGGTGTACTTAATTTTTCACACAACTGCTTCTGCATTTCGGCTTGATATTTGTTAAATAATTAATGACACAGTATAATATGTCATGTACTGTTGTTCATCTGAGGTAGTATTTACCTAATTTTATAGGCCGGTGGCCTGTACTACAAAGCGGGGTTACTGGCTTATCGGGGTAACTTGTCGGATTTAAGGCAAAATGTAAGTGAGGGAATATTTAGTCCATTTAAGCTGTGATACCTTAAATCCGACAAGTTACCCCGATAAGCCAGTAACCCCGCTTCGTAGTACAGGCCTCTGCAAAGGATAAGATTTTTTATTACGTCCAGATACATAAAATGTTAGACTTGAAAGAGGGTGTACTTTGTTTTTTATATGGTACAAGCTCACTAAGCTGCAAGAAAGTAGGAAAATGTCAGCAATTCACTGCTCAACAGCGCCACCCATTGGGAGCATGGAGGGGGGTCATTGTCAAATATGGCAGTTTGTCTTCATGGTTGAATTAGGTCCGTCAGGTTTCTGGGGACACTTCTGATACATGCTGTGTTTTGTTTTTTTTAGCCTCAGATATGCAACACGCCCCTCATTATCATGGAAGAATGCTGGAAGAGTGGGTGTGGGGAGAAGAAAAATACAACGCACCCCCCCAGTAAGGTCTCAAAAGATGGGGTCGGATTCAAGATGATGAAGACGTGAAATCCTGCGGGGATCTGTGAAGATGAAGGGTGCTCTTGAGATGGCTATGGAATGAAGTTGCGACTGGAAGACGACGATCAAGGCAGGGCCCTCGATCTGGGATCAGCGGTCGTGGAGAATATAGGCCGGCGCCCAGAATCGGGAGCTGACTGATGCTCGCAGCTGAGTAGCTGTGTAAGATGCACAGAGAAGCAACCAGGGCGTCGATATCAGGTCTGACATGATCTGCAGGATAACTAATAATGATAATTTTCATTTATGTTGCATTTTTAATGCATGTGCTTTATGAAAATTCATAAAAAATGCTTTACATAAGGAGCTAAGACAGAAAAACTGTAAAAAAGGAAAAGGTCAAAGAAAATGTGAAAAGAAAGAATGGGAAACTGAAAATAAATAAGCAAATAAATTTAGTAAAATGTCTAATGAATAAAAAAATAATTAGGAGTACAATATATGACATAAAAATAGAATTAAAAAGGTCAAAACGTATGGACAAAAAAGACCATGATGACTGGAAATAATTATTACAATATTGATCAAGACTGTAAAGAAAAATAAAGTGCATCAGCAGTAAAAGAACACAAGTGAGTAATAATACAAAAGCGATAAAAGAAAACAAGAAGTGCTCCTCGACTTCCGATGGGGTTACATTCCGACCAAACACAACTTTATTTGGTTAAACACAGAATAGAAACACTGCACAGTATGTCGACAAACACTGTGTTAGACGTTTATGCTCACGATTCGCTACAGAGACTGTAAGCTCAGTTGCCTGGATGCTGCCATCGCCCGGCATCAGTAGAAAGCATCGTGCGGCATATCGCTTAGCCCGGGAACAGATCAAAAATCAGAGCTGACTGCTGAATGTGCATCGCTGCCGCACCATAACGTTGAAATATCGTAAGCTGAACCATCGTAAAGCGAGAAGCACCTATAAAATACGATTAAATAAAGTGCGGTATAATATAACAGTTTAGTGCGATAGTGTCTCACGACACTGGTGTCAAACAATGACGGGGAAGTGTAAACCTCACGGAAATTAGGCAGAAAAATGTGGGACTCCGGAAAGCCTCTCATATGGGAAGAAAATGAAACAATCTGGCATGAAAGAAGTGCTTTATGATTGGCAGAAACCCAGCACAGCACATTAGCCAGGTAATACAATCCTGTGAAGTGTGGAGGCGGCAGCTTCCCTTCAGTGTGAAACAGGGACCGGCAAGCCTGTCAGGGTACCGGGTGGGACAGCTGGGGACAGACATGGAGAAATCCTACCGGAAAACCTGCCGCAGGCTTTAAAAAAAAAAAAGGCAGGAGCGGATATGCCAACCGCAGGGTGGCAATGACCTGAAGAACTCTGACAGAGTCACCAAAGTGGAGTGGAAAGTATGAAAGCGGGGTCCTCCAGGGCCCCGGAGCAAAGCTTGAATCTGACCGAGTTCGCATGCAGGGGAGAGGCAAGTGGCTGACAGGGGCTTTACCTAAAAACCTTGTAAACACCACCAAGGGAGCGTCTGCAAAGTGTTGGCTTGGGAGTGATTCTCGGGGCAATGCATAAAAATGTAATAAAGTGGAAATGCAGGCTTGTTAGCATGGCCTATAGGCATCACATCTGGCAGATGTCATCACAGGTGCCCAAAGCTCTTCTGTAATTATGGCTGAAATCTGTTTTTTTGAGTAATATGACATTGTAGCTGGGGGTGTCATGTGGCTCAGTGGGATAAGACTTTGTGTTTGTGTGGAAGGTGGCTGGTTCAAATCCCAGGCTCAGCAGAGTGATTTCCACATTGGGCCCCTGAGCAAGGTCCTTAACCCCTAATTGCTCGAGGGACTGTGTTTCTCAAATACACATCAGTTTTGATAAATGCATTTGCTAAATAAATAAAATGTAAAAAAAAAAATGTATCTGCAGTGGCAGAAACAACCTGGAGCCTGGAATATTCCATATGAATGGCATCGCAAAAACGTTATAATTACAATGCCTTAAAAATTAACAGCTGTGATTCGTCTTGCCTCAAAGTGGCCAAAGTGAGAAGTGAATAGAAGGTTCCGGAAGGCTAACGATCTGTCCCCTGGGATGATAATTAACAGTGTGCTGTGTCCGCACACTCTGGATGGGTAAACCTGAAGTGTGGTTTTTCACCGGCGCACGTGTGTGTGTGTGTGTCTCACGTGGAGACACGGGACAGATTGCTGCATTTGTCTTCATGACTGCGAAGATTTAGCATGAAACGCTCGGCGAGATTAATTATCGATGGGAGTCCAGAGGCACCCAAATCCAGATGCCTGCATTAGTCCTTCAGCCTCCAAAAGCCCCACATTTTCACTCATTAAATTGCAGTGTCAGAAAACTTATTAAAACGACACGAGCGCTCCCAAGTAGTAAGTCTTTAGGGCTGGTAATAAAACGGCCTGTTCCTAGGACGCGTTCTCTTCCTGGCGTTTCATTTCCGCTGACCTTCAATCTTGAGATTTCGTGGTGGCTCCTCGCGCCTCGTCGCCGGGGGCGATACCCAGGCATTAATATTTTAGCACAACTGATCGCCGCCATATGCCACCTTTACACGTTACGGCAAAACATGCGGACGCGTGACGGATGGGACGGTGTAAAGGATTACAGGGGTCTATTTTTACCCCGGCTTTAAATAGCACAGACAGGTAGCCAGGAACACTATGTTATTAAAAAGGCACAAGGCTGGCAAATATACTGCATGTGGTATTTAGATAGATGGATGGATGGATGGATGGATGGATGGATGGATGGATGGATGGATAGATAGATAGATGGATGGATGGATGGATGGATGGATGGATGAATGGATAGATAGATAGATAGATAGATGAATGGATGGATGAATGGATGGATGGTCAATGTGGGGTATGCACTAAACCGAGTCTGGAAATTTGTCTAAATGTTAAATATGACTAAATGATAACCCTTACATACTCATCAGAGGACAAAAGTACAGAAGACCTGCATTTAGATGAATTGGTGTCGCTACACTGATCATTGTGTGAATTAGATGGATACTTCATTAATTGTAAAGGAAATTGCAGGAGCTCCGTTACAGTTTAGCATTGAATTAAGCGCAACACATTTCTCCATTATTAAAACATCATAACAGTGAACATACTGTCTGCATGGTCACTGGGATTCGATTTGGAGCCGCCTAATATTAAAGAAATGTTTTTGTGTGAAACAGTTTCAAAAGCCGGAGGTTCATCTGCTTGGAGATCATACAGGGGTGTATACAGAGGCGGGGCCACAGGGGCACTGGTTCCATTTGAAAGCTGATTGGCCCCTGGAATGACCCCACCCCTGTCACTCAACTGATTCAAAGCATATCATTGGCTACTTATAAGGTTGTCCCCTCTGTTTGAATTACGGCCCCTAGAATCACCCCTGAGATCACTATTCAATCGCTCATATTGAAAAAGGTCTGGAGGACGATCCACGTTGCTGCTGGAACGGAGGAACAATTGGATCATGGAAGGGCCACGTGCAAAACCGCTGGCCTGGGAGGGGCCCCCGACCGGCCGTTGTCAGGAGAGGGGTGGGGGGGCAAGCAGGCTCCCTAATTGCCCCACAGTCACAGACCTCTGCATGTTTAATTAAGGCAGCCGCTTTCACTGTTAAAGACCATTTAATTTCCTCATTTGAAATCAATCAAGTGTCCATGTGGTGCGTGCTGAGCAGAGCGCCCCCCCGCGAAAATAACCGAACTGCGGGGGCCGCGGCATCTAGCTGCAGGAACCGGCACCACTGCAGACCCCGGCCTTAATTGCGACTGTCTTTTGACAGCTGTGAGGTAGGGGGGGACAAGAGCCGGTAATTTGGAGATGGTGGGTTCAGAGACCGATCCCTGATAGGCTAGAGGGGTTGATGGGAATTCGGTCCGTCGGCGCTGGGGAATGAGACCTGACTAAAGTCTCCAGGGAGGGGGTTTAGCAGCGGGTGACACCCCCGTCCCCTGTAAATACATCTCTCCCGGGCTTTCGAGGGAGCAGTGTCACCTTCCGTCTCCTTTTAGCTTTAGTGAGCTGACTCTGGATCCACACTAAAGTGGGCGTCGGCTTCCGCACGTCTCCCCAGTAACGTACAGTCATCCGTCTGCCACGATAAGACGTCTTCGTCTCGGGGGCACCGATGTCAGGGACATCAGCCCTTTAAAACACCCCCACCACACTCGTCCCACCGGCACGGCGAAACAAAGATTCAGATTGACAGTATTTATCATCCAATGAAGACAGAGGCAAAGACACTGCATTTGCTGCTCTAATTGTTGTCAGGTCCTGTCAGCTAATTGTTGTCAGGTCCTGTCAGCTGTGTGTTTCATTTAAAAGCGCCTCTGTCCGATTAAGGCAACATTCTGTTTTTATGTGTTTTTAACCTTGCATAAAACTGCAATATTATATTGCTTACCAGCCGAACAAGGGCGTACTTTCACATTACGGGAGACATCTCCGTAAGGTAACATGTGGGGAATCTGTGCAATTTTTGTTTCTTTAGCATAATAAGTCGTCTCTGGCCTTATCCTAATTCGCCTCCCACTGACCATTTCTATATACTCGATGCAATAATGGCAGTAAGAGACAGACTAAGGTGCCTCTTTCCAGGATGGCTGCTGTCTTGTCCTATTTCGCTGCGTATTTGTAATGAAAAGGCTAAGATTTGGAGCTCCGTGCCTGTGAATCACGCAGCAGAAAGCCAGGCAATGTGGTGGGACACAACGTCAGCCCACCCACAGCATTAAGCTTAGGTTTGCAGCCCCCCCCGGCTGCTTCCATGCCAGTCATTTACCCTCAGCTGGCTGCCACACCGACGCCCGTAATGACTTCTGCCTATTGCTTGTGTCGCTCACGCCATCCCGAGAGACAAACCAGGAAACAGGGCCGGACGTGGCGAGAAGCCTCTTGATGTCCGAGGGTCTCCCGGTCCACTCGGAGACGGGAAAACGATTTCTCATCCTCCGATAACGAGGGCCTCCTCACCAAACGTACGTCTGGAGAGAAACGACTTAAATCACGGTCGAGAAACGGGATGCATCTCTTCACGACCCTCTAAAAGAGTCGCAGGGGGATCGTTAAATCGTCCGCTGGCGTTGACTGTTATTCAGAATAGACGTAAGGCGAGAAAATGGCCATTTCTGCAAACACTGTATGAGAAACTTAAGTGATACAGATGTGTGCATATAGCCTTTTATCATGCTGAAAATGGTGCCTCTCCATCTGAATTTAGCCACAGCATCATCACTTGAGTAACTTATCAGTAATAGAAACTGTCTGCTCTGCTCACTCCTAACGGCGGCACGGCTCAACGCGAAATATCAGTAAAGCCACATAACAAAAAGACATGTTGAAACATATAACTAAAACGTTTGGAAGGGCAGGTTTTAAATGCCCGTGTTAGATTCTCGAGGTCACAGCTCTGTTTAATGCTGACAGCAGATAAAAGATATTTCTAAACTTTTGGAAAATGTTTAGTACGGATGCTCCTTGACTTACGATGGGGTTACATTCCCGATGAATACATCGTAAGTTGAACATTTGAAATAGTAAGGTCGAAAGAAAGTCAAATATGAATATGATATAATGAATAAATAAGTCAGTAAATAACTATTGTCAGTGATTAAGTAAATATTTGGTCAAACACAGAATAAAAACACCGTACAATACATTGTTCAATACTGCATGAGATATTTATGCTTGCGATCGCTACAGAGGCTAGAAGCGCGGCTGCGTGGATGCTGACGTCACCCGGCATCAGCAGAAAGGAGCGTACGACATATCGCCATCCTGGGAACAGATCAGAATTCAAAGTTCGATGACTACCGAAATATCGTAAATCAAACCATCGTAAAAGCGATTCGAGATTTTTTTTACCTAATTTCGGTTGGGTCGGCTGTGGAAACACCGTCTTACTCTGTCAGAGAGAATGCTGCGTGGCGTGGTCTCACCAAGGTGGTTATTTATGATGGATAACGCATTGATCTGTACACACACCCTAATGATCACGCGAGCATGCATGTCACAGAGCGCCTTGTGATTTACACGCGCTGCTCCTGCTCACGATCAGGGTGAGGGATCTCTCTGCCACGGAAGGCTGGAAAATGAGGTGCAAGGTCACCGCTGGCCTGGGTTCATAGGTTCATTCTTAATTAATATGATTTTGTTGGGGGGGGGCAGATTATGGAAGGCAGTTACGACTGGGACAGAGCCTGAGAAGCAGGCACATGCAGCAGGGGGGTTGGAGGGGCTACCACTAAATTTGGGGGGACAGGGGTCACACAAATTTACAGAAGGGGACCCCCGGGTCAGGAAGATTTTCTGAGGGCAATACCCTCCCTCCACCCCACTCAGCAGAATAAACCCTAAGCCCCCCCCCCCCCCCCCACACCCCAGC
>JAODJU010000041.1:12024486-12036034 GCA_026776725.1 Gnathonemus echidnorhynchus
CCCCACTCAGCAAAATAAACCCTAAGCCCCCCCCCGCCCCCCGACATCCAAGCACCTGCTCCTCGAAAAGTTTGTGCTGATGTGAACCTCTTCATCGGTGGGGGGGTCCACTACGAACAGGGGGTAGGGAAATTCTAGCAGACTGATGCAAAAAATAGAGCATAAGAGGAGCCATTATTCATACCCATGCTCAGTGTGCGAAATACAGGGGGGTCCAACACCCCTGATTAACCCATGAAACCCCTTGAAAGCCCCAAAAGGAAAATTTTAAGGGGGTCTCAAGATTGGTATTGCGCAACAATAGGGAGACGGTGACCCCTCAGAATATTGACGGGTATTTCACAGACTGCCCATGCTTTCCTTATCATTAGCCAATGATATGTTTTGAATCAGTGACTGACAGGAAAGGGTGGACTCCAGGAGCCAATCAGCTTTCAGTTGGGGGCCAAAGCCCCTGTGGCCCCGCCCCTGTATACATTCCTGCCTGAGTATGACCTGTACCCACTGTTGTCAAACAGAACTGCTTGTATCATAAGGCGGTAAAATAAATGAATTCAGGCCCCCCCTTTGAGGAAAATTCAGGTGAATTACAGTACGTGTGAGGCCAGAAGAGGGGACAGCAGGTGTGGGTGAGGGAGACACTGGAGATTTGCCGTGACAGCGGGGAAAGAGCGGCGGACATTTCTGAGCAGCTGATCTGAACTTAAACCTCTGTAATCCAGTCACAGAAGAGCTCATATTGCTTTGGACGACCGTCAAGGACAACAGGTTAGGTCTGATCTCTCAAAGTGCGCATGCCTTCATTTCTTTCTTTAAAAGATCCCGATTCAATTTGACCTCATCGTAAAATAATGGAGATGTCTGAGGAATGACGAGCCACCGTCCGTCCCCCGATCTCCGGAAGCGTCCTCGTCCCCTAAACCTCATTTCAATTCTTCCATTTGCGTCTGTGAATCTGCGACGTACACCAGCTGCATCTAATCATCCCTGGAATTAACACAAAGTCCTCGCTGGCTTGGCGGGATGCGCAGACCGCCTTGTGTTGCTAAGATACATCTCTGAACACTCGCCCCCTGACCTTTAAGCAGAAGACGAACACACGTGGCATGCGATCAGGTCTAATAGGCCTGCGTTTGCTGGAGTTACTTGAACATATTTCATTCTGATTTTAATAATGAGCACAGATTAAAGAGCTCTGAGGTTAGAGTAACTTACTAAATAAACCCATTCTGATGGGCATTTTGGCCAAAATGCAATGTTTGCCACAGTTGTGGCATTAAAAACATTACAAACAACTGCACTCTAGGGGGCCCTCTGCTGACCTGGTCAAAAAAAATAGCTTAAAATTTGGTTATAAATAACCCCCTCCCCCCATCACTGAAACAGCACTCTTGCCCCCACCCTGATTGTTGCTGGCACCCCACACTTTGATTAACATATAATTAATGTTCCATCATTTCTCCCCCTCCTTTATCTCCAAAAACAGCTTATATGGCCCTCTGAGGGGCCCCATGTCAGCCTAGGGGCCCCAGAGAAGTTAGTCTGTCTCCTGCTATACTGTGATTTTTCTCCATCAAAACATTTAGCCATGGACACGTTTGTCCATGTACAGATGGGTTGATGATGCCTGAATATGCCATTTATTTATTTATTTTGCACGTGCTCACTAGATGATGTCTAGTTAATATGATGAAACAGTCAGTTATGAAATGTCTGCTTCACCCTGGTCACACGGCTTTGTATTTTGTGGTTAATTATGATTTTTTGGTTCAAAGCATATACTTTGATTAATCTTGGTGGAGATTGCATGGGCAGAGTGTGGTTCACGATTGGTGGTACTGCTGATCTGGGTGTGGAAATGGAATGGATCATGGAACGTGGGGAGGGGGGGGGCACCATGGAGAATGCAGTGATGGACAGCCATGAAAAAATTACCTACAAATAATTTTATGCGGACCAATAAAACCTTATAAATATAAGCCTAAATGAAATCTGTGTTTTTAAACACAAAAGGTTATATAAAGGTTTTTCAAAAGCAAGTGGACATGACAGACCCCCCCTTCGTTTCACTAAATTCTGTAGTCCCTTGGCAATGGGGACCCAGTATTCATGCTGAACAAACCAGTATAGACCAGCATATTGGGTTACCGGCATGACCTGCATAATGCATTCTGGTTATACCAGCGTATGTTGTATTTTTGGTGCTGGTGAACCAGCAGCATTACCAGCACCAAACCGGCATTAACCAGCATAGACCAGCATGGAAATCATACTGGTCTATGCTGGTTTTTTTCAGCAGGGATGGGGACCAAAGCATTAGGGACACAAATGACTGCACACTCTTGCACAGTCCATCCTGGCCTTTTCTATTGGACCATCTCATCTCTTAACCACGGATACCATGTGACATCAGAGACCTCTCCAGTCCTCTCCTCCATGTTGTGAAAATACCTGAATTATTCAAAGACACGTCGCCGCACTTGGAAAAAAATCAACTAACTGCACATCAAGTACCCCCCCAACATTTTTTTTCTCCCCCGACTAAATCTTGTACTCAAGTAGGTCCACGGGGATCAACAAAAAGTTGAAAATTTCAGGATTGAAAGGAAATAGCTCCCGGCAGGTAAAGTGAGACGTGTTCCTGAGATTTGGCATATTGTGCAAATAATCAGCAGTCTCTGGCTGCTGAAACACGCACGTTGCGCTTGCCAGATGTGTTCCGTGTCACGTGGATGCTACTGGAGAAACTTCAAGCTCTACATTTAACATCAAAAAACAGAGAAGAATCGAGACACTTCTGAAAATTAATGTAAAAATAACGAATACTTCAGAAATTCATCATACACACAAACTTGAGATGTTTTTGTTTTTTGTTTGATGGGTGGGGGCGACCATGGGGAGATCTACCAAAGACTTTGAATATTGTAAATCTCTTATCCCGTGTTAGGAGAGGGGGGGGGAGGCAGAGAAAGCCAGAGGGGCAGTTAATGAGGCATAACTGTCTGGGAGGGTCACAGTAGAGGTACTTTGTACACCCTGGTCCTCCCCGGAGTTACAAATCATTATCTTTCATTCACAGCATTTTGCTTTCCTTTCTAACTGTCTGAATTGAAATGTTCTATCTACTGGAGCATTGCAGTCTGCGGAAAAAAGATTACAAGATGCTAATTTGTCAACTTTATCTGGTATCTAGTAACCTGGGACAACCACCGGCAGCTGGTCTGTCAAAGAGTGCTTTTATACACGACATTTATGGAAAGAGTTCTGAGTTTCTGATTAATTCGATAAGCAGCAACAGATGGGCATGTTTGACGCGGTTTGGTTTTTTGATTATTTTGATTACCATTGGCAGATGGGTGTGTGTGACGCGGCTTGTTTCTTCCTATTATTTATGCAACTATTGTTCTAATTAATAGCTGATACTTTCTCAGTTGTGTGGTTCGAATTCTATGGAAGCTGGGGATCAGGCCATGTGGTGCAGTAACCTTGATAGTGGCCAGATGTAGACTTTTGGTGAGCTCAGGCGAAGAGCGTCAATGACACCCAATAATGCAGCCATGCAAGGTCACCCTTTTGCAGGCCATATATACTATGATATATATGAATCTCCACTCAAAGTCCAGTTTTAATGGCCCTTGCCTGTCACAGGTCAACAGCCTGGTGTCCTGGATGGATGGGTAGCTGATATATATGGATACGTGCAAACATATATTGAAACTGGTCATATAACATGCTTGGAACCATACATGTATGTTACGTAGTTCAGGCCAGTTACAGAATTTGGTCCTCACCGCTAGGTGAACTGCCATTTATAAAATTTACCGTAGTGTATGACTGTCTGTGTGTAGCTCAGCAGGGTAGGGTGCAGGTTCAAATCCCAGGGTTGACGGCGAGAATTCACAGTTGCGCCCTTGAGCAAGGTCCTTAGCCTAAATTACTCCAGGGACTAGCTAACCCTGCCTTGACAAAAAATGTCCATCGCTTAGGATGAAATGTGTGAATGTGTGTGTGTGTTATGTATATATTACATTGTAGGGATCAAATGTCCCCACAATGTGATTAAAAACCTGTTGTTGATTTTTTTGTGATTTTTTTGGTCTCCAAAAAGATAACCTCTTGACTGCGGTCAAAAAACTAAAAATGCCAGAAATCTTGCATTTCGTTTGCTTACTTATGGTTAAGGTTAAGGCTGGGTAGGGGTTATGGTTGCCATTATCATGATGAGGGTTCTTTCCCTTAGAGATGAATGGAGAGTCCCCACAAATACATGTGTGTGTGTGCGTGTGCACAAGTATGCGTCCATGCATGCGTGTGCCTTGCAGTATCCTATCCATTTTGTACCACTGCTTTGTCCCCTATGCTGCATGGGATTGGCCACGACCCTGTACTGGATAAAGGGACAGTGGATGGATGGATAGATGGATGGATGGATGGATGGATAGATGGATGGATGGTGTCCTCAGTTTAAAACAGGAGATGACCGTGGAGGAGGAGGGAAGGAGGAGCTGCTGCTCTTCCTGGTCCAGGACACCAGGTCCAGCTCATCCTGAGTCGACACCCAAAAACACAGCCTGCCCGTTTCTGAACATCCTTCCCGTGTTCTTTCCTGCTGCCGGTCCTGTTCTTTGTGATCCTCATCTTTTTCGAGCGGCAGTCAAACGTCTTCCGGCGACGTGCTGGAGAAAGTTCCGGCAAATCGGCTGAGAGGAGCGCGGTGACACGGACTCCCCCTGGCTCCATTAGAACGTGCAGGAGTTGGATGCTTCTCAGCGGGAACAGGAGGCTGGCCCGCATTTTTCCGTGCAGCGAAGCCCAGCTGGGACTAACTGAACTGATTAGACACCTGTGGAGATAAACAGCCCCAGAAGGGCTGTGGCAGGCCTGACTGAGCCTCCGGTACTGAGTTAGTTTTACTTGGGTTTCCGTGTTCTTCTGTACTTTATAATATAACCAGTCCATATTTTGTGGTTCATTTTGTTAAGCAGTTAATCACACTCGTCTCTGGGAGGTAGATTTTCCTATTAGCCTTTCTTCTTCAATACGGCTACACCACCTAATTTAACTGGGGAAGGAGAAGCCTTTAATCATCAGTGTAATCACAAAGTACCAATTGCTAATTTAATGGCTGTGAAATTGGTGGTTTTGCTGTTCTTTGCACAGCAATGGGGTTAATGCTTAAAAAGGCATTCCCGTCTGCAGGCCTGATTCGGCATCCGGCATTCAATGTCTCCATCTGTCTGTGAATGTCGCTTCGTTTTTGACCCCAGCCTTTGATATGTTGAATGCTGCATTTATTATGTATGGCTGCCATCATTGGATGTAGCTTCTTTTTTTTTTGTTTTTGAAAAAAAACTCATTTTGTCACATGGGGAACAGCGAGTGTGAGAAGCCCGTCGCACAGGGGAACCGCGTCGTCTCAGAAGGTGATGATCGCTGGAGCGCCACTGAAAATCGAGCGGCATCCAAACCTGCCCTGACAGGTGAGGCTTTAACGCGTGCCCAGCATGGGGCCGGCTCTGCCCAGGAAAGTGCCCACTCGTTTAGGGCTAAGCTTTGTGCTTCCCAGTCTAGCCGAGTACATCTGAGCCCCCACCACTGCCCATCGACAAATGACTTGCCCTCAGAGAGCCTAAGTGACTCCATTGTATCTTTACTTTTCTTGTTAATGCTGCAAAAGTAATGTACCTTTTCAAGTTAGAAAAATTTGGAATGATATTTAAAAAAACCCATTATGCTTTGATATTTTCTGCCTCTCTTCCTTTTATGGAACCCATATACTGCCTTTATTAATCAAATAGGTCTTCCTTCATTGGAGATATCATTTGAGTGGGTTTAATGTATTTTACACATACTGAGTGCCCTCCATCATTCTTCTGACTATGCTAAAGTCATTCCGATTGCAGGAAGCAGAAAGCACACGCTGAATCACTCTAGCCATATCACTGCTGCCGTATGTCTCCAGCCAGATCACTCCGGCCATTTCACTCTGGCTGTATCACTCCGGCTGTATCAATCCAGTTGACAACGTTAGTGATGTTTCAGTCATGGGCTGGATCTTTACTGGCTAAGGAGGCATTACTGTGATAAATACACTGAAACCAGGTTATGTATGGGGCTGGATCACAGCAGTATGTGAGGCGAGACCACAGCGGTATGCGGGGCTGGATCACAGCGGTATGTGAGGCGAGATCACAGCGCTACGTGGGGCTGGATTACAGCAGTATGTGAGGCGAGACCACAGCGCTATGCGGGGCTGGATTACAGCGGTATGTAAGGAGGGACCACAGTGGTATGGGAGGTGAGACCACAGCGGTATGTAGGGTGATTGACCTCACATTAGCATTTTGAATCAGGCCTCAGATAACTTACAACTGAGGTGTTGCCATACAGATCATATTCTCCTAATTTCTTTTCCCTCTTTTTTTCCTTTCAGATCAGGAAATTATATGAATTACCAAGAAGCTCCATGCAAAAAAATAAACCTTTTCATAGTCTGTAAAGGGCCTGGCATCCAGAGCCTGCACTATTTAATAATTGAAAATTAAGTCCCTTACCTCTCTTAGCTTTCCTCCTCGTTTTCAGCCTGAGGCTGCACACCAAGTCACTCTTTTTCAGGAGAAATTTGTTCAAATGGATTTCTTTTAATTTGTACCACTGACTTTGTTGTTATCATTTCAATTAATTTAGCACCGAGCCAGCGTTTAATTAAGCAGATTACACCGAATATCAATAGTGTGTAGCACCACCTGCATTAGATTGTGCATGTTTTTAAGAATCGTCACCCAACGTGGGGGAGAAGAAAGCATCAATATAGGTAAATACAAAGATGCACGGGGTTTTTGCTGGACCATTCCGTCTGTCATATTTCCGATACAAGTAAACAATGTGGCCACCCCTTTACCCCTGCATCCTGTGCTCGGGGAGGGCTTGAATCACTGACAGGCTTTATTAAGAGACTGGATCAAAGCGCAGGGCACCAGACCATTTTCTGTGTTTACCGGCTCATTGGCGCAGCCTGTGGCAGTAATGAGTTTGCCTTCCCAGAGCCACTTCACCCGGGATCCAAGTGTCACTTTGTTTTTCGCAGGTGGGCAAACTTTGCGGCGTGCCTGAAAAGGTCAGCGAGGTTTTTTTTTTCCCCAGATCTGCAACAGGTCCCCATTTCAGGCTGTCCACATCTTTGTTAACGAGCATCTGAGCAAGGGACTGTGTGCTGGAGGTGTTGCACAGGTGAGATCATAATCACTTGTTTGATGAAGAGTAGAGTGTCTGTGCCAGACTGGACTATAAGCAGAGTCAGAAATAGTACAGGGATGCAGGATTTAATAATTTTCAAACATTTCTATATGTTTAATAAATTCTGAATTTATTTCTAACAATGCATGAGAGATGCAAAGGAAATGTAAAGCAATATGCATAAAATAAATAAAGATATAAATGCTTAATATTAAATAACATGAGGTCCTTTGCTATATAAAGCGATCGGCATCTTTCATTCAGCTTATGGTCTGTTTGGATGAAAAGATGTTCCTAAAGACGATAAAGACCCCGCAAAAATATTCGTTGAAGATGCTGGAAACACTGGAAATACTGGAAACCTTGGCACCCTGCTGGATCCTTACCGTTCTTTACTGGTGAGACAATCTAAACCCACGCCCTACGTCGCTCCCCTGGGTACTGGCCAGATGAACAAAGGGGCTGTCTTGTACGTTCTTTTGGTTGAGATCTTCAAACTCCAAGGTGTGTTTCAGGCGTCACAAAGCTCATTCTTCTAACTCTGGGCCGGGACTGCAACAAATGCAGCTTTCACATGCTGTGCATGTAATGTCGAAGCTGCACAAATGGTACTTGCGCAGGAGATGAATGAATTGCTGTTGTCAGAGAGGCAGCTGTGGTGGCGGATTGTGGTCACTTTGTTCCAACCGCGACAGAAGTGAAGGTACCAGAGTGCTACTGAGCACAGGGACACCCCCATCTACATCTGAATGTGTGGATGAGGACCATGCTGTACAAAACATGTCTCAAGAGTCCCCAAGGATGACGGGGTGCTAATAGCTAAGAAGAAAGCCACCTTCACCTTAAACAAGACGGCGTGGAGAGCAGACTCATTGATGGACTTTGGCTTTGACACCTTGCATTTAGTAAGCAAGCCCACTTTCTTTTTCTATAATGCTAGCATGCCTTGGGGCGGCGGGGGGCAGTTGACCTTGGACCCCCAGAGGTTTTGTTTCTCCCTACTTGGGACTTTTTGGTTCCTCTCCTCTGTTGTCATCTATCTATCTTTCTTTCTTTCTGCTCCCTTTTCCCCATTTTTGTGTTATTTTGTCTTAATGATGTTGCAAAGTACCACAACACACCCGTGTAAAGTGCCTTGCGTGATTCTGTCGAAAGGCACTATATAAAAATAAACTGAATTGAATTGAATAAATACCACAGGCTAAAGGCAGCTGCAATCAGTGGCTGGAATAAGGTTGGCTGAGAGGAGGCGAAAAGGAATACCAGAGTACCGGAACGCTGGAATGCCGGAAAACCGCAATGCCTCCAGCTGACTGTGATTGAGGTTCCACTGCCGCATGCGGGTTCCAGGTGCAGAATCCATTATGAGAGTATCCCCCCCCTCTCCATCCGCTGTAGGGTGATCTGAGTTATCCCACATTTCTTCTGAGAAGGACCGGGTGCGGGGTTACCCCCAGGGGGCTGTGATTGGTCCTCCTTATGGGGAGCAGCTGCGGGATTGGCAGTGTCTGACTGACATGCAGATATTTTCGCGGCCGGCGGGCCGGGCCGGGTCGGGCGCTGTCACCCAAACCGCAGGCTATCGCCTTTGTTTTTTCCTGAAAACCCAGGATCTCTTCGCTGCTCATATTTTGACTGACAGCTCATTCCATGAGCAGTAAATTGGTATTATGGCAGCTTAAGTATGGTAGATGTTTAATTTAGATGTTTAATTTAGATTATACGGCACCTAGTAATTCTGAGGCAGAGAGCAAATTACTCACTTCCCCAGCGGGTCACGTGACCTGGTAGATATATCTCTACTCGTCCTCGCCGCGACGTGCATCGTCAGCCGCCATCAATCTGTATAAGAGCGAGTCGTTATCTTCAGTCCCCTGGTAATTTAATTGTTTTGGACCCCGCCCTGTTCTGGTGCTCTGCTCGGTAGGTGTTTTGCTCCTCTGACGTACGGCTCTTTAATGGGAACAGCGAAAAAGTTCAAGGAGACCTGCGAACACTTGCGGCTTTTACCTTACCTGCGGCTTTTAGGAGACACGCTGTCCTCTGAGGAACTTTAAGTTTCCCGTGAATTGAAGAAACCAATTTGATCATGCACTCAATATGTCACATTTTCTGGGGTCAAACAATTTGCAACTGCGAATATCTGGGTTTTTTTTTGCAGACAGACTGCTGTACAACTTTATGAAGTATTTTCAGAGCGTTAATATTGTATCATACTTGCCTTAGTTTTCATTCTTGACCTTGGTTCTGAGTTGACTTGGGCCAGTTTTAGTAGCAGTGCAGCGCTATTTACTCTGAATAACATTATCTACACAAGAATAGCTGTATTACTAGCGGAGGCTGTTGTTGGGCTCTTCAGGCTGCGCATTGCTGCTCACTTGTATACTGATGGAGAATAATAATAAACTTGGGAGATGATTCCTTTCGTTTCGCCTGTATTTATTTGGGGTTTGTCTGGGTTCTTTGGTACATTCTAGTTCTCATACTTGCTGAATACAGTTTTAATGTTCAGAAATTTTTGATAAAGGGGCATGTACTGAAGTACGTAGGATTTATTGTTTTTTTCCCCCCTTTTTTTAACCTTGATATTGAGTATCAAGTATAGAGTATCAAAAATTGTGGAATTTCACTGGTATTGGCATCAACTACTAAATTTCTGGTGTCGTAACATCCCCAGATGTAATACCACCGGAAAGGCTCAGAAACAGCATCCCCTCACATTTACATCTCCACAAACATGACCTCTATTTCAGCCTGGCTAACATTCTTCGTAATTATCAAATAGATGATTCGAGCTTTGTTTCTAGCTAATTTGTATGCTAATGATATTATTAGGGGGCATTTCCAAGAGGAGCTCTAAAACCATTCAGCTACACATGAGTACATGATCATTTGGGATTTATACATTGAATATCTGCGAGAGTAAAGTATGCATGTTTTTTTGTGTGTACGTTAGTTTTCTCTGAAACACACTTACGTACTTTTCTGACACCAAATGCAGGATGGTTTCTACGCAACTTTTTGTAAATGAGGCCCCAGATCTAAGGTCAGTGGTAAAGTTTTTCACAGTTACTTTAAGAACACATTATCAAGATAGTAACAAATGCCTACATAGCTGTGTAGTTGGGTGTCCACTGCTTTGTTACAGACACAGGGAACGTAAAAATTTAAAATAAAAAGATTTCAGGATTTTCAGCCGGGGAGCTGCAGGACATTTATGGTGCATTTATTGTATGGCGTTGTTACAGGTGTGTAATGTAAAATAATGAAATATTATATATTTCGAACAGACTGCCAAATATCATATTTCCCCTTACTTAGTTTGACATTAGGTATTTATATAGTTCTATCGTCACCTTTCCTTATGCAGGGACTTACATCCTCAGCGGTTAAAGATTTCTGGGCTGACCCTGACATCATCACACGGGCGCTCATGAGAGTGGCATGAGACTTTCAAAATGCTACTGTCCTTCTGTAAGTTCTGGGATCGGCTGGCTGTCTAAAAAACAAATTAAGCAAAGTAGCTTATTTTTCTTTTATTCAGTGAAATTTTTTATGCAACTTCACTCACGAACATAAATAACAGTTTGATAAAATACTACATTTGGCTACGGATGCAGATGGTCACGGTCGGCGTGTTCCAGTGGTCAGCACGGCTAACCGAAAAGTTTCAGTAACCACTAATCCGCTAACTCGAAAGTTTAATTCAATGATGCTAAACCGATAAACCACTAAAAATTAGCAGAAGCTAATGATAGCTGCTAACCACCATCTTTTATTACATGAATGCAAATGTTGTTTGGTTTTTGGCTCCAAAACCCTTAAAAACATACTGGAGAGTGCTAAAATTTTACCTGTTTAACACTGAAGTCCCAGCTGTCCAACTAGAATGATTACCAAGGGATATTCAGTACTTACCCAACTGGGTATTGTTGGTCTCTGGAATAAATATGCATTTGAAATGTTCTTTCTATTATATTCTGTTTGCAACCTTGCTGTTTAAATCACTCAGATGGGTTTGTGAGAAATTTATATTTATTTTTGTGAGAAATTTATTTTTTGTTTTATAAATACCCCAATATTTATAACAACAAAATCACATTGCTAGAATGCTAGTATATTAAACACACCCTGGTATATTAAACAAAATACTTTTAAAATTTCTTGTCATGCCATCCTGATCTTTTTGTTGTATCTTCATATATATATATATATGATATATATATATATTAACGCGGATCAATCCATCAATTTTTAAGGCAATTTTAATGGCAATTAACCATTTAAACGATTTTAATCGTTTGACAGCCTT
>JAODJU010000041.1:12041774-12062379 GCA_026776725.1 Gnathonemus echidnorhynchus
GAGAACTCAGCTGGTTGGTAGAAAGGAAATCTTGGTCTGGATTTGTAGCTTCTGGACCTGAAATGCCCAACACTGACAACAGCATGTCTTCCAGCAGCAACCCAGCTTTTCTATGCTGGTCTTCCATCCATCCTGCTTAGCTTTGGAGGGATCACCTAGTCTGAACTGTAGGTAGTACAGCTGCTGACTTTTAATTCAGTTTATTCACCATATAGACATGTCCCAGACTCGTGTTTACTCTCCACTGTAAATATTTCCTGCTAGTTCATTGGAGTCAGAAGACAGAAGGAAAAATTATTGGTTTAGGGAGATAACCAAACGGATTGTAGAGGAGGTGGGTCCAAGCAGCTAGAGGAAGCGGGACCACCCAGTCAGATGTCTTGGTCCTGCCTCCTGTATTTGCTTGGACCCACCTCCTCTACAATCTAATTGGTTATCAATCTGAACCAATCAGAACATTTTTATGTAAGTAAAAGTCCCATGAGCTTCCCTCTACTATAGATTTCAAATTATTTTCCTTTCATATTTTTAAAAACTGTTTTATGTAGATTAATGTAACACCAGCCCTCATTTCACTGACAAAATAACGCTACTCAGTACAGCTATAAGCATGAAAAACTGAGAAATTTTAGCTATAGTTGGCTGAGAACCTGCCGTTGGCACAGCTGTATCCCAGAAACAACAGAGGGAAAGCAACAAGCATGTCTACATGTACCCTGGCCTAGCACAGTACTGGCAATCCTGCTAATGAGAGCCAGCTGGGCACCATTATCGTTCCAGTTCCCAGAGCTGGGAAAAGGGTCCATTACAATCGAGACAAACCACTCCAGCCTTGTCACAGTCGTCAACCTCTAGGTCACAAAAGGTATTTGTGTATTTAACCAGGCAATGTTCGTTTTAGCCCACAATGCTGCGAGAGCACTCTTTGAGTGCGGAAACACTTTCTACTAGCTGTCGTCTTTGTGCTTTCGAAGAGTTTCTTGACATTCCGGTAAATCACACGGCTGTAGCGTGAAATGTCAGCACACTGTGTTTGAAAATTGTTCACCACTTTTATTTATAAATAATAGCTAAAAGAAACACACTCCCTCACCAGACATTCCTACCTTCGAATCCTAGGCTGGTGGGTCTGTTTCTTTGCGTGAGTCCCCATCCATCCCCTTAACAAGATCATGCAAGACAGGAACATCTTGAAATTATTTTAAGGATAATGTGTCTCGCTTCAGATTATGATTTAGGACACACCCTCTGAAAGCCATCTATATTCTAGCTGCTTATCCTGGTTATGGACATGGGGACCTGTAGCCAGTCCCAGAAACCACAGGGAACAAGATGGGGCAGGATTCCTGTACATGCATTTGCCCACATTATGGGCAGTTTATAAGTTACTTCAACGTGTGTGTGTCTTTGGACACGTAGCGGGAAAATAGCTTGTTGCAGTATCACCTGCCTTAGGCCACGCCCCCGCAATAGGTGTGAGTTCATCCGATGATCGGGAATCATTCTGCCTTTATTTCTCTGAAAGTTTTGGTTTTGCTGGCATGGTGCGTGCAGTGGCGATGCACAACTGCTTAAAACACACTGCATTACAGGCACAACACTGGAAATCATGGGAAATCTATCAAGTGAAAGTGGGATTTTATCAGGGGGTCCAGAATTTCCAGGGCATTATACGCAAGTTTTTAAATTCTTTCTGTCCTCCTACTGCACCATTTCCCCAGTAATTTAGCAGACATTTTGAGAGAACATCTCAGCTGTTTTACCAAGGAAACAAAGAAAGGTTAGTCTTTAAATCAGACTGGCATACTCTGTAAAAAGCATAGAAGTTAATAAATGAGAAAGCTTTACTTTCTCCAACCAAAGCAGGGACATGTGATGTTCCCATTACAATAAAACACATCTAACTTACTAGGGGCATCATTTAGAGACATTTGGAATTAAATGCAATATATTTAAAGGAAGGAGTCCTGTGTTAAAATTATTAATGAAAAATACTTTTAAAGCGACAGGTTGATGGATCGTAACTGCTTCGGAGCATTAACAAGATGCACAGCTTAATATGAATATTTCAGACTGTTTACACCGATAATCTTGTTGCAGTGGCATTTGAGGATTGCTTGTCAGTTCAGTGTCGCTCCGTATCTCCAGGTGTATAGAAAGTCGTTAAAAAGTTAGCTGTGCACTTTGATTTTATAACAAAACTAAAGCGAATGGCACAGGTCCCATTCACAGCAGTGACCGATACCTCTTAGTCTCCAGAATATGCTCAGCTGCATCTGCAGTTAGGCCTACAGTCCGTTACACCACTAACTAGTAACTAGAGCATACACTAATGTAGACTATCATCTGTGTAAGGCAGGGGTGGGCAATCCTATCCACAAAGGGCCGCTGTGTGTGTGAGTTTTCGCTGCAACTCCCTAATTAGATTACTATTTAGAGGACTGATTGGCTGAAGAATCCTCACACCTGGGTTTGAACAGCTGATCTAAAGGCTACCCCTAAACCCTGCATCTTGCCCACTCCTGGTGTAAAGTGTTTCAACTGTCGGACACGGATGTTTAAAATGATACGCACGTACGCTTTAAAGAGCACCCTCTCTTGACAAGATGAAGAGCACTATTGTTCACTTTTTAAGGGCAGTGGTAAATAAAGCTGATTTTAAAAATATCAATCATGAAAGGATAGTCACAATGGAATCTTTGTCTTTGTCCAGTTATCCAACACGTTTAAATTTTCTGTGGCCATCACTTCCCATTGTTCTATTTATAGATTAATCAAATCAGCTACAGTGAGCTCAGCAATCAATTCAGCAATGGGTTCCATCTGGTTTTTAAATAGTATAGGAGATGCCTGCAGTGTGGGACAGTTACCCCTTAATGACTGCTGCATTCCCAAAACCAGTTATCGCATCTTCTGTATTCTTCATGCCTAGAAAAACACATTAGTTCTACAATCCAGTCACCCAAGCCTTACACTTATCCCGTGGGTCCTCTATCAATTGTGTATGTAGATTTTTATTACTTTGAATATGAATAGTTATCCGATTTTAATGAAACTTGTCGTGCGAGCCTCCAGAGTTTACCTACATTGTGGTTTATTGAGACCCAAACTCGACGTATTATGCAGGTTACAGCGACGAAACGCATAGAGAAGGGTCTGCTTTTTTCTTTGCAAACGAAATCAACGTTTTGAATAAGTGCATCGTGGACGCCATGCATCTCGGCAATATGGAGCCTGAAGGCGTTAATGGAGAAGTTAAACCGTACAGGGTACAGGCGCATAGGCGCGCGAATCCTGCGGCTCCAGGGTGAAGGCTCGCTGTTGCTATGGTCACAGTCTTCATTATAAGCGACTGAGTAAGTCTCGCACTTGAGAAATTAATGGAGATTTCAGATGCCGAGCTGAAGAATTACCATTGGCAGGCTATTTGCTCTCTGCCTCCATTGATATTTTTACCCGGTTCCCCTGCGCCGGCTTCCTGCTTGGACAAGCACCGCGGACTCTTCTTGCTGCTAGTTCTGCCTCCCTGTTATAAATAGTCGAGTTCTTGCACCACTTTATTATGTATGTCTCTCTGGACGTGAATGCGAACACAATGTGATGTGTGCGACAATCTCCGTTTTTCTTTTCCTTTTAGATTACACTTGTATTCATGCGGATTAATGCTTTCTCCCCTGTTTAGTGCTCAATACGAATGCATATACATTGCAGTTGAATTACAAAAAGGGCATCTTAAACACGGGAATACGCGATGTGCGCGTGCTGCTTTTATTCGTGATTGCGATTGACCAGAAGTACAACTTGCTGCTTAAGGACTCTGTGGATGTGCTATTTAATGCTGGTGTCTGCATGGATTGTCATCTCATGCATTTAATTTTTTTTCTGGGAAATCTTGTAAAAAGACTGACCTTGGTATACAAGCTCTTGGACCATACGTTTAAAACTGTTAACTACTGCATGCAGTAGCACTTACATTTTTAAATTCACTGCTATTAAATCCACTGGTAACCACTGCCACTACCAACACTGTGTGTAGGATAATCATGTTTTACAACCACAAAATCCATTAATTGCGAATAATCTGGCTGCCATCTCCACAATGCAGATGAATATGTATAGAGAAGCGACGAAATGTCTTAAAGCCCCAAGACCGCGCTTAGCTCGGGGATTTGTGGTTTTATTTAATAGTTTTATAGCTTTATAAAGCCTTCATCTCTCTTAAAACCACAAGCAGGTTCATAATGAAAGTATTGCTCCTAAACCTCACACTGGGCATCTCCGATATTATTCGAACGCACCTGTTTTTAGTCTTCACTAACCGGGGCAGCGCTAATTATTACCCTTACGCAGAATTAATCATTTAAACGATTTAGAACAAGACACGATTAACAGGCACTAATCTAGCTATTTACAATTTAGCGCAGGTTTCCCTGTGCATTATTTAGCGCTTAATTAAGGAATGTTTAGGTGATTAGTTAAGCTTTAGGTCCCCAGCCAAAAAACAAAGCTGAAGTTACCTTAACAACATCCACCTAATCCAGATTCATTCAAGGACATAGTCTCATTAAGGGTCCATTTCTAATCTGGATTAATTGGTCTCAAACCTAAGTGTCTCTAAACAAGGGGCTATTCTACTGCCAAGTTTTGGCACATTCGCATTGCATGGCTGCATCCAGTACAGCTAATCTTACTCTTAGGGAGTGATAACAGGCTGGTTCTGGCTGTGCAATGTTAGCCAAGATGCCTGCCAATGGCCGTTAGTCCAACCCATAGGCTACATCTAAACAGCGAGTGACATTCAGTTGATAAAATTAGAATGGAACCTTGCATTGCCACACAAACCGGTTAGTGTATGTTCTGTCTCGTACAGCTCTGCTGTATGTTCATGTGTCAGACAATGACATGTACCAAGAGGGACACGAGACGTGGACATGCTTTGGAGACCAGGGGAACTTGCACAGTGATGTCAAGCATTCAGTGAGCAGAATATACAGGACTTTTGGAAATTAGTGTGGCTATTTTAGTGTGAACGGATAGGAATGGCTATGCGCATGTATATATATGCTGGGTATACAAGACCAGTGCGGGTAAGTGAAACCTTCAAGTGCTGACCGGACAGAAAGGTCAATATGTAGGAATTCAATGACAAAGGCATGCATTGCAGCGCTCCATTATGCTACAACGGAGGTTTGGCATCCACACCTCCCTCAAATCATCCATCACTCCTGTCTACAACAAACCAGTGGTCACCTGTTTGAATGACTACCGGCCTGCCGCACTGACGCTAGTCATCATGAAGTGTTTCGAGCGACTGGTCAAAACTCACATCTGCTCCTCCCTCCCTTACTCCTTAGATCCTCCCCAGTTCGCTTACAGATCAAACAGGGTCACGAAGGACGCCATCGCCTTTGGTGACACATACCGCCCTCACCCACCTGGAGAAAAGGAACACATTCGTGAGAATGCTCTTTATTGATTACAATTTTGCATTGAATAGCATCATGCCTCCTAATCTCACCTCCAAGCTCGATGATCTCGGACCGGGGCATGTACATTCGCAGATGGGCTTTCAACAACAAGGGTGGACACCCCGGATCATCTATATCACAGATGCTGAGGTCAAACGGGTCAGCAGTTTCGAGTTCCTCGGTGTAAACATCACAGATGACCTCTTCCGGACAACTTACACAGACTCGTCAGTGGCTCTACTTCCTGAGCAGGCTGAAGAAGTTCGGCATGAACGCCAACATCATCTCAACCTTATGCACAACTAAGAGCTTGCTGATGTACTGCATTACAGTATGGTATGGGAACTTCTCTGTCAGCCGTTCAGTCTGTTACCGTCTGGAAGGCGATATACAGTAGTACCATGACTGCTTGGACTACCAGACTCAAGAACAGTTTCTACCATCAGGCCATCAGACTCCTTAACTCCAACACTTAAACATTCCACGTTGCACTGTTACCAATATACCACAAAACTCTGTCTACTCTGTGTGCAATGAGAACTGTGTAACCACTAACTGGTACATCGTGCAATTATTGGTACTTACACGTCACTTTCTCTAACGCGCAATACTGATGCCTACAGTGCACCCCCCCCAGTACTCTGCACATACATTCCTTTTTTATGACTTTTTAATTATTTTTCTTATAAGTAAATTATCTTATAAGTTAATTTATTTAAATATCTATTTTTAATCTTCCATAGGCCTCCGTTGCTGACAGACTTGTTTCTTTTTTCTGTTCTCATTCAACATTTTGTAATGTTGATCCTGTGTTAACAAACACATGACAGTAATGAACTGAAACTGAACTGAGCTATATCTGACTTAACGTGCTGTGTTTGTGAGTCAGTGGCTGCATCTTGCCAGTAATTAATTGGTCATGAATAAGGAGTGTGGTGTAAGTTTGCCAGAGGTGTGAGTTCTTTCACAATCCTGCCTAGAAAAATGGCTTTCTGTTGCAATGCCTTATATCTTATTATTATAGATTATTAATGCTTGCGTAGCTAAGATGTAGAAGTAAATCTCACCTACCACGGTAATCAGCATAAAGGAGATGTCATTATCTCAGTGGACTGCTGTAATGAATGGTAGACTGGTTGTCTTTGGGCACACAACTTCCAAGTTAATAATCTTTACGGACCCTTAACACACCGCAAATCGCATTTTATAAAGCCAGTAAGAAATGCAGATGTCTATTAAATTTTTGACTTAACTCTACGTGAAGTTCACATTACATAGGTGAGATCGTGATTCTGAGGTGCAAGTTTTGATATTTACTGTGGCAGAGAACTTTCTGCTGAGTGTAGGGCCATCGAAACAAAAACATGATTCATAATTATAACTGGTACTGCCTGGTCTGTGTGGATGGTAGAAAATGACATGGCTAGTAATTATATGTAATGTTTTCATGTACACTCCTCTCAATTCCACTAATGCAATTTCATGTTCACGTTCCATTTATGTTTTGAGTTGAAAGTAGTTTTTAAAAAAAAAAAAAAATCACTTACTGACTCATTACGGAATCCATCTTGCAAACGCAGGTATGAATACATATTGTATTTATGCTGCTGTTGTCCCATTCGAAGACTGTCAACGTAGGCCTTGATTTCAGGGAGAAATGCGACAAAACAACCCTGTTTTTTGACATTTTTATTTCGATGAAGTGGTTATTGAAAATGGGTGGTTAAATAGATCTCAAGGTTAAGGACACTGGCAAAATAATAACAAATAACCTGATAATTAACTGTGCGTAAGAAGTTTATACAAGGTCCAGGAATCATCAGTTCAGCTCTATAAATGGTAATTCATTGTTTACTCTGAGTAATTATCTATGCCTCCATCTTCCAGATGCTTGTTCTGGACAAGGTTGCAGGGGACTGGACCCCATCCCAGGCTGCACCAGGCGGGGGTACGTGCTGGCTGAAAGAGCAGTCTGATACATGGTACATACACTATTTAGAGATGCCTCTTAACTGCGGATGGGGTGGGGACTATGGTAGATGTGGGACTTGAACCCACAACCCTGTATGGGTGAAGTTGCTATCTATTGAGCCTTCCCATAAACATAATATATATGTATGTGATATACACAGATTTTGATAGTTTCAGCTCTAGCTTTTCGCTAATGATCTAGCTATTTCTAGGGTAATTGTCTTGTGTTTGATGTCCTCTCTGTTCTACTTGTCATACATTAAAAGGAAAAGAAAAATGAGAATATGCTTGCAACTCGGTATAGTCAGTGGTCTAGGTGTGAAAATATAACTCATGCAAATATAAAGCATTTTATCTCCAAATGGCATTCGACTGTGAGGTGGATCAGTGGGTCGTACTTGTGTGTGAAGCATCACCTGGCTCTCTCTCTCCACACAGTTTGGCTCATTCATCCATTTGCTGTAGTGCAGTGTTTCGCAAACCGTTACTCAGGGAACCCCAGACGGTCCACATTTTTGCTACTTACTGGGAGCTGGGAGGGAGCAAAAATGTGGAGCATCTGCGGGTCTCCAAGAAGCAGGCTGGGAGACACTGTTGCAGGGGAATGTGCTGTGCTACAGTATCGAAGGCCATGGACTCCCAGCTGAAGGCTCACCTAATGACCAAACAGGAAATGAACCTACAGGCAAACCACATCTCGCTTGCTTCCTGTTGTGTCCCGTCGTTTCCCCCAAAGCCTGAACTGAGTGACAGGTTCCTGTCAGGAGATGAATACATGAGAACTGACCTCATTTTAGTTTTGCCTCTATAAATGCCAATATTGTAGCGATGCTGATGGTGATCCATTAATTATCATTTCTTCTAGCATCTTATTATCCTTCTTTTATCTTCAGTTTAGTAAACGCTGACATAAGATGAGAGATTACCAGTATATAAGCTGAATATAGAAAATCTGCAGATATTGTTGGCATTTGTTTTTCTCATCTTCCTCTGTTGGAAATTGCCTTTTTCTCTTTTCCTGACTCCTAAGTAATAGTGTTCTAAAAATACAGGCAAAGTAAGGCTGATATTCTAGTCTGACATCCATAAATTTCATGTACTTCAATAAATAAAGGGAAAATCTGCATATTTTCCACCATATTAACACATTTGTCACACAACTGAAAAGTCCAGGATGGTCGATCATCTAAATCCCTGTTGTGTAAATATATTTCTGTGTGAAACTAGTTTGCTAGCCAGTAAATATCCGTTAAAGGTTTGAAAAGCTGTAAAAATGCGTCAGACTTAAGAGAATCTTAATTTGTCATGTTGGAAGCCCTTAAGATTGGCTACTCTGTAACATATACAAAATTTAAGAGTCATTCTGCCAAGGAGTGAATACTGACAGCTTTGCCTAAACACGAGTCTGTTCCTTGACACCTGCCTTCGTTAACAGACAGATTCCGTTACGAGAATAAGTGTAGGTGATGAAAATGTGATAATGTTAATAATTAGCCCCACTCTCTAGGCAATTGCGTTTTCACAACTGGATGTTGCGGCTGCAGCAGAAGAGAAACAAGTTGTAAATAACAGTCGATAAGGTCACTTCTTAAAAATCTTTTTATTAAAGGGTAAATCTCAGTCGTAAACATTTCGCTGGATGTTCTGCTTTTTTATTATGGTTCTGTTCTGTCGTATATTTTGAGCTGAAGCAGAGTCATTAAAGGTTAAAAGTCCAGGGAGAGCATTACAGCAGATTACCGCGGATTATGATGCACGGCTCTCCCTCCTTCCAGGCACCCGTCTCAGCAGGCCGGGCCCCCACCCCAGCATTTGGTTTCTTTGGTAAGGGCCGCGGCGCTGCGGTCTCTTTTGGTGAACAAGCACTCGAGACCTTCTCAACCTGCAGGGGGTCACACCTGGACGGTTGTCACTCAGAGGTGCGTTACTTCGGTGACCTCCATGACAGGGTCGCCTAGAATACTGCTGTGGGAAAGAACGGACATTCAATAGGCAGGCTGGTATCCTGGAGACGGCTAATTCTAGACCGCGAGGGATATAGGTTGCTCGAGTGAGGTTGGTACCTAACCTGAATGGCCCAGTAATTGTAATATATATATAAAATAAGGGACCCGACTGGGGAAGTTCTGAATGGAGTGGGGATTAAGTAACATTTTATTTTAGAAGTTATAGGGCACTGTGACCTTAAGGATGGATGGGCAGTTAGAAGATATTAACTCCTGCTGTGTTTGCCTGATGTTTTTCTTGCTGAAGCACTTTTAGACATTTGAAGTAACTATGCTAGGAATTAAAAAAAAAAAACAAAAAAACACTGTCCATTCTGCACAAGATTCTGCAGAGACCAAATGCATTAACTGGGCATTTTAAATGTCATATTTCAAGCATAATGTCTCCATAGCTCTCCATTTAAATTATCTGCTATAATAAAAGAGCAACAGAAAAGGTACTGAAATAAATCGCTTCATGTAACATTTTACAAAATAATTACTCCACATAAGGGACATGATTTTTTTCTTCATTAAACTAATTGTGAGAGTGGTGTTAATGATTTTATATGCTGTTCCCTTTCAGTGTCAAAGATTATATGACACATACTCTGGTGAAAAATATTTTTCCATCACATTTGTTTGAATGTTTACATACGTAAAATGACGCTCGCCTATTAATTTTGTTCTTTTAATAATAAGACACCATTTAGTGAAAAGTGTTATTAGACATTAGGATACTGTTCAGTGAAAAGTAAAAAGCTGGTTGCTGCAGTCTAGACTTGCTGCCTTGTGTGGCTTGGAGATACCCAGCGAGTGTACTAATAAAGTTTTGGTTTCAAATCTTAAATATGGGCACAATGAATTTGTCTGTTTATGGTATCCTCCATAGAATATAGTCTTACTCAGGTGGATGTGCTTTGATCCTAATTAGCTTCCTGCATGGTAGGGTTCCTTTGTACTTGCATTAAATTGGTACCTTAACCATTCATGACGTAAACACCACATTCTGAACTGTACTCTGGACTTGATGGCTGCAGTCACACAGGATCCATTAATTAAAATCGAACAATCATGCACTCTACTATTCCATTTATGGTGTTTCCCTGCCTCATCGCCTCACGCTTCCTGGGATAATTCAAGAGCTCCCTGTTATTCCATACTGGATAGCTGGTATGCAAAACTAATGGATGGATGTAGTTACTATGAAATTTATTAGAGATGAAATGCTGTTTTAGGTATTAATTTAAATTGCTCATACCTGAACATTGATTTTGTGCCTCTGCTTAAGTGTAATATCCCACGGTAATTGGCACGAATCCCAAATATATAAATAACCAGAGATCCAGCTATAGTAGAAACCGATATTAATATGTGTGTAATTATAATTACCAATCAATTAATTGTAAAGTTAATGATGGTAACAGAGACTGAGACATTTCTTGGCTGGTAGATAAAGAAGATTAAATCACATGTGACCCATTATGGCTGTGAACCTGAAAAAGCCATAGTGGGTACTTTGTTGGCTACAGGCCGCACATGTTCGTGCTAATGGCCTGGATCTTGTGATGTACTAGTGTTTGTTATGTTTTCGAGGACCTTTAGAGATGTGCCAATTAGAGGAGCCCCCCTGGGGGGTCTTGTCTGCACTCCCGTCGCTTTCATGTACATTTTCAGCCTTGTTGGACGCTTCCGATCTGACAAAGGCCGACCTCCGTAGATGTGAACATTAATGCAGCGCTGCTATAGTCTTTTATCATTGGCGTCCTGTAACATTGCATTCTCCAGTCAAACAGTGAATGCGTCAAGTTTCGCCCTAATAGGTGAGATCGGAGTGCCCCCCCCCCCCCCCGCCCCCCCATCTGCCAGTGACGTGCAGCACACAGCCCTGGTCCATGGGAAGAATTTCCAAAAGCCCTCATGTGACGCATCTCCTTCAGCCTGACGATAAAGTACATTTTAATTCCGGCCTGCAATGGGACAAAATAAACCCAACAGTTAATCAGCTGCTAAAATGCCCCCTGGCTCCATCTGTGATTACGATGATGCTTATTTTATTTATTTCTCCCCCTCGCCACACATCTTCATCATAATTGTTATTCTGGATTTATAGTACCATCCCCCAGGACGGGGAAATAGTGTGATGTTTGTCTCGGGAAACATGCCGTCACCTCCAGGCTAACTGTGTACAGCAGATGGAGCCCCAGCTTTCGGGGGTTACCGTAACAACGGGTAGACTTGCAAAAAATTCTTGTGCCGGTCTGTGGTTGCTGTATTATTTTCGTGTGGAGGCTTCCTCTCTGACTCACGGAGCCAATTACAGGGAAGCATGGGGGTTGATGTTCATAATCAGTAATGAATATTTAAATTTTAATTAGCCTATTTTTAGTTTTAGTTTAAAGTAAATTTATGTCCTGGTGTAAACATTCTGTACTTTTGTTGTCACATAAAGGGGCGAAAAAAAAAAAAATCATGTTTGCACTGCAAAGCTGTGTAAACAATTGATAATTAACTAAACTTATTCCGAAGTTGGTCGAATGAAATTAAGGAATCTAATCGGCATCGACGCTTAGCTCAGTCAAAGGCGCAAATTAACTTTTCTGTGAAATTCGCAAATTGCTTCCAGTTTTGCCTGTTTTATTCAATAAACTGTATTTCTATAAAAATTGTGAAACACTATTGTAATGAAAGACGAAGTAGGACACAACTTGTAAGCTCAACGTGGGTGTCGGTGTGGTTTCAGCATCGAGAGGGACCAAATCAGCCCCAAACCTCTATTGGTAAGGAGATGTTCTTATCTTCCAAACCCAAATCAACACTCTTGAAACTCAACATGTTTACGTGTGTGTAATATTACTCTACTAAACCACTAGCTGTCCACAGTTGCCAACATACTTGAAGTATTAACCTTTTTTACATTATAGGACTGTGTTAATTGTAGTTAACAGTGTATCATGCCAAGGTCTTACATCCTCTTCTTTCTTAACTATGTCCCTAAGGCTACAGAGACCAATGAGTGGTGTTTCTCACACGGTCTGGCAAACCATATTGTTCCTGGCTTGCTGTATCTGGCTGTGGATTCACAGTTTTGGCATTAAACCTTTCTATCAGAGGCTGTTTGGTATGAAGCATCTCTCGTGAATTTCAGCAAGCTGGCTGAGCTACGGTTCGATGTTGCCCAGACAAACTGCACCTCGTCTTCTCAGTGTCTTTTTATAACCGAGGTGCTATCTCCAGCTTTCAACGAGGAATCCTTTATTTTTTTATTTTCCCTGTCATATTACTTCTCTCAGAATTCTCAGGTGCTCGTCGATGCTTCACAACGGGAGGTGACATCTCCGAGGTAACCGGTGGACAACCTGTCCAGAGGAGCTGTCTGCGGCCTTCTAATCATACGAGCAGCAGGAGTGCTTTATGCTACCTGGTGTGACGTGAATCTGTGTGATTCCATTTCATCAGAGGAAGACCTTCTTGTGTCCAAGCACACAGACCACATTAAATTGTTCTTGAAGCCGGTGGAGTCTTCTGATGTTCCACCTTTATTTATGTGGAATGTGGACACTTAGCTGCTGTTAGCACTTACGATAAGGTCCATCCCATAAACAGGCTTGTCACACCATGAAGTAATCATGCCACATTCTCTGTGGTTGTAGCAGTCACTTTACAATACAGGTCTGTCACCCCGATAAGAAACATCTGGTGATGCTTGAAGTTCTCCAGAAATATCTTCCTAGAACTTATTGAACTGTCCATCCACTCATGGTGTCAGTTGTTTGCTTAGGCGATTTTTCACTCTGGTTGTGGTTCACAATTCTATCCTGCAAAACACACAGTTCTTTACGTGCTTACTGCCACTCTATGCCTGGAATAATGGTACAATCTACTCTGCTAAATGAAAAGGCTCTGTGCTTTTAAGACACGCTATTAAGTACAACACACAATGTCATCCATCTTCCAACCATTTATCCTAGGCAGGGTCACCTGCAGCCTACAAGGTTGAGGTCCACCCGGGATGAGATGTTAGTTTCAATTTTGAAATACCAATTAGCATAACTGCATGTCGTCAGAATGTGGGAAGTATCTGTAGTACTCTGAAGATTATGAGCATGAGCATGAAAACTCCAAGTTCACGCTCAAGGACTAGGTCAAAGCTCAGTTCACACAGATTAAAATTCACATTCATAGTTCACAAGTTCATGATCATGTCTTCTGATTTTTTTTTTTTATGAGCTGCTCTGAATCCAAACTTAAATTATTGTTCAGCAGTTCAAATATCACCAGCATCACCTACCATTAAAAAAACTCTTGGAATTTATTGATATAACCAAACTATTAGTGTCAAGACCAGCGTGTCGGAGCATATCAACGCTGATGAAGACAAGGAACGCTCGAGAAATCAAGATCATCACACAATAATTTTCCAAGGCACGATTCTGAGACATTGTAATACATCATATGTCATTACAATATGAAATTTTTTTTTTGCACATCATTGCTACTGGTGTGTGAGTGTTGTTCACCAGACTGAATGACAGTCACATTTATTAGTTGCAAACTGCCTCACACAGTTCACCAAAAATATGAACGTGTTCAATAAGTGGTGCTCAAATAGCACATTCATGTACAATGTTGCACATCAGGTAGAGGTGAGGTTCATAGCCCCAACCTAGTCAGTGTGATGCAACAGTGCTATCCACTGCGGAACCATACTGCCTTTCAATGGCTTTTTCCTGCCACTTGTTGTGGAATGTAAGTCTTCATAAGACCTTGAACGTCTCCCCTTCTTCTGGCATAATAGCTTCCTTTAAGTTGTTGCAGAGTGACTTTTGTGAAGAATAGCTTGTTTTCATTCTGATCTTAATAGGATTTCACACCCCCGTCTTGTGACACTAACCTTGAACAGTTTCGGCTGCATTATTTGAGTTTCCTGGCTGAAGCCGCATCTCCTGTGGATAATAGGTAAGCTGATCTGACCGTCTGTAGTTTCTGGAACTTCAGTGTCCAGTTTATGATGCCAGTAGTGGTATTGTCATGTATTTAAGTGTTATGAAGTGCACGTGCCATTCTTCTAAGTTCCATGCTCCGTGCTCAGAAGAGTTTGTCACGCTCTCATGCAAGATCTTCTGTGGCTGTCAAGGTCTCCAGGCAAACACAGCTAGATGGTATACCTCTCGAGGAGCTGTGACAGGCAGCACCTCATGCCAGCAGCAGAAGAATGATCTGGTTGAGGATAATCATGAGCGTGAGGCTGTGCAGTGACCCTTTTCAGTTTTGTGTCGGCCGTCTTGCATGGCAAAGGAGCCTCCTTGGAGAAAGTTCTTGAAGGAGGCCTTGTCCTAATTAAGAATCTTCCCGAGCATTACACAACACTGCTTTGTCTGAACTGTCGTGCCTTTGGGTGACACAGGTGTAATAATACACCCATCGAGAGACATAGCTGATCCATCTACTTGGTCTATCTAAGCATCTAGTTGGAACTCTGATGGCAGTATTGCATACAAATGTCAGCACTGGGTACATGTAGGCGCCTGTCCAAAGGAGTCATTAATGGTATACCAGAAATGATAGCGACATCACATTTCTGCTTTGGGACACTGTGTAACAAAAAATTGCATCACGCTTGTGGCATGTCATGCACGCTTATCATCATTATTGGCAATTTGACACTTATAGCCGCATTTCAAGTCTAAGCGATGTACCCCACTGAAATTTTCATTTGTCAGGCAGTAATTGCAGATTCTCCTCTTTCCTTTTGAAGGCCCGTTCTTGGGCTTAGCTTCATGACCTGATCTGTTGCAGTAATGACATGTTTCGCCTGAGCTTCTCACACGCTCAGCTGTAGTTGTTTGGCATTTTGCGACGCTTTTGCTAAATATCGCGCGTAGCAGCTTCTGGGACTAGCGACAGTAAATTAGCTTACTATAGTGCAGCTTCCGTTGCAGTAGCCATTTTGACAACTCGAGTCAGGCTAACCTCTGAGTCGGCATGTGGAAAACATGGCTTTCTTCTGTGGCGGAACATAGTGAAACTTTAAACCTCCCCTCCCCCATCCTTGACAATCGACAAACTCCAAGGCTTTGTATGCTTTAGAGTTGCATTCATCTTTGCATTGATTAGTCTTGTGACCTTTGGTAAATCCTTCAGAAGAACACACTGCAAATCTACTACATATATGCAATCTTACAGCAGTCTTGCCAGTTAGCCCAAATTTAAATTGACCTTGATTAACTTTGTGTTCTAGGTCTTGTAGTCCTCAGCATACCGTCCGAGCCTCTCCAGCGTTCTGTTAGCCATCCATCGTTAGCACCTCAGTAGCAATGAGCTAATGCTTTCTCATAGTGTTCATGCTTGATTTTACAATAGGCATCAGCATTGTATGTAGTGTTTCTGCATGAGGCTTTTGTAATTGGTTTTCTCACAGTGTAGGGGACGCTATTTGTTGGCGTTTGACAGCCCTTAAAGGAAAAACTCATTTAAATGTTAATTTGCTGTATATTGTTAAGTCTTGTTCATGCCAAATGTTGGCAGTTGATGAACTGCATCTCAGTTGATGTCACGCCCTGTGGACAGGCCAGGTGATGATTTCCTAGTGATTTTTTTTCCTCCTTAACCTACAGCGTGCATCGTTGATAATATTAGTGTGCCACTAGCCAAGGATTCATCTTCTCCATGTGAAAACTTAAACGGGGTTAAGACCACACTATTCACAATGGCCCATTCTACGATATACAGCATCGCTCATCTTGGATGGGCTTCTTGACAAGTCGAGCTTCTCAAGCTGTGGGGAAGTGGAATGTCGATGACACATCAGAGACAGTGTGAAGTGGGATATGTGTGTTTTTGGAGGGGGGGTGTGTGACGCATGGCTGCCAGTGGAGCCTGCAGACTGGCCTGGGGGGGGGATCTCCCTTGAGATGGAAACGAGCCTAAGTAACAGGGACATCAGAGAAAACAGGGCTCTCACTGACATGGATCATGGAATCGATACTGATGGAAACACTAAAACAAGACAATCAACACGAAGATCCAGAGTCCGCTTGCACCCCGTCGGCCGCTAACAGGAAGTGACACGGCCTGATGGCCGCAGTCAAAAGTCTGTAGGATGGGATGCCGAATGGGCTGGCTTAATCTCTCCGGCTGTCACCTGTACGCGTGTCCTTCGCCGACTCAAAGGTTTGCGAAGACCCGTGACTCTTATAGCTTTCATGTGGGGGTCGACCTCAATCTTTGGGATGCATGACTATAAAGTGATTAATGAATCAGAGCTTGCACAAACTTTCCTTTTCACGGGAGCTCGGTTGTGCCTCCCAATCCCACAATTCTTTTCTCATTTCCTACATGATGGTTCTAAATAACATGAGTGGACACAAACCAAAAGTGCATTTAATTGCGTAATGGCTGATGAAGCTCAAGGGCCTAAAATGCTGTCTGAGTTTCGCGTGAGAGGTAGAGAGGTCCGATTGGACCCCGTTACGCTCCTTTAGTCTGGGAACAGCAGCCGGATTCTGTAAGTAAAGTGTCAGATTGATCTCTGCATATTGTCGATTACGTGACATTAACTGTCTCCTTGGGGATATTACTGCTGATTTAATAGTTACTTCTCAACTCTAAATAATAGATCTGAATGGCACAATGACTTTTGCCTATTGATTTAGCGGTTACAGGCCAGGGAAAGTCAAGGGTGGTTATTGCTGTACATGGTATACAGTTGTCACTGAAATGTACAACATTATCTTTATCTAAAAAAAGGCATCTCCAGGAACCAGGTTTAAATTGAGAATATTGTATGTTGCTTTTTGTCTGTGTCCATAGTTATCTGTTTCTCAGGAAATTAATGCTTGTCTGAATTGCTGTGGTGCAGAATACACCATAGAACCAGAATTTAGAGATATTATATAGACATATATAGACAATATATACACAATGTAACACACTTTCATCAAAATCCAAATAGCATCTTGTATTTAATGAAGCATTTTGAAGTTATTAGAAATTGTATGTTTTTTAACAGTCAGCTTGATCTTTCAAGTTAAACCCTTATTTAATCAAAACCAACATGTATTTTTACAAATAGCCTATTTAAAACAGACATTTGTACATTTACATGAGAGACGTGTTTAAAGAACGGCATAAGCCCATAAATCAAACAGTACGAAATTCGGTTATATAATCACCGTGTTAAATGGACTGTAGGACTACATTAACATCTTTCCTTTGTGTAGCCTGTTACTTGAAAATTATTAGGAAGCGTACAATATTGAGAGCACACTGCCACCTGCAAATAAAAATGATATATGTACTGCTGGGACTTGGAGAACTTTCTCAGGCAGATTTTTCTCTTAACTCACTTGCAAGTTACTCAGTTTGGTACAGAAATGCATAGATACTGAGCCTCACTAAATATCTTTAACAATTTGTAAGAACGTCATTTTAGGGCTGTGTTAGTAGTGAATCTGCTGTTTTTTGACATGCTAACTGTATGTAGTTCGCACCAAAAAATCCTTTATTGCCCCTGTGTTGTCCTTGTCGATTCTCCAGACAGCACTGATCAAATAATGTTTTTGTATACCGCCGTGTCATGTGACTTCTCACAGCTTACATGATTGGCGGATTGTGTCACACACTCATATCAAAGGTCCAGTGCTGACTCTTTCCATCATATTTCAAAGGTGTTGCAATTTTGAATCCACTGGTGCCAGAGTTGGTAGCTACCTTAATAGGTCCTACAGCTTTCCCAGGAGACTTTTCAGTACTCTTTAGGGAGCCCCACAGCTAAAAGATGATGTCATCACTGGTTTTCCAGTGAAAGCTGAAAGCATAAATCAGAGCCTCTTCTTTTCTGTCAAGGTTGTCTGAGTTGTTTGCATCGCGTGACATGGCACAGCCCATCACGCAAAGCCAGCTTCCCCCTTTTATGGTCAGCAGGTATTAAACCTCATTTTTGTCAGCCTCGCAAAAATAGCCGCGGCTGTTTATGGCTCACGGTGAGATGCACTCTGGGTTAAACGCGACGCGTGCATTAACAGCCTGCAGTGGCGCCAACTCCACTCTGATTGGCTGAGGATGACTCAGGGACAGAGTGGGGCCCTTATGTCTGCGAGAACAGGGGTGAGAGCTATGTCAGTTTGTGCGAGTCCTTGCCCAGGGTGCCAGCCAATCACAACACGGGGTGAGATTGAGACGGATGCCTGGTCTGCGATTCACTCTGCTGCCTCTAGGGGGCTCCTGAGGAAACTCCAGAGACACATGTTCATGTAGTATTATTTTAATCGCTCTGTTTTTTCTGTTACATGTTGCGGAACTGAGGACCCACTCTGGTTCCAGGCCCTTAAAGGGGATTTGCATACAAATCATGGTTATTCTTTTTATGAATAATTAACAATGAGTTAGTAAATTCAACTTTTCCAATTTATTAATTTCAACATTAAAGTAAAGCTGTAAAGCCTGAACCTCCACATACGATAACAGAGATGAAAATAATGGTCGCGGAACACTAAAACCTCTACTTCCAGGGCACCTATTTTAATTAAAAATTATCCCAGCAATCGTTAATGCGATGGCTTTGTGTCGCCCCATTTTTCTCAGCAAAAACAATTTGCCATTACTGACGCAGCTCGAAAACATTAGGCATGTTGCAGTTTGTCGAGGGCAGGCAAACGCCATGTCACATTAATCTGGAAAAAACATTATCTGTGTGATAACATCAACTTTTCCTCTCTGTCAGCGAGGTGCTGTTAAACTTCCTGGAGAAAGTGTATCGGACTGCACATGTGGCATTCCGACATGCAAGTTAGAAATATGCAATGTTTTTATAATAAATATAAACGATTGTTTTCAGATTTAATGTACAGTGACATTGCAGTCACACCTCGATGTGTGACTGGTATAATAATTCTGTGATGCGATTAGATGCTCGGAGTTCCTGATTATTCCTGTGAGAGGAGCCAGAGAGCAGCCGTGCGTGGCCCAATGACGAGGCCTGGCCGCAACACACTTCACATTGTCAGACGTCTGAATGGGGGGACGGGGGACGGGGGCTTTGGAACCACAGCTGACAAAGCGCCACTAACAGTAGAGATAGCGGCCTGCTTTTGTGGATTCTCTGGGACTAAAGCTGTTCCTCTTCCCAATATTTATTTCGTCTTAGAGCGGACGAGTAGGAAGATAAGATTTTACTCCTTACACTCCTGGTCATCACAGAGGCTTCTGGTGAGTGAGGGATTGCAATAGAAAGGAAGAGTGATGGAGGTGATGTGACTTGTCTGTGAGTGGGGGGGGGGGGGACTGGGGGAGAGAGAGAAGGCTGTAAGAGACCCCAGTCCTGAAGAGTGATTACTTGAGACATACAGTGATGAGACTGGCACCACAGCTATGAATAGCAGAGGACGGATGGTCCCTCTGGTCTGTGATCATCTTCTAGTATCATCAGAGCCTGCAGGTCATCCCTGGTAACCGCAACATGGTGTTATGCTACTGCTAGGGGGCCGGTGTTATGCCCAGTGGATTAAAAAATGGTGTGGAAGGTTGTTGGTTCAAATCCCATGGACAGCCAGGTGATTTCACCGTTGGGCCCCCAAATGTGGCCCTTAACCCCAGCTGCCCTGCTTTCTAGCTTGTACGTCACTTTGGATAAAACCATCTCCTGAATAAGTAAATGTACCACGTTATCCTGGAAATAGAAAGCTACACGTCACACGTATGGTTTCACTGCTGGATAAGTAGTGAAAGGCTGGCATCCCGTCCAGCGCACACCCCTGCCTTTGTTAAAATAAAAGCCCATTAAAATAATGGCTGATGGGTTTTTCTGTACTGTGGAACTTGCCTATTGGTCAAGCTTAACAGCGACGAGTACTAAATTACAACAAATGGCTCCCAATTTGTCTTTTTAGGCAAGTACAGCTTTTATGTTACTTGGTATGAATCCCAAAGTGTGTCTCTGCCTGCCTGTCGACGTTGTGAGGAACTTTCCAGAAATGCTGTGGAAAGACAATTCACAGCTGAGGTGGCGGGCTCTTGTTTTAGGCTGTGTGTGTGTGTGTGTGCGAGCGGGTTTACCTATCCTTATGGGGACACAATTATCCCCATAACGTGATAAATATCCGTCTATTTTCCCTTATGGGGACCGGTTTCCTGGTCCCCATAAGGGAAAACTCTATTTTATAAAAATCGGTGACTGCTATG
>JAODJU010000041.1:12066322-12078409 GCA_026776725.1 Gnathonemus echidnorhynchus
AGGTCAAACTGGTTTGTTCAACTTTCAAGAAATTCGAGTTCTAGTGAGTTCGAGAACCGAGGTACCACTGTATATATTAAGCATTATCTGCTGTGACCCTGAATAGGACAAAATGGATGGGTGGATAGATGGATGGATGCTTATCTGGTACATTATTAATTTCTATATTATGTTTATGTACTGCACAATTCATGTAATATTTGTATATTTGCATTATGAGCCTGTAATATATAGGGACTGTCCCAAAAAGAGGGCAGTATTCCTGACTGTGGGAATATGTTCTATCCCTTTACGAGTCAATTAAAGTGTGTGACTAGGCAGTAAGCTGGCTTCTCTCTCAGACAGCCAGGCCTCTTGGCAGAAGATTGGATTTCCTTCTAGCATGCTCTCAGGCAGCCGTTTAAGAGAGTGCTAATCACCCGTTTTGCTATCTAGGTCAGTGGGGTCCGTTTCTGAGAAAGGGGCGCTTTCTTAATTCGCACTATCGCGGAAAAACGCGCCTTGACTCCGTATCTTAATATTAGCTTTAATAAAATGACATTCTGTATAAAGACAACCAGTCGCGATGGGTGCACCAATTTATGATGCATAGTCTTATTTGTAGCCTACTCATTTCCCCACGCGCTTATATGTGGCAGTTAATTTCGTCATAAGCAGTGCCGCGAAAGCACGTTGCCACGTTACTATTAAATAATAAATCTAATGGTAAAAGTATCGTTTATATTGATGTTTGTACTGCGTACTTCATCAGCTGGCTTGTTTTCTTCTTTAAGTCATATTTTGACTATTTTGCCGAAGCTTTCAGGGCAGATAAACACGGAGGAAGGACAGCAGCACGAACTTGCCCTTGTCGGCTTATTACTTTATTTCAAGGTCACAATTATAATTCATATAGGGGGAGACACGTCCCCTCTTATTGTTGACTCCATGTCTCCGGTCTCGCATTATTCTAATGTTGCTCGGAAAGCGCGGTGAGCGCGAGCGCTCGGGCAGCAGCCGAGACGCGCCTCTGAATTTCAGCCAAAATCTTAATGAGTTAATTGTGCGAAATGAAAAGGAAATGAAGCAATTGCCTATTTTGACCACAAATTAAAAGCGCGGTGACGTGCACCCCCTTTAAAATAACTATTTTGACAGTGTCACTTCCTCGCAGCCTCCTAATGCAAGCAGACCGCGCGATCTCCCTTATCGCCAATGATGGCACAGGCTCCTCCCTTCTCGCTCCATGTCAGCCTGCGCATCCTAATGCTCGTCCTTTCCCGGGACCCCTCCCGAAATGCCCTGAGTCACTGGGACGCTGTTTTATTAAAAGGGGGACACTCATTAGTCTCTCAGTTGTAATAGAGCCTAATTACCCGCTCCAGTGGTATCCGTCACCTAGCCAGCGTGTGGGCGCCGGAGAGGCACGGAGGCGATGCAAAACTAACCTAATCTGTTTCTGAGATTTATCTTACCCTAAAATAATAACAGATCGGATCGGGGGCGGTGTTATTTCCGTAGCGTGTGGGTCAGAGGGAGCTCTCTGATATTTAGTGTCACTGTGCAGGTTGCTGGATGCCCACGCCACGTGTTTAAAAAATAAAGAAAGGCGATGGCAGTAAAGTGTCATCGTGCCACCCTTCGGTGACAGGCCGTCATCTTCACAGCTGATGTGCTCCTGTGTGTCAGTATACATTCGCAAGCTGTTTTTGCAAGCTCTGAATCACCCGCGTATTTTGGGTTTGATATATATCGGCCTGACCTCTCATAATATATAAACGTAACATTTACAGTGCCGAATTCCATATCACATACCTCGAGTTAAATTTAAGGGAAATAAAAATAAATATGCAATAGCCTAGTATTTCGCTTGGACCATGTGGCAGAAGCTGATAAAAGCAGATCTCCCCTTAGCAGATGTCCTGTGCTGTCAGTGTGGGCCTTGTACGTCGTCACAGAACCCCTTTCTTCACATAGTCTTAAAGAAACCAAAAAGATATTTGAGGTGCTCTTCAAAGGCGATTTTTAGTCAGACGGGGGCTCTAAATCGCGTACGGTGACGGTACGCGCATGTCAGCGCGCACACGAGCCCAAGCGCGCGACCGGACACTTCGCCCGCGCGAGCAGCACGCAGCGTTGGACACATTGACGGAACCTCTTTTGCTTGCGATTTAAAAGTGAAAAAGCACAGGATATTGTGGAGCGAGCGATCATTACAAGCCTCCAATGCAATAATCTCCAGGCAGAAGATTCTGGGGTGGGGAAAAAGTTTACATTAGTAGCTTAAATTTTATATTCTGTGTTTACGGCTGTTTAATGCTGTTTCATATCTTTTTTAATGAAATGGTGCACTTTTCTTTGCGACATGTGGCTGTTGTTGGAGGTCGGTTTATTCATTTCAGCATTGTTTTTCATGCTGACATACCGTAATGGATTATCAAAACGAGAGGAGGTCACGCAGAGCTTGTCTCTGCCGTATCTTCGCCGTAAATCCACCCGCTTCGGAGCCGCCACAGAAGCCTTATCTTACTGTTCCCGCTCATCCACCTGGCACCTGTAGACCATTCCCTCAAAAACAAATGTCTCCCATGAGCCTTGGTTTCGCCTCCCGCGCGGCATGCTGGAACCTGTAGTTATGATTTAAGGGCACGTCTGTTGGACCATTGTGTTGGACCCAGCGGTGACAGGAAATTCATCACAAAAACGTGGCAATCCAAAACATCATCTCATTGTCAAGTGCAGCTTATTATGATTGATAACTCACCACAGTAAAACATAACAGTAAAGTGCAATGACTACTGCATTATTTTATATATTTTGAAAACCAGTGTAATGTGACCAGAAATACCCCATATTTGCGTAGCAGTGTGACGACGCATTATTTGATATATTAGATTGGAGTTTTTTTTTTTACTATGTGCGTATCGCTTGGGGGCTGCGGCGGCCTGTTAGGAAAATGAATAATGAACGTTGGAAGGAGGGCACACTTTCACCAACGATTTCGAGTTCGACGGAAGAAGCAGAACAGCATTCAGGAGCGTTTACGGCGGTAACAAGACCCGCTGATCCTGTTCACGGCGCTGAAGAAAAGGCTGCACTGCCGGAGGTCATTTGCTCCACAATAAAACCAATTAAAATAGGCAAAACTAAACAAATTTGCTCGTGCATTAATTTTTAATTTCGCTTGGGTTTTTGTGTGACCCGCAGATTAAAACCCGCTACCGAAATTTAACAAAGGTCTGCATACCGTGTAAATAGCCCCAGCTGGGAATCAGAGGGTTTATAGGAATTAAAGCTATGTATCTTAAGGAATGTTTCCTTTGAATTTCTGTATATACAGTTTCCATGCTGCACAGTGTTCCAGGGAAACCGGAGTCTATCGCAAGAAGGAAGACCTGGATGGGATGCCAGTTCATCATGGCATGCGCACTTATACTCCTTTCTTAGCAATTTAGAGACCCCAGTTCACCTGCTTGTTTTTGGATTGAGAGAGGAAATCCTGGGAAACACAGAGAAGCAGGCAAAGCTTGGCTGGGAATTGAGCCTGGAACCACAGTGTTGCCTGTTTTCTTTGAATTTCCACCACCTAAAGCCGTCGCACCTCACTTTAAGGGCAAACCGCCACAAACTCACAACAGACACATTTTCAACGACCTTCGTTTATTAATTGTGACTGAAGTCCATTTTCGGAAGTTGTAAACAGGACCGGAATATTCCAGTAGCTGAGATAGGACTTGTCTTATCTTTTTCCGTTCCTCCGTCACCCATAAGTTCCTATCTCTATTTTCTCTATCAAAAGCCGCTTCCAAAAAGGCCTGACAGCGCTGTGAGAGACGGCACTCGCCGTAAGGTAAAGTGTTACTTTATTCCCTGAAGTGATTCCAGTCATTATTCAGGGAATGTGCGCCTTTGTGCCTTTTTTTGGTACTTTATGGCCTGGAATTGACTGGAGCGAGGCAAGCTTCATCAGCGGATCGGCTGTGCCATAAATAAACTTGGTCCACAGAACCCCCGCCTCCCCGGACGAGCCAAGCAGTGCGATCCTCTCCGTGTGAGACGTTAAGGCTTGAAGTGACTCAAAGAGGCACAGCATGTGGGAAAATCTCAGATGTGCTTTTCTCCTTTACATTCTTAGGTAATCTCACCCTGTCTGTATGCCTGCAGTCTCGTAGAGGGAAATATATGTATATGTATGTACAGATACACTGGCACATCTATCAGAATTCCTGAAGTAACTCCCAGTTATTCCACGCTAGATGCTCTGTTTTACTGGTAATGTACTCCCTTTAGAATCGACTTGGTCACGGCTGAAATATTTTTATACATATTATTACATGCGTGAAGAATTCAGTACCCGTGATGATAAGGGTTTGCTTAAAAATTATGGTTCCTAAGTCTGACTATGATGTCTTTGATGGATTAAGTCCAGTGAAAATTCTGGTTTATTATTTGCCACTGCTAGTAACTGAATAACCCTTTATCATCAGAATGACAATAAATTGACGTGGAACATCCAGGCATGCTTTGGTATTTATTGTAAGCTAAAAGGTCCCTTTCATTTCTAATTTGATTATTGTCATTTCACCATATTTGGAGTGTAGTTAAAGATGATTCAGGTGAAAATCAATCTGCCTATGACTGAGATTAACTTCCCGTCTTTATTTCACTTGATTTCTTTTAGTGGACTGTATGGTCATTACTTTTGGATAAGTCAGCCCGCTATTCTCAAATGTCATCGGCTAATATTGAGTCATCGAGCGATCACAGTTTGAAGTTTATCTCGCAGCTGTCAGTGTACGATGCAACAGGCTCAGATCATAAGATAGAGGACATGGTCTAAACATATATTTCTGACCTTAAGTATATTGTGTTTTTGGTTAATAATTTTTTTATTTGTTGTATTAATCGGATCAGATATACAGCCGCTTGAGCAGAGAAGCCCCTCTGCTACTGTACCCAGAGCTAGGAAGTTGAAAATGATCTTTATCTGGCCTCCCTGTGCTGTCTGAGCACTGTTTGAAGTGGTCCTTAGAGAGGGAGGGGGCAGCGTTCATCCTGTTTAGACTGATTGCCGCAATCCTGGGCCACGGAGTCAATATGCATTATTACAGTGTCGCGGATGCTGTGGATTCGACCCTTGATGATTGTATTGCGGCTTCTGTTTTAGGTAATTACAGGACCGTTTGGATCTGAGCATTGTACAGTCACGGGCCCAGCGAGGACGACTTGAAGATCATCCAGGACCTCGTTTTTGTCACGCTGCAATCAATTGCAAAATTGAGATTCATCCGGTGTGAGGCGGAATTATATTCTCTATGGGGAATTTGAAACACTCTACGAATTGATTACTGCAGTAGCTTTTGCTAGTAATTATTGACAGATCAGTAAAACTATATCCTGTCTCAGTGCACTGGCTTCCCAAGTGGCTATTTTTCTGTACCTCCGTGAATTTCTCAGTTCTGCTCTGCTCTTAATCTCCCCTGTGTATTCATGAGGCTCGTCGTTTTAATTTTTTATAGTAAGGCCACGATTTTCAGCACAGTCCTTGGGAAAGAAGGGGGGGGAGACATTTCTGCCTATTCTGTAAAACAGCACGTGTCTTTAACCACCTGGTTGCTCGATGGCTTGATAGTCGTGTCATTACCGGGCACTCATATGCAGTAAGACCATTAACAAGTCTTTTTTAATAAAATAGGTGAGATGGCTAAGTCTCCTTAATTGCCTGATGTTTTTCACAGCTTATTTGAAGATTTTGTCATCCTTCTGTCAAAAGCTGGGGACAGGAGAGACACGCTGGCAGAAAGTCATTTTCTTGGACCACGGCAGATGTTCTGCTCTCGTTTCGAGCTATCAGAATGTGGAATAAGAATGATAATAATGAAAAAACGAGTATCAGTCACCTGATTCCACTGATCCGCTCGGTGACAGCCTAATGCGATCCTGAGACACCCCTGGTACTGACATGCAGCACCGCCACCAGGATTACGGGGAGCTGCAGACTGCGACATCAATCTATACCAGCATGTCCTGGCTTAATTGGCTCGACCATATGGGTCACCGGTCCTTAAGATTCAGATCCTAGGTTCAGATTGCCTCATGTTTCAGGACGTGAGTTCCTTTCAGACAAGCAGATATGTGATGTATGATTTATGGGATAACACAGAAATATCAATAAGTAATCCCGAATTGATCTGGAGGTTACAAATCGGCAAGTAATAATCATGAAGGAAACACCCATCCATCCATCTGTCCATCCTTCCATCCGTCCATCCATTCCATGGGCGTTGCCGCCATTAAATCTGGGGAGGACGTGTCCCCCTCACATTTCATAATTATTTGTTTGGACACCCCCACATTTAACATAAAATATTAGTTCACCCAGTGTGTCCCCCCCGACATTCAAAATGCTTCTGACGCCCCTGATCCATTCATTCATCCTTCTTTTGTAACATGTCCAGGGCAGGGTCACTATATGGGAGAAAATGTATAATACTTTTGTAAGGAAATGCTCTGCCAAATACCTTAAGTCAAATAAATAAAATATGAATGAAATTAAAAATTATTTTGTTCTTATTTTTTTACTCATGTATTATGGAGTAACTAAAGCTTTTTCCGGCACAAAAACCTGTACGTGCTAGCATCTGCACCCACATCTGTAACAGCTGTGAGATGTCAGAATGGCTGTCTGCCGCGAGACGCCTCCGCACGTGACATTTTAGGAGGGACGCTCGTGCCTCCTGTTTGCACTCATTAAGCGCGTTCATGGAGTCGAACGTGCCGATTAGCCACGCGACGCAGCATTTGCGAAGGTCGGGTGTGAAGAAGCGGGCCGGAATGGCGAGGTGGCTGATTCCGCCACATGTCTGCCTGAGAGGAAGGATCCCCTTAATGAGGTACCAGAGGGTGCCAACGTGACCCCGAAGCCGATACCTGTGTCAGTGCCGGGATACTGGCATGTTACGCACTCTTTAGGCCGGGTCTGTCTGGATAAAAAGTTGAAAGTTTGGTGGGGGGAGTTAGCAGAGATAATTCATCCGCCGCGCGGGCTGGCGATACGCCCGTTTACGCGCCGCCATCGCTCAAGTGTTGCCAACTTTGAGACGCCACCGTGTCCCTTTTGTCCTCCTGCGCTCCCTTTAAAGCCATAATTACCGCACTAAATCAGTGTCTGTTTTTTAAATCAATGGACTAATCTGCGAGCGGGACCCCCACCCCATCCCCCCGGTATGTTTTATTGTAATGAGCAGAAAAGCCCATGGAAGGTGATGCCGGTAATTAATTTGTATTAAATGGAGGATTCAGCGACATTAGCGCCACGTCCTCTGATAGGGCGGAACAACCGTCCCACCCCCCATAACTCCTGCTCAAGCGGGCGCGCTTATATCAGCACAAATGCGCGTGAGCATAATGCCGGCGCATTAAGCGCGCAGGCGCGTCATTTAGCGATCGCGCGATCGCCCCCCGATACAGAGGTCTCCGCGATTTTGTCACTTTCTTATTTGTCATTCTTCACATTCATTTGTTCTAGACGGGCGTCTGGGTACTTAGAGCGTATTGCATAATTCTGAATTGAGCAAAAAAGCATTTATTGCCGCAACTTGATAATAACAGTTTCGTGTTTTGGGGTTTAGAGTCTCGATTTTTTTTTTAGCAATTCTGGCAGTATTCTAAACATCCATTGGTTCTGCTGGGGAAATATGTAATTTATACTTCGTAACTTTATGATTATGAGTGTTGAGAGTGGAACCAGAGTCTGTGAACTAATGTATGAGTTCTGTATCAGCGATGCGGTTGGCAGAGGTGGAACTGGAAGTTGGATAAAAATATACATTAAAAAAGGTTGCAGTACCTGCACAGATTATGGTAGCCTGACACAAGATTTTTCAGAATTATTCCTCACACTCTTTAGTATGGAAAAATGGCAAGTGCTGTGATCTTTAGCTAGACAACCAGACTGAAAAATGGACAGATTAAAGGAAATGTGGGATGGAATGGGTGAAAAAAGCTGGATAAATCTTTGGCGCAGCGGAATGCCACATTGTCCCGGTTGATGAAAAGGGCCGGAAAATGTGATGAATATTTCTTCAGATATGTCTGCTGACTGAATTACTGATTTCCTGAAATCTCTGTGCAGCAGGTAAGAAATGAAGTTTAAAGGCAGAGTTAGTGTTTGTGTATGTGTTCAAAATAATAACTGAGCTTACATGTCACATGCCTGTAAGGGCTTACTTTGCATTTTTGACTAGCAACCTGGAGAGTTCTGTTAGCATATGGTTTTAAATGTAGTGTGAAAATCAACAGAAGACTAAACTATATAGTTATTCACATCAAGTTCGGTACAAATTTCAAGGACCAAAACAAGAATTTCTTGTTCCAATGGGTATAAAAAGGGATGTTATTAAACTTCTGCAATCTCTTGTTGGCCATCAGCATGGTGTAGGACAGAAAATCATGCAGCCGTTATTAAAAATGAATTGGTAGAACACTTTAAAGGCCTTTGGTAGCAAATCCCCACAAAAAGATGTCCTAGGTCCCAACAAAACGCTTCTAAAGATTGATTGTTGGTAAGAAAGAAAATCTGAAAAAAATGACAAAGGTATGAGTGTTTATGCCTCCATTTTTCTGGTGCGAAAACAATATGAATGCTGCCATAATGCTATGATGAAAGCAGAGAACTTTCCCATTTTTTGTGCAAAAATATGTCTTGGTACTTTGTAATATATTATCCTAGGTTTCATAATATTTTTGCAGGGTGTGAGTAAAAACAGAGGGACCCTGTAATTGCACATTAGCTCGTGGGAAATGTGACCTTCCACACATAATTTATAGGGGACTCCCAGCACCAGTTTAATTTTGCAACGACAGGTATGGTTATTAATGTGTGTGTGTTTGTGGGGGGGGGGGAGTGCTATTTAAATGTGTGCAAAACACTTCTGCAGGGAGGAGATACAGGAAGGAATTAGCATCTCACTACCGGCAAAAGAAAAAACAATTGTCCGCTTTCTAAGAACATAAAAGAATGGCCAAAATATGGAAAAAAGGTTTCTATTACAGTGTAAAGCTGTGAAGGCCACGATGATGAATGTGTGAAGATCATGCTCTTCTTTTTCTGGGGTGTGACTGTCTCATGGCATTTGCATCGCAGTTGGAACTGTGACTGCGCAGACAGCGCTTCTAGCATTCGACGTCCCTCAAAGACTCCGCTCGTCCGCCTGTCGACGTTTCTGGGTCACGCCGACAGCTTTCCTTCGAATGCCAGAGGAGCCAAAGCCTGAGTGGGCATCCCGGCATCAAAGCGCAATTTACGCTCATTGGTGACTATGCGCCCACCACTCCCGTCCACCAAGCCCCGCCCATACCCCACCTCCCCAGCTTCATCAATCGCGCCTTTACTGTCGCATTAGCCTCCGCGCTTAACGAGCGGCCCGCCCAGCGCCACCTCACCCGCTGAGGTCAGAGCGGGTGGAGCGTCAGTAGCTCGGCAGAGTGATTGGGATGTCGCACAAAACGCAGGAGAGCAGGTGAACCCCCAGACCTGCTGATACACGAAGCCATCTTCAGAAAGTCACGAAGAGCCAGGTAACGTGGTCAAGTGGCCGTGTGTGTGTGGTCTCTCCGGAGGCGGATTTCTGCCATGGTCTGTACCACAGGCTTCAAGGAAAAATAAATAAAATTTATTTTCACAAGCACATCTGAATGCTCATTATTATGTCCCATTTTACTCTCCTTGAATACACAATCATAGTGTATTGGGGCCCTGTGCTCATTTTGACGCTTGGGGCCCAAGCACAGGGTTACCTATTTATCTCGGGCCCCTGGAGCATTTTGGGGGGGGGGAGGTAAAGGCCTTGCTCAAGCACCCAGCAGACATGTGACTATTCTTCTAAAGACAGGATTTGAACCAGCAACCTTCTGATCACAGGCACAGAAGTCTGACCCATTGATTAACACATGGAGGTTGGGCCTGGCTCTCCTGACCAAGAAACTGCTGACAGGCTTTGTATGCTGAGGAAATGCTTCTCGTCGGTGAATTTAGCACCAGCTGCTTAAAGAGATATATTTTTTTAAATATCACCTTTGTGATTCCTGTGGTTTAGCACCTTCCCAGGGCTCTGCGTCGTCACGATTCAGCCCTTTCGCTACACTGTGCACTGTGGCTGCTTGTACACGCGCTTGTCGATTTGTCGCCGTACTGCACCCCTTAGGCCTGACCACTCCCCCCATATGAGAGCCAAAGTAGGAACAGTAATGCGGTTAAGAAGCTTTTCTTTAGCCATGATTGACTGGTGACGACTAAAAAAAGAACAGTTTTATCTTTGAGGTTTAGGTCAATATCCTAAAAAAGAACTTTTTCAATCTGTTCTATGTTACCCCGACATAAGAGGGCTGTTTGCATCTCTTTGGCTTTAAGTGCTTTGGCCTTTTCTACTTAACTGGGCTAAATAATTCCCATGCTGCTTGCAGCCTTGCTGAGATCCCAGTCTATCTTAGGACCTCTTAATAGCTGAAGTCCACACTATCCTCCCAGAAATTACCTCCCCCTGATTCTATGGTGTACCCTAGAACATATGATACACTGTAGTCTTTTTGTGTGCACTAGGTTGTTCTCTTTTAACAGACTCAAAGTCAGTGAGTGAGTAGGTCACAGGGTTGCATGGTGGCTCAATTTCAATTTCTTTTTTCTGTTCGATTAAACATTTCTGACAAACAGCCAATCAGCTTCGCATCCTTCAGATTATGTGCGTGGCTGCTGATGAGTTCTCTCGGTTTTTTCTGGATCCTCGTCTGAAAAGAATATCTCCGCTTGGCACCAGCGCCTCAGACCGCCCGCTGTGCAGCGCCGGGCTAACAGAATTAGCTTTGCTTTGCTCCGTGGCCTTGTTTGAGATGCAGGTGCTGAAAATGTTCATCTCTCGCTTGCAGTCGCATTAGTATTAAAAATTCTGGAGTGATATTAAAATAGAATCGTGGGAGAGGGGCTTTGCAGCAAATGCGGACTAAGATCTTCTAGTTCGATGGACCTTAGCAAAAGGTATTTAGGTAAAGAATACTTCTAAAATATCCAGTTTTATTTGTGCAATAGGTGTGCAGAAAACCTTGATATTGGAAGAAATCATATGCTAACTTATGCAAAGGCATGTTGACATGACCTAGTCCCAACCCACAGTACGCAGAACCCGTGAATTAAGTCACCCAAAGCAGTAGACCGGCCCACCAGTAGGGGGCGCCACTCATGCATTCATGATACTGGGCTGTGGACTGCTTGGGTGTTCATTACAGATGTTTTCTCGCTGAGGCTGTCCCCTCTAATGGAGAGCTCGGGGCTCCATGTCCGACTCTAATGTTTCACAGTGGCAGGACTTGGAGCCTGTGGACCGTGAAATGATGACTTTGAGATCAAGGTATTTTTCGTACTTTGTGCGATGTGGCGGTGCCTGGGATGAAGCGCTGGAATCATTCAGTGGTGCCATTACACCCATACCTGGCCCATTATTATTTCTGTGGTTGTGTATCTTTGTGTGTGTGTGTGTGTGCGCGTGTGTGTTTAGTAATATCAGCAGTGCCACACTGTATTTAACACAGTGAATAGAATACACACACCACCACTCAAAAGTTCTTGCACACCACAGGTTTTTACCACTTTTCTATTAATTTCATAAACTGCGATTATTTATTCTTGTGAAGCATTGGAAAGCTGAGTGAACAACCATAAAGTCAAATAAAATAAGTTTGTAACATGTCTGACATCCTATTAACTGGTTGTGTGGTGATGGCAGAGTCAAATTCTAGGCTGTCCTTTAAATGCACTAGTTAAAATCATCCCATGAAGCAGAGCAGTATTTAATGTCCCTTGTAGAAAGAATGCCTCAGTTTTTCTGATTATATTTACTGTTATAACTGCTAGAGGAGGTGACTTTGATGAATCAAATATATTGTTTTTTTGCTAATAAAGGTACTCAAATGGTGAACATACTGTAAATTTATTTCTTAGCAAAGAATATTGAATGTATTTTTGGTAATTGTTTAGTGAGTAGGGGCGGCATGGTGGTGCAGTGGTTAGCACTGTTGCCTCACACCTCTGGGACCCGGGTTCGAGTCTCCGCCTGG
>JAODJU010000041.1:12108347-12141712 GCA_026776725.1 Gnathonemus echidnorhynchus
GCTGGGGGGGGGGGGGGGGGGGGGGGGGGGGGGGGGGGGGGGGGGGGGAGGGACAGACAGGCTGAGATGGGCTTTTCCGGAAGGCACTCGGGCTCTGAGGCTGCATGCATTTAATCGTAATCTCTGTCCTCTGCTCTGTTTTCGTGGTTTCGGCTCATTGGTCTGCTCGCTTCCGGGTCTGTACATGGCCACGACTTGTACGGATGCAGGCGCAGAAGGACCCAATTGGAGTTAAATAAGATTCTATAGGCCATGCTCCTGGAAATCAAACTTGGCCCTCGGAGGTAGAAGACGGCACGAAAAGAGCCTGCCGTTCTGCAAGGGAGGGGGACGGAGGCGGGAGCAGAACGGGACCGAGAGCACTGGGTGGGGGCCAAGCAAAGCACTACCGGGACCGTGAAGCCGGCACAGAGGATGGCCTTTTCCGGAAGGATTTGAACAACAGGAAGGACAGACCAAAGTCACTGTCATTAAGGAATGCTCTAGAAACAAACCTAACCAGCTGTGTGCTAAGAAGCTCTGCCCTCGAGAAGGCAGAAGATTATTGGCTGAATGTTTGTTGGTGTCTTTCTGCTGCTTGGTCAGGGGAAGCAAACCGCATGGAAAACTCAGGACCGGAGCAGAATGATGGAAGTGCCTCAAACACAGAGAAGGACCAAGAATGAACAACAAAATGGCGTAGGGTGAAAGAAGAAGAAAAAAACGAGGAGGATGAACAGCCACCGATGCTGGCAACCCTCATGACCTCTGCAGACTGGGCTTTTAAGTCTAAGGGTTGCAGCATGTTTTCAAAGGTTGTGAGGATGAGCAGAAGTTTGTTAGACATACAGTAACGGCATCTAACACTCAGGGATGGGAGGCGAGAAAGGGGAGGCTTGCATGCACGGCTGCAGAGCGCTGAGTGCACCCTAAAAGAACAGCGAGGCGCCCTCGTACTGCCCCAGGCCTGTCTGCGCCACGTGATCTGGTGCCCGGCTGCAGGAATAGCCTGGTGCTAGTTAACCTGGCAAAATGCCGCATCGATTATCACAGTCGTTCGCTGTGTAATTCACACGGCCAAATCTCCAGGCAAAAGCTATATATTTTACAACGGCAACAAAGTGGTAATTATAAAAAAATGGAAGAACAGCTGAACATAACGAAGCAGAAATAAACAGAAGAGCCGGTAAGCAGATATAAATGTATACCAGATTACCTTTCAAGGGAAATATAATTTTTAAATGAACAGAGGCTTTTTCCCCTATATAGAGAAGACTGGCTAGATATTTGTACTTGGTTTTCTTTTCAGATTTATAAACTGCAGAAGAAGGACGTTCTTCAGCTTGTTTTGATCCTCCCCCCCTACAAACATTCAAAGGTGGACAGAAAACATGACAGATAAACAGATCTGAACCACGGAGAATGTGACGCAATGGACAATCAGGTAAAACAAAACATCCAGGCTGACAACAGAAGAGCTAAAAACGTCCTCTTGTCAAGGAAGGTAAATGTCTGTATGCTACTCAGACATCTTGTCCCTACCGGGGCACCATACCGGAGTCCCATGGGTGTAGCGGGAAAAAAAAAAAAAGAAGATGAATAACGGACATGATCTTTAACGGCACTGAATATTATTAGCTTCACTGTGAATTTTTCATAAGCTCCTAAATGACACAGTTAGGTAAGCATGCTTTCCATAGCATGACAGGATAATAGGTACCGATAAGATAATGGGCTCTGTGCCCATATGAAACGCTCCGTTCCCGCAATTTGGTGACACGGTGTGAAACTTGTATCAAGGCCGCTGGCAGATGGAGGTCACCTTTCGCATATTCATATAAACTTTAAAGTTTCACACCCGATGTCTCACTAGGGGTTAGTGTCCCCCCTGTCATTTTCATGGCGCTGAAAATCGATCTCATCCGAAGGCTCGGATATCCCGCCACGTCGCCATTAGTGCTGTAATTGATTAAAGGTAAACTGGGGCAGGATCGCAGACAGCTTGTTCTGATACAGAGCGAAGGCCGCCTAAGCTAGCCTTTCCTTATGCTATGAAAATGCAGCGGATAATAGATTCCTTTGTTCCATCTCTCTGAGTCATCAATAAAAGGTTTCTGGAAAACGAGCATTTTATCACAACCTATCAAGAATTTTTCTTTGCCTGCGTGCTTTTCCACAGCAACAACAAAAATACCATGTTGATAATACTATCATGATGATGAATATTGTCTGGGTTTGTCATCTTGCATGTGCACAGGTGTGTCCACGGCAAGACGTATCTGACGTGCCTGTGGCAACATGTTTTAACTGAGAAAAAAATTGCGGACGCTATGTTAAAACCATGGTAATACCATGTTAATACCATGTTAATACCATGTTAATACCAAGGCCATGGTAAAACTTTTGAAAAATATCCATGTTGATCCTTGATAATGATGATGATAAAGGTGATGATGATTATTATTATTATATTGTGAAATTTCTCATTTCTGACTTTGCTGAAACTCATACTCTGAGCACAGTCTGCACACACGAATATGCTTATTATGCGAGTCGTGTCAATGTTAGTGGCTTCCTAATGACATTCGAGGGGAATTACGAAGAGGAGCTGTCTCTGCCTGCCTAACGAGGGAGCCTCTTGCTGCAATTAGGTCACCCTCGGCCGCTCATTTATCGATATGCGCTCGGTTCAGGAGGGCAAAGACACAGAGGTAAGATGACCCACCCCTGCTGCCCAGTGCACTGTTCTCTCACACACATGCCATCCATTTTCATGCATCTCACTCTACAACCTAAATACTGAAGCAAAACATGAAAAAATAAAATAGATAGATAGATAAATAAATAAATGAATGAATAAAAATTAAAAACTGAACAAGGAGGGAGAATCTATCCACGTCACAACATCTCTGGGGGGCGGATCAGAAGACACCAGGACCTACAAGGAAACCTGCACGTTTCTCCAGCACAAGTAACATCTGAGGAGGTCTAGTCTGACCTGTGTCAGTAGCTTCTGCTTCATCCCAGTCCCTCTCTCTCTCTGTCCAAATGTCCTTCCTCCCTTCCGATGAAGCAGTGGAAATATCACTATATGTCAATGGACCAGAAACCTTTGCCAGTCTGTAATCCTTAGTAACCTGCGCAAGATCATAAAGAATAGGGAGTAAAGAAATATCCACACGAGAGCGTCCACATTGACATACAGCCGTGTCCACACTGACATGTGTAATAGCAATGAAACGTCACACGGTGGATTACTGGGGTTAATGGATTGGCTCGACATCATCTGCAGGACTCGTCGCCATTGAGACTCAATGGACTGATTCATGCAAGTTTCTCCTTTGCTCACACTTTAGTTTATGGATCCACATAATGCCCTCTCCACCACACTGACAGTGCCACTGGTGGTAGGTTATTTTAAAATGTTAATGCCGTACAAATGGATGCGCAGAAAGGAAGTGACGAGTAGCACATCCTGTCCTACCGCTGGTACCTAAGGCATTGTGACCGTGAAATGCAAAACAAGAAAAAAAGAAAAATAGCTAGTAATCAAAACAAATATACTAATTGTTTTATTGTTTCATCGTGTTTCTTTCCAAACAAAGCAATACAAAATAAAACAGCACAGTCTTCTTTAAGTCCCATTGGAAAGCTTTTGGTAATAATTGATGCATATTTATTTTGCAAGATTCGAAAGCTTTTGGTTCTGAAACTTGGTATAAAGCCAGAATATAGCAAGATCATTTGAAAGCAAGAAAGGCAATTTAAAAAGACGCACTTCACAGTTTAATTATCTCGCAATATTTGTCTATTGTTGCTCAGAAATCTCAACGTCAAACGAAATATAAAATATGAAAACCTTAACAAGAGCAATTATACCTTGTATATTACACAGCATGATTCATTATACAGGACTAGCCTTCTAAGTGAAAACCGACTGAATGTATTTAGTACGGGATACAAGACATCAGATTTTATACTCAGTTGTTCCCTTGATGACATTTTCAGGGTGGGATATTTTTGGACCAATTTAACGACAGGTGGAGAACAGATGAAGTCCAAAGACTGCAGAGCCCCAGACATTAGGACTGTTAGCCCCATTGTAGATGCTCATGACATTTATTTGTAAACACGCTTTGGTTCAGGCACAGCACACTTTATGAATGACCTCGAGATAATACACGCAATTAGCTGGTGAGGGAGGAGCAGTGCTAGGTTGGCAGGCAGAATCGGCGATGCCATCACGCTCCTGCATGTAGCCATGCGACTCGCAGCTGTAAATGATTTATAAACCGCATACATTAAGAATACAACCGTGGATACATTTTTTTTTTTACCCTGAGCAAAGAAAGCCACGTCTGAATTATTAACTGTAAAAAAATGTTTCCTGAATGTTCTACAGAACTCAAAATGAAAATGCTACAAAAATTGCAGGGAACTTTATAACCCTGCTTGGCCTGCAAAGAAATGATTGTGTAAAGAGCAAAGGGGCGGGGGGGCAATTTTGATTTCGCCAGAACACACCTATAACTGAGTGTACTGGATCTCTACTAAATCAGGGCTGGCGTCTGCGGCTGGATCCGTAAAGTACAGTGTGGCAGTGTCTTCCCCCCGCTGCGGCCTCCTGGCTGCGCCGGGCCCGGTCACCTCTTTGGGCTGCTCTCGCCGGCACCGATTGCTGCTCCACCACATCTCCAGGGCGGCCACCAGGCAGGCGAGCAGCAGGCCCGCCGCCAGGATGCAGAAGACGCCGGCGAAGCTGTGCAGCTTCAGGGAGCGGCCGTCGGGCTGCACGTGCGCGTGGCTGTCCAGGTCGCAGCGGCCCATGCGGGGCCACCACTTCTGCTTCAAGATGTCCAGGTCCCCTTTCTCCTGCAGCTCCAGGATCCTGCAGGAAATGACCACAAGGGGGCATAGCCATTAAGGAATTTGGATTATCTATCTATCTATCTGAGCTTGCACAATCACACATTTGGGGGGCGGGGGGGTGCAGGGTCATGTGACGAGCCCCTTAAATTATTTTGTAATATTTTGTCTCTCACCCTGACTGATCAGATCATGGATCATGCCCTCGTGTCCGATTTACAAACCCCGCTCTTGGCTCCGCCGTTGTTAGAACCCAAAGTGTTCCGGTCCATTCCCTCTTCACACTCGTTCAGAATCTGACTAAGCGGAGGATGCCGGCAAGGAACAGGAGGAGCATCCAATCTGCCCATGTGTATTTTGAGCGACAGGGCCATGTTGGCAAAACGGCGTGTGTAAATATGCCTGCGTTGACATCGGCTGGTGTAGGTCTAACCCTATAGAATGAAACTGCAAAAGGTCACATTATTCAACACGCTGCCCATGAGTCTGGAATCTAAGCACCATCCGTATGAATAATTTGTATGAATATGTTGGTGCATGACATGCGACTTGTTTATGTTTGTGCAGAGCGATTTTCTGCCTGTGGTGCTTGCACAAAACTTGCATCAAGAATTTCCAGACAGCATCTGACTTCACCGCCTGGGACCCAGATGAACTGATCCAGAAATAAAATTAAACAAACACGTTAAGCTTTAGAGGAATGGCATTGTTCACTCAGGCATGCCCTGCCGCTTGATGGAGGTCAGAGGTCGTCAGGTGAGGACAACCAATGATTTATAAAAGTTCTGCATCCGCGCTGGTTCTGATTCAGAGCTCCAGTTGTGTCAGAGAGGGTCGTGACTCTGCCGATCCCTTCATGGTCTGATGCTCTGTTTAATTTAAAATGCCCGTTTTTTCATTTCAGAGTCTTACCACATAAATTTCAGTGCAGCTTATGTATTATTATTATTATTATTATTATTAAAACCCCCCCCAAGGGTTCAGTGACGACTCGCATGTTTTCTCCTGAGAAAGAAGCACTTGAACTGCAGTGACACTCAATGCTACTGGGTCTTCATTAAAGTCACGAGATTTGATCATAATATTTGGAATGGATGGGGGTGTGGGGAGAGGGGGGGCGGTCTTCCTATTTCCCTTTGCTAGGGACTCACTTTATGTGAAGAAGCACTTTATTGAGTATGAAGTTTTGCTATTTCTAACTCCAACAATGAGATTAATTAAATGTCATCTTCTGTAGTCCGTCACTGCTGTAAATTTGAAACGAAATAAACAAGAATGGTCCAAAACGACTTCTTAATTAAAACGGAAAGGGGGCTTCCAGAAAACGCCATTATGAAATGGCGCCCTTCAGGCAAATACCACAGTCACTTGCAATTTCTAAAGAAGGAACAAAAAAAAAAAAAAAAAAACGACAGGAATCTTCTGGGGATAAAGACGGTAAGACTGGGCAGACGGAGGAGATTCAGAATGACGAATCCCTCGCTTTAGCGGGTGGAGACCATGAAATGAAACTCTCGCCACCTCCCATTGTGCGAAAACACGCTAACAGGACATTCCAGCCATCGTCTGGTACCTGGAACGAGGCAAGGGGGCAGGGGGGACGGGGGGGGTGGGGGTACCATCTTACTGACCAGCCTCGCTACATTCCCATGATGCACTTCTGCATGCAGAGTGGGCTGCACCGGCGACGGAAGCCAGCTGGGAGAAGATGAGAGGATTTAAACACTCACCCTCTGTGACATCCCGCAATTTATCAGAAGGAGAGGAGACCGGCCCCTCAGACTCGGGGCACTGCATCATCGCGCTGCAAGGCAAATGCATGCCCCGAAGCCAGCAATGCATTGTGTTAAAACGATGCTTTTAGCCACTGAAACTTCATGGTTGCTTCCATCCAAATCCAATGGCTGGCAGGCGAACCTCACCAAGTGATTACCTTAACGAACCTTATTTTCAAATGATCTCTGTCCCGAATCAATCAAACCCTGCAGTTACTGCTATATATATATCTGTATTTGCAGGTAGATTAGCAGCTTTTACTGGGACCCCCTGCCGCTTAATGACAGCTAAGTGAATCCCACCAAAACCACCCGCTGCTGGTCCTATCTGGAACATACCAAGACGCAGCTAGGGAGGTGGCCAATCAAGACTGAGCTTCGCTGTGAAGCTAACTAAAAATCCTCAGGTGAACTTATAATGCCTGGTGGACAACATAAGAAAAGTTCAAAAAAGCCTGTCCTCTGCATGCTAAGAATAATTCAAAGGGTTATTATCTCTAATAATTTGCTAAATTCTTCAAAAGCGCTGATAATGCCTAATAGCAAGCGACAGATAAACCACCGGCCATCTCAGGTCAAGTCTGGAAAGGAAATGTGAATCCATACATACATGGGCGTATTCGGGGGTGGGACTACAGTCATACTGGTCCCACCTCAAAACTGATTGGCCTTCGCAGTGCCCCTCCCCTGTCACTCACCAATTCAAAATATATGACTGGCTAATGATAAGGCTGGCCCCTCTGTATAAATGAAGTCCCCTCTTACATTTCCTACCTTATAAATCATAGAATTGCCCCTATATACAAAACAAATAGAGAGATTATTTAAAAAACAAAAAAAAACTGTTTGGCACCTTCCTAGCTGTTCTCAGGACAAAGATTCATTGCAAAAATGTCTGTGTGCAAGGAACCCCGCCCACATCATCAAACTCGAATGTTACCCACATTAATTGGTTGATTCAGATCATGTCATCTTTTAATTAACTTTCTAGTGTTGGTTACTTTCACAATGGGATAAATTTATCATGGAGAGGATGAGGAGGACTAAAAGCTGACACTAATTGTGACAGGCATTTGGATAGACTGTTAAACAAAGGAGAGTGTCATGAAAATCCACAAAAGGTCCATCTATTCCATGTAACATCCCCCCCAATTCTGCAGAAGGTGGTTTGCGGCGTCGTGTTTCCTCTCGCTGCATCTAATGCGACGGCGAGGCTGTGCGGATCCCGCGCGAAACCGCGGCCCAGGCCTGCTAGGCCGGACTTCGGGTGTGAGTCGAGTCAGGTGTGAGGGACCCACACGCCCACAGCTGTCACGCTGCAGCCTAAGGAAATCGACCGGCGGTGATAAGGAAGGCCAAGCTAATCAGACACGGCACCCAGGGAGTCGGACTGAGGCAGCCAGAGGGACCAGAACGTTAGCAGTTAGCGTTCATTCACGGTTTGCTGATAAAGGGCAGGAGCCAGCAAGTGTCATGGGGTTAAAGCAGCAGGACGGGACTCAAACCACAGGGTAAAGGAGATTTCCTGTCTTACTATATCAGCTATTGTAGTAATTGTGCCAAAATGACAGGATTGTCATTGACTTCTGACAAGAACCGCCGTAAAATCAGCAACACGGATGGTAATATAAATTGATTTTCCAGTAATATATGGGTTCGCAGTAAAACTAACGGTGTTATGAGGTATTATTACAACTACAAATGTGTGCTTTTAAAAGCTCCAGCTTAAATGACAGCAGAGATGTCCGACAACACGTGTGTACTGGTGTATCTGTCCTCTTTTATATTCCGCCGGTCTCCTTTTCCACTGGCCCAGGGCGGCTGGCTGGGAATGGATGTCCCTTGGTCCCGAGCTGATCCTGCAGCACCAAACTCACCCCCGGAACCTGGTACCCAGCGGCAGAGGGACCCGCTGTTGATGGGGCGTCATGGAGACCGCGGCTGGCGCAGTGACAAGCGACAACATGGGGAGGCTTCGCATTTAATACAGATACTGGAGTCTCAGCAGTCACTGGCTATATGTTGCTGGGCAGATCGCCACAATCAGTTTTGAGGGTCCACCCCCCGGGATTGGGTAATGACCAAACGCAGAGCTCCATAAAAGGCCCAAATCCATACACAACTCATTTAGATTAGGTGGATGGTCCCCCTACGTTACTGGCACTCAGATTCATTCGGGCGGACGGCCGATCACATGTGAAATGGACTGTTTACACTCTTCTGGTTTTCCGAAAGCCATGCCATTCTGGAAGGTTTATCTCAGCAGCACATACGTAGAGATGTGCCTGCCAGGCCATGCCATTCGCTGGCCCGGCGAGCAGGGGGGGCGGGACAACAGCCGGCAGGGACCAATCGCGTTTTCCGGTACAGCCCATCAAACCGATGGCGTTGCTGCATTTCTGTGCGTTTCTAGGGCAACGGCTAATTCCTGCCGCCGCATTAAAGGTGGACACGACGGGCCTGCCACGCAGCCCGGATGAGTTCATTAATGCAAATTAAGAGGGTGTGATTAAATTATATGAAACGGCAACTTCCAATATGGCTGCACATAATCCAAATGAATAGCGGGCTGGACGCAATCCAGGTGCTTTTATGACGCACTATTCGGCGTCGGGCTTGAGGAGCATCCCAGAGGGGAGAAGCCAGATGAATGAGCGGTTTCTGCCCCCCCCCCACTCAAGGAATGGACCAGAGTACCACAGAGTACCGGAGACCCAGCCCTGCATCACAGCACCATAACAACACAGATGTGTCATTTATGAGATCCACCCTGCTCCCTATCAGAGCCACATGGCAAATTGCACAGCATGTCAATGGCACTCAGAAAACACACCCTTGTGCTCCTCACCCTGTCACCCGCCTCGAGAAATGCCTACAGCCGACGACCAAAACCGTGCTGTGATTCTCCCAGGGCCGCTCAGACACATCGGTCTGAGTACTGTGCTTTTTTCCTGTTTTCGTTTTACTTTAAGGCCTCTCCTCTCCAAATGAAGCTGTTATTTACACCTCCTAACAGAATTACTATGAGATGCAAGGTACAGGCAGTCCGCGGGTCAAGAATGTCCGACTTATCGACAACATGTACATACGAACAGACTGCCATAAAGCTTATTTTCATTTTAAAAATCATAATGAACGAATGCACTAGTTTGTGACGCTCATGAAAAAGTAGCGTGGCTTAAGCAGTCCGTCGATAAGGTATCGTATGTAGTTTCTTTTATTATTGCTGTGTTGTCATTATTATTCTTATTCTTATTGTTATTATTATGGTGTATATATTATTTTTCCAACTAACCTACAAATTTCACTGAAAGACTGGCTTAAGCAATGGATTTTTGTAACCTGGGCACTGTACATAATTTCCAGAAAATTCCTGGATCAGTCTGTGAGTGGCACAGTTACTGTCTGGATGAAGAACAGTTGGAATTTCCAATCTTTCTGCGACACGGCTGGCAAAATTAAATGTTCAGTGCAAGTTTTATTTGACTAAACGCTGACTACATGAGCAAAGCAGGAACGTTACATGCTACGGCGTTGAACCTTTGACACTGAAATGCGTGAACCTGTCAGTGCAGAAAAACATGAAAGGATCTGGACAGAGAGATCCAAAAGAAGAATGGAAAATAAAACTGCTGCCTAGCGCTGAAGCAGTGAAAGGAGAGAAAAGGGAAATGAGGGAAAGGTGACCAAAGATATACAAAGCAGCCCCCTTCCACGGAACAGTCAGTGTTTCAGCACAAGGCCCAGCAGCCAAAAGCGGGACTGGACTGAATCCCAGCAGAACTTCTGCTGCACTTCTGAGATCCGGTCATACACATCTGTTGGTGCTGAGTGGATACTCTGCAGATCTTCCTCGCGTGATTCCCATGTCTCAGCTTGCTTTCTAAGCGGCCACCGAGAGAAGCTGCTGGAACACCTTCCTTGTCTGTTTTTACAACGGCTTTTCAGCAGAGGCTCTTGGTCCCTTAGCTGGGACAGTACCGTTGGGAAAAGGGGAGGGGGCGGAGCTAGAACAGCAGAGCTTTGATAAGCTGCCGTGGGACAGAATCGGGATTTGCGAGTATCTTATGCTCCCAGATGCGCCGGGGCCACACGGTTTAGTCAAGCTGAGCTCGAGCGGATTCTCAGTTAAAATCCTGAAAACTACATGGTGGAGAAGCTGGGCAGGGCAGCAGGACAGCAGGAACAGGAGGCACTCACTTCTGAGAGAAGAGGTCGCGGTAGGGGCTGCCGTGTTGCATGGCGATGCCGTAGCCCTTGCTACTCATGCTGTTGCCCGTCACCATGATGGTGCAGTCATCGTCAGTGAGGGCCGCGTACTCCACCACGGCCATGTCCCACAGGAAGGCGTAGGACCCTTTCTTGGCCTGCAGTGGGGATGCAAGAGGAAGCCCGCGTCAGTTTCCGTCAGCAACACCGAATCGGCAGTACGACGGAAGAGTTCTGGATCAATGCGCTTGCCTGGCTGCATTTCTTCGGCCGTTATTTCTACGACATTGCACGGAAATAGAAAGAGGGATGGAGGACCTCATTCTTGGGGTGGGAGCAGGCAGCCTCTGTCTGCGGAGGATCGATCTCTGCTAATTTGGGATAACGACTCATCCGCTTAAAAGTATCGAGCCGAATGGAGCAGGAAAGTGAAACGCCTCTGCTGCCCTGAGACCAGGGCTGCTCTCGACCAGAAGTTACTTGTTTTTTGGACTTACTTTGTGCTGCAAACGGGAAAGGAAAACTTATCCCAAGCCCAGGGGCAAAAGTTGAGTTTTTTAAATGGTATGGCTTCAGACAATCATGCACTGGCCCAATACGAAAGCTCATCTTGGTGCATCAGTACCACCAGGCACCCGGTTGTCCTATTACCCCGGAGTCTGTCCGCCTTACCTTGCGGATGCCCTCTGAGGGGCTCGAGACTGAGTTCTCATGCCCATTGTTCTTGCTGATGGTCCTCCAGAGCTCTGCATACGTGCCGTCCTGCTCCAGGGGATTGGTGCCCTTGGCCCGGAAGTAGTCGTAGACCGCGGAGTCCCGGACGGTGCCGTAGGACAGGTCCATCTGTTTGGCCAGGTCCTGGAAGGTCCTGGTGGGAAGGCCAAGAGGAGAGGGAACATGGTCTGCGATGGTGGCACAGAAAGGCAAACGCAATGACCTAGATGCCAGGGGCAGCTTATTGGAGTCCTGCATTCTGATTAGCCAATCAACTTTTTAACCAGTCGCCTGCTCAACGCAGGGCTGTGTGTTGACCTTCGTCAGAAACTACAGAGTGTGTTTACAGAAGCTGGTGCAGATTAACATCGAGGTAGCCAGCGCAGTTTCTGGGTCATTGCACATTAATTATCTGCAAAGAATTACAAGAGCGACGTGTTTCAAAGCAGCCAAGAAGCATGGCTTTAGCCTGGATCTCAAGATAAAAAAACAGTTAAAAATAAAACAATTAAATACAACACGGGCCTCCATCCAGCGGAAAGTACAAGAGTGACTAGACGAGCTCTCTGTTTTGCAAAATGACGCCCTTTCAAGTGGGAGAAGGGCAGGCCTGGGCTCAGAACATGGCAGACACCTATCATGAAGGCACTCACGGCTGCAGGAAACAGAGCCGCCTTTGGCGTTTACAGATCAAGGCTACGTCATTCCCTGTTTGGCCTCAGACACAGGGAACTTACCAGACAAACTTGCTGACCCTGGCCTCTTCGACACGCTATATGGTACATACTGAAAGATGACCTTTTTTTTACACAGCTGAAGTTTGCTCAGTACCCAAGCAGGGCTTTAATGACTCAGGCCCCGTATCACTTTAGCCAGCTGTAACATGGCTTTGTGTGATGCCAGTGATAGCAATCACAAACAACACTCCCCCATAATTCCCTTGCGGAGGGACCGTCTAACAATTCCCGCCCTGGTTAAACATTTTGATTCATTGCATAAGGTTGGAAATATTATGGAATATTAATGCGTTCTTTAATTTATGAGCTGGGCTATTCTTGCAATTAAGTGAAAAAGGGATTAATTATTATTGTCCAGGCTTTATTAATTGGCCACGGCTATATGCACAAAGATGATAAGGGGGAATGGGACACCGGAGAAAACTTTACCAAGGTGAAAGCCAGACGGTGAGGTAGAAAGGAAATAGGAGGTTTGCTCCTCAGAGATGCTGTCAGAAATAAAAGTTCTCAGATCCAAATCTCAGTTTAGTGATGAAATTAGTTTAGCAGTATGTGATATGACCGACAGCTAGCGTCCCGCCCTGTCCTCACGCGGATCGCTTTCCTGCAGTTAGACGCTTGTTAGCTGCACGAGGACACCCCCCTCCCTGTTCTTGCTGGGCAGGATTCAGTAGCGGGGAGCTACATCTCACCCCGCTGGCCCTGCCGCCCACAATGCTTAGCGGCGGAACTAGCGCTAGGCACATTTGCATAATGCTACACTCCTTTTGCATGCATTTTTACACCATGAATGTGTTTTGCATACATATGCAGCCCATGATCAGCTGACCTTGCATCACACCTCGCCCATCCTGTATTCAGCTCCTGTCCTGAGGCAAACAGGGCCCTACACTTGACATGCGACATATAAAGGATATCCGCCCAATCGATTGTTGACGATAAGCTAACACCGTTGGTCCTCCCCTTGGTCCTACTGCTACCCTCAGCCACGTGGCTCCCCAGTACAGGTACCTTGTGGTGAGGCTGCACTTTGCCAGCACCTGCAATGGGACCTCCATGTGTGAGGTTCCAGAGTTGGCCAATGGACAAGCTACCTCATCATCCTTGAGTGACACTTACAACTTCTAACCAAAAAAAGTTACTTTTACAAGATATAGCTCCACTTGGGTTACTGCTAACATTCAAATGAACTCAAGTCATTGAACATCATAATCACTATCCTTGCCCCACCTTGCCATAACAGCACACCATTTTTTTTAGCGGATGCCTGCAGGAACTGGACCTTAATTTCGCCCCGGAGGCTCAGTCATGGTGTTTAATGTCTCTGAGGCTGCTGGCTTGTCCTCTGGCTGTGTGTTGAATCGCTCCAGGGCACTCTATGCGGTTGAAAACTGCGTTTCCTTTGGGTTCCCGAAAGGACGCTTTTTGCAATGGTCACACAGGCAGCCTACTGGTGTGCAAATCTTGGATGTCTCAGTTCTTTTTTTCCCCTGAACTGACGCACCATATTTAGAGTTTTGTCATTATTGTTTTTCCAGAACAATGTTGTAAATGTCTGTAGTTGGCGCAGAAGACAAAACCATATGACTTGGCAGGGAAGAATGCGTTTACTTTCATTCTCCTTTTTCAGCGTTTGGCAAGGTTGAGGTGGAATCGAGGCTCACGTGACACTCGCGGAACGAAAAACCAAAGAGTTGAGCTGTCTCTCGAGCAGAAATACAACGAAGAGGAGAATGACGAGTCCGGTCAGAGCTGAGGAAATCAACACACTCCATGTCAGGTCACTGGGACCATGACATGCAGAACATGTCTGTTTCTACAGCGATGCTCTCTGACTGATCTTAAGACAAACAGCCTTTGTCACCCGATTCTCCTTTCCAAGACTGTCACAGACCACTCTCCTGCACGATGTCTAAAAGTATATGCTTTATAATATTCAAGCCCTATTTAAACCTTCTTAAGCTCCATAGAAAATGTATTTATGACAATTTATGACACCTATTCATACATTCCTAATGGTCACAAAGAAATATTACAGCTTGGACACTTCATATAAGGAGAACATTTAATTATGTTACTTTAAATAATTCAAATTCAGTGTGTCGAATTGTGCTAGTTGAGAAAACATAATCGGCCCTATTAATCAGTTAAATGAACGCCATGTCTTGGCTAGCCATTTGATCCAACCGCGTAGATATTTCACGTTCTCCGTTATAAGGCCTGACAGGCAGATTTATGATGAAGTTCCTCACACGTAAGTGCGCCGCATTGCAATCGGAATGCTGAATTAACCTGGGACTACCACGCAGCTTACGGCACCTCGAGGACTATCGAGTTCTTAATGTTTTCCCATAAATTACCTTCCCAGCCCTGGACAGAACTCTGACCCCACATTAGGTGACGGGATCCTCGAGTGAGACAGTCTGCTCAGTGGAAAGAACCATTTCAAAATTTATGGATTGGATTGCGGAAGGACAGACCGCCCACCCTTAAACATTGAGTTGAAGGTGGGCGGGGGGGGGCAAGGGGTGACTCACAGCATAAGTTGTAATGAGACTGTTACAGTACTGAGGTGTGGGGGGATGCTATCCTGGTCTTTAATGTTTCTACTAAGCTTTGTCTTTAAGGGTATTTCTGGGAACAGGAGACAACAAAATGCCCAATTCAAGACATCCACACGAACACATAACTTAACACTCTACTCAGGGACATATCTATAAATTCTGGGCTTCCTGACAAAATGTCACCTTGCCACCACCACCCCCCCGAACCTCTCTAACATTATATAATTTTATATATTCAAGGCTCCCTGTACAGTGCCGGCCCCCTGAATCTGCCAGGGTATCCGTCCCCCTACAGGGCCCTTGACACTAATAAACTGCGCATCAAAATGCAGGGATCTTTATTGACTGTCCCAAAAGTACATCACTCAGGAGCATGATCAGAGCAAACGGTGCCCTAAGACGCTGAGACGCACCGGGCAGTGGGGCTGCGTTTTGGACTCTATCGCATTCCTGATAAAATCCAAAGCCAACCAGCCGCGTATGGAACGGAAACAAAAGTGCGGGAAAAAAAAAAAAATCAATTTCAATCCAAACAAAAAAAAAGTGCTGCTTCCATCTTCATTGTAAAATAATAAGTGCCATGTATGATTGTAATCTACCAAATTAGAGCAAATTGCCTTTTCCAATCGGGGTCTTCAATTACTGATTGCGTATTCCCAGTTAACGAGCGGCAGAAAGCACGCTCTCCTTAAAGACTGATCCCGTTCAGGATTCAGACGTGTTTCTTTGGAATCATCCGGGATGCTGTTTTTTTCAGGCTAACAAAGGGCAGCTGTGGGAGGCTTAAAGAAGACCGGCTCTCTGGTTTACATTAATGAGATCATTACTGACTGTACCATGGTACTATTAGCTCGTAGCTGCACACCAGCTTGGCCACCTTTGGACCTTCGGAAGACGTCGACGTTGTGTTTTCACCTGCTACGGTGCTCCTTGATTAAATGTTATCCAAGACAACCTTGTGACCTTTACCAGTTCTTCTCTTTTTTATATCATCATTCATCCATCCAATAGCATTTGCTGGGTCACAGGTTACCAGGACACAGCAGAGAAGCAAGTATGCAATCGATACATTGTACAGCATATGTCCCTAGTAGATAATGCTAATCCCTTTTTCTGTGTATTAAACTGGAAAATCTTCGACTGAGTTACAGGAAGTCCACAACTCAGTCTTGTTGGGACTAGTTTTCGACTTTCCATCTGGGAACATTGCAAGCGGCCCCTGACGGCAGTAAATTTTCATCTCAGGTTGTTTTTCTTCTTGAAGTCACATTGTGACCCAGATGACACGATAAGTCCATCTCCATCCATGAATAATGGGCCTGATGCCACAGAATTATTAGCAGCCGATTGGCCGCACGGCAATATTTACGACAAACTAGCCCTCTGACTCATCAAAAACAAATACTCAGTTAATTCAGACGGAGAAACGGCACAAAATGTGCGTCACCTGAACAGAAAGGGGAGAAAATCTAAATTAAAAAGAAATCATAAATAAATTATTCCAGCTATACCTTCAAAGGAAATAGAACATTAGCAGAATGTAAAATCATAGACGCAAGCACAAGTGGTTTGATTCAGAGCCAGGTACAGATAATTAATAGATTAAGCTGTTTCTATTGAAATGGTTTGTTAAAGCTTTTCTCAATCTTTTCGGAATGTTCTCTGCCTGGCACATTTTTCTGCTTTTCAAGGGTTTAGCTATCTAAGAAACAACATGAGTGTGACTGCAAGAAAGATCTCAGGAAAAAGCAGCCTTTTAAAAAGCCCATTTTAGGAGTAAAGGGCAGAGTAGATAAGGGTAAAATGTCTACACAAAAGAGGTTCTGGACACATTTTTTTTCAGCGGCGAAATGTCAGATGTCGGTGTTGTTGTTTGTGCTGCACTGATGCCACCCGAGCGCTTTGCACGTGCCGGATCTTCTGCTTTTCTCATCGCTTAGCCTCAAATTCGCCCGTTTTTACAAGGAAGCAGTTAAGGCAATTGTGAAGTGCATCTGGACTCCCGTGATGCTCGCTTTACCCTAACTTGGTGATCGAGTCCAAGTCTCGGTCCGAACCCAGAAACAAGCAGTCATATGTTCATCCATCTTCCAACCATTATACTGGTCAGGGTTTGAGAGAGTGGGGCGGGGAGGGGGGCAAAAGACTATCCATGGAAGCACAGAGCATTATGCTGAGTTTAGCCCTGCATACATGGATGGATGGATGGATGGATGGATGGACAGATAGATAGATAGATAGATAGATAGATAGATAGATAGATAGAATTTATGGTAAATAAATAGGGTGCTGGGGTATAGTTTATGGTTAGTTACATTCCAATGTATTTATATTAATATTAATAATAATAATAATAATAATAATAATAATGATAATACATTTTATTTATAGGCGCCTTTCTAAACACTCAAGGACACCGTACAGTGAATGCTAAAAACCATAATAATACAAAATACAAGAATAAAAAACACAAGTTAAATTAAACAAAGCAACTGAATTCACAGAGAGAAAATTAAAGTCATGCTGCCCCAACATTTTTTACAGTATCCAGTTGGCTAAGGCCAATGCGCCCTGCACTATTCAAGCATGAAAAGTTACATTTTGACAAACACAGTTCTGAATGACCAAACGATGTGATGGCCCATCACTGCCATGACTGTACCAAGCGTGACAACTGCTAATTATTTCCCAGAACACTTGACACTGTGACACTGTAGCCTTGATTGCATTGATTCTGAGCTTAATTTAGTGACCGCCTTGTGGTACCAAGTCATACAGATTTAGCGATTCTGCAGATTCTGCAAGATCACACCACATACACCGGCAGCCACCCTCCAGCACCATGGCTTTCACAACGGCCATGGAGTAGTCTAGAAACCAAACTGTTGACTAGCAATAATACCATCAAACATACCTCAACTACTAGCCTATTAAGACCAGACGAAGAGCACAAGGACAGCTAGCATATTAGCATTAGACAAAGAGCAGCATAGTAAAGTGTGGTCTCAGATAGGTCTTTCATATGGCCCAGAGCCCAAGGGATGTGGGTTCGAGTGGCGCCGGATCGTGCCATAGTACCCCTAGCAGGGAACTTAACCTGAGCTTAAAACTTCATGTAGAAATGAACAAACACTGTAATATCGATGGAGCTAATGAGGTACTAACCACTTACAGATTATAAGTACAAAGAAAATGTTGTTTCTGTATTAATACGTTTATGTATTGTTATTATGTATTAAATACTCATTTAAGGTGAGCATTTAATTTTTATCTCTAAACTGTAGGATAACATGCAAATTCTGCGTGTTGCATTTTAATGACGGATACTTTAAGTGATTTATGTTCAAATAAGCTGTGTAACGTAATGTATAATTTCCAAATTCAGCACCCTGGTAACCATTTGAAATGAAACACCTCCAGTGAGTGTATGAATGATGCCCAATTAGTGCGATGTCTTTACGGCACTTAAGAGGCGCACGCTCTCTCTCGGTAAGTAACTATATAACAGAATTCATTTAGCTGCGATAAGGGCCCGAAAAGCTTGAGAGCTGACGTCTGAGTAACCAAGGGTTTGTTAGCTATAGAGACGGAAGGTCATTCAGTGGCTTTGGATATGATCAGTTACAGAGAGACAAACTCTCAGCCCTGATTGGTCACTTTTTCTGTCAATTATCCTCTTTCTTTTTTTTATTTGTACCCCTGAAATGTTTAATATAAATATACTAATATATGGCACTACAGAGATTACACAAGCCTTGTAGCAAAGGGCCTACAGGCATCTTTTTGGGCACCCCTCAGGGTCCTATTTCAAATGAATCTCACTTGTGCAAGAACATATCATGTAATTCAGAGATCAGGATAGTGTGTGTTGGGAGCAGAGCGGGCAGGTGGACAAAACGGGGGTGTTTGGTGTGGTGGGGACAGAGGAGGATGGACTGTGGAGATTAAAATGATGGAGATGGAGTGCAGAGAGTAGAGTACAGTAGAGGTTGTGCGTTTAGGTCAAAGACTCAGCGGATACGTCAGCGACCGCTGTCGCACTTAACCCACACGCACTGGGCCTCTTGTGCATAATCCGTGAACAAGATATGAAATAAATATGTGAGGCAATCTTTCAGAGTGCAGAGAACGCAGGATCATATGTCATTCATCAAGGACGGATTGCTTTACCGCTCCCAAAAAAAATCACCAACGCACCACTGTAATGCTTCAAATTCTTCGGCTGCGATTTATCGATTTTATAAATAAACAGCATGAAAACCATTGATGAAAGGCAAATAATTTCAGCAGCACCACTGGACTGGTTACAAGAAGCATAAGACAGTGGAGTTCTCCAAATACTAGATCCAATTTAAAGTCCATAAAAACTTGCTTTGTAGACATACACAGTCACATCTGATTAGTGTTTTTCTGGACATTAAACTATTAAAGTCACGCTGCCCCAACATTTTTTACGGTATCCAGTTGGCTAAGGCCAATGCGCCCTGCACCTTTAAATGCATGCCATGTCTAATGCAGCTGTTTTGTCATCAGACTGGCGGAGCTATCAATAATTTAGATCATTGCCCCTGTCAAACTTTAGCTGTGTCAGCTCTCTGCAGCACCATTCAACTGCTTACACTCCCCTGCCCCCACCCCAACACCTTTACTGGCATTAACAGGCACGTGAGGTCACATGACATGAACTCAGCTCGTCACAAAAGCTGAATGACATGTCCGAAGATCACATCTAAAAAAGAATGTGAGATTACTTCATCTCAGACCCCAATCCAAGAATAGCTGGACACTCAGATTAAATGAGAATCCTCCAGCATGTCGCTGAGAAAAACAGGTTTACTGTGGTGTAAGGTCTCACCTCAAGCTCTTTAAGATTCAGTCTTGGGTTTACACACACTGCAAGGTTTCTCTAGAGATGCCAAGATCTCCCTCGCCTGGAATCACAAGCATCTTTCCCGCACCTGATCTCTGAACTAACGGAAGTACTCTTCCCGCTCTCAGTCACGTGTGTTTTTCTGCTGCTTCCTCCTTTCCAAGGCCTTGGAGTCTTGTGGGCACCGTGGCATCAGGGGCACCGAACCCCGTTTCCCACCAGGTGTGGGGATTTACGGCTTACCTGCCAGTGTCGCCCGAAATGTGCCGGGCTGGTGCGCAAAGTCGGGGGAAACTCAATTAAGCGAGACGCGGTACGCAGTGGGGGACGCGGTACGCAGTGGGGGACGCGGTACGCAGTGGGGGACGCGGTATGCAGTGGGGGACACAGTACGCAGTGGGGGACGCAGTATGCAGTGGGGGACACAGTACGCAGTGGGGGACGCGGTATGCAGTGGGGGACGCGGTACGCAGTGGGGGACGCGCTCAGCGGAGCGCTAAACCAGGCCGACGCGACATCAAATTCTCTATTTCCAAATGGATATGATTACGGCACTGGAGGTAAAGGGGGCAGCCCGGAGTGCGGAGCAGGATATCGTCACTGCTGTTATTAACTCCGGTGTAATACCGTTTTTCAGCTGAAATGAAATTCCCAGGCTAAGCTGTGGAAACATACCGGCATTCCACCGCACGCACAAACACACACACAGGGGAAACTATTTATTAGACCCTTGTGTGAGTTTTCACGCATAGTGGAGGACACTACACAGTTAAAACCACAGTGTATCCGCATTAGCAAGGCTAACCAAGATCTGGGACACCATTACGGGGGCAGCTAGCGGCAGCCTAGAGATCCCAGCTGGCCTAAGCAGGGGTGAGTTTAATGTTTATTTCACTCAAAAAGTCACTTCAGGTGACTTCATTGTTCGTGGTGAAGAACCGGGTTCACTTTGTTCACTTTTTTTGTCGGAGACTTATCTTTGATGCTCTTTATTTTAATGGTGCCACCAGGATACGGTTGCCTCACGGTCGCCTATAACGTTAACGTTAGCTAGCGTTGGAAGACGGCTGCTAGCTAGCTGGTTACCGGAACATGCTGCTTCAGCATCTCCCAAATAAGGAAGGTTTTTATTTAATAGTATAGTGACGGTTTGTCGCCAACAGAGGAGCCCACAGACTTCAGGGGCCCCCATGCGAACGCGTGGTTTGAGTGGCGGTATAGCCACCACTGGGCCTAAGTGCATGTTTTTGGACTGCAAGAGGAAATCCTTTGACAGTGATAGTACTGCACCACAGCCCACCTGATTTCACGGGGCCCGGCCTAGGGGGCCGCAACTCCGACTCTGTCAAGCAAGTGCACTTTTTTGCCGCAGGACCTTGTTTGTTTTGTCAACTTCTCTTCGATTTGTACAAGCGAGTGATACAAGATTTTATCAGGCCACGTGCTGTGGGGCTCCATTTGACTCTGCCAGTGAGCACGACCCACCCCCCCCACCCCCCAATATCCTGAAAATAAGTGCTATCTACACAGCGGGGTGACTAAGACAGTGCCTGTAAAAGCGACATGATTCATGGTCTTTAAAAACACATATCTGCAGGAACGGTATCAGAGTTATCATGCTATCTAGTTGGCGCAGATAATGGAACGGAAGATAAACCACAGAGTTTGGCTTTCCTCAGAAGTCCCAGCAGTAACTGTTGCCGCTTGTTTAACAAATTAAACTAAATTCAAAACAACAAGGAACATAAATAATACACAGGATAAAATACCAGCTATTAGAGGTAATACTTCTCGTTTTCAGGCGACCTTTTCTGACTGCCAGACTGTCATTAGAAAAACATTTTTTAGTCTGAAAAGTACAGGTACACGCAATGGTTTTTCGCAGGGTAGAGACACAGATTGTGTCCACAGCCTGCAGTACAAACACAGACCACGTGTAATTAAAATACCAGGAAGTACCCAACTGGCAGACTTCCATGGCGCATCCGATTGCACGTCGTGGCCCAAAGTCTCCATGACACCGTATTGCGAAGAGCCGAAGGCTAACTTTTAGCCTCTTAGCTAAGGCTTTCACCCGAAGCGAGTTCCCGTGTACAGCTAGCTCTTTCACAGCAGCAGTTTGTTCCAAGCACCATGATACGGGGCACCAGATCAGGGTCCCTCCCGGCAGTACTGGACAGGAATTAAAATTCGATCACCCACGATAAATTTTGCCTGCCCACAAACCCATCAGACCACCGGGAAAATGGTTGGTATGCCAGGTGGCCTGTCCAGGCCTGTGTTCTCGAACTGGAACTCCTTAGGTTATGCGCATGAGTCCTCAGTTGGCCTAGATTTTGGTGTGGATTATCGGAACGTGTCCCTGTCAATATTGTGGGATTACTGTGTGTGTGTGAGCAGGTGGGGGTTTGGGGCTCATTTGGACCCTATCAATATCAAAACCAAACCAAACCTATTGCCTCTATCCTATCGGTGATCCTACTTGTAATACAGCCACTACCAGGACCTATTAAATTGGAGCTAGGCAAGAATAATGTTTACGGACAACAATGGAAATAGAACCCACACAAAGAGGTCACACAGCCTTTAAAGTAGTTCTAGAAGATAGCAGTTGATTCTAATTTGCAGATGTGTTTTATTAGAAGTGTCAGAGGCGTGTGTGTTTGTATCGCAGTAGGCGTGTAAACCGCAGTGCCTGTATGGAAACAGGACGGGAGCCTGAGGGTAGCCCTCTGGTCTCTGCAGGACGTGTGGTCGGAGCCTGCGGGGACCTACCGTATGGTGTTATCCATCCGGGACACGGTGAGGTAGGCCGCCAGGTTGGCCGTGTAGGAGGAGCAGACCACAAGGGTAAAGAGCCACCAGCTACCCATGACGATGCGCAGGGCCATGGATCCTGTCGCCGAGTCGCCCCCTGGAGGGGAAGACGGGAGCTCGCAATGGGTCTACGAGGCACCTGGGAAACCCCTACCCCCACCGACCAAGCCTCCCCCTCTCCCTCCCCAGAGCCCCGGCCCTTTCCCAGGCCGCGATTGCTCATTAGCTGATGAAACCCCGGATTTTGCCGTCTGAAAATGACAGCGTGAGCTTCTGCGGCCGCTCTGAGATCCCGCGGCCTGCGCGGTAAATGCCAGCAGCGCAGAGACTCCATGTCGGATTTGCATTATGATACACAAACACTTTGCTGATAGTCAGCGGGATCCCAGGGGCACCAGCTGGGGATATTATGGGAGATATTGAGCAAAATTTCGAATACACGCCAAAAATTGTGAATTACCGTATCCGCAGCTGGTGACCTCTTTAGCAGGTACTGCTACTTGATAATGCAAACAGCGAAACACGTGGCTGCGCATACGGCGCAGAGACTTCATTTACGCATACAACTGATGCCTAAGCAACTTACAGGGGAGGGAAGGGTTACAATCTGATGCCACCACCTTCTTGCACAATGCTCTGCTTTTCCGAGCTACAGATACAGTCAGTACATCGGGTGACGGTGTGGCTAAGCATCAGCATGGCAGACATGTCCGATTCCGTGCATGGTGCGAGATATCGGTGGCAGATAATGCTGGTTGCAGCCACCTTCCTCGAGGGTTTACCGAGAGCGGTTCGATAAACGAAAAACATTCAGTGGGGGGGCGGTTCCGTTGCTGAAAGCACCTAGTTAATCAGGGAGGTCAAAGGAGAACGGACAGACCAGTTCGAGGTACCAGAAAGGCCACCGGTGTGACAATAACAGGCCAGTACATCAGAGTGCTGTGCAGAGGAGCTACTCTGAACACAACACGTCTGAAGGAGAAAGCCGATCCTTCTCGTACTAGCTAGGTGCACCTAATAAAGTGATATATTTGTGAATTCATCTCCATATTAATGCATTATATGTAGCATAAATTGGAGAATATTTTGCTAAATTATGGCCTCTGGGTAATGTAATCTGCATGATTTTTTCCAGAAGGATACAAACATTTCACCCATCCGTAACGGCTTGGTGAGCTGCACACCCATCCAGAGGACACACACTGATACACCCGGGCGATTCAGAGTCCTCAGCTCACCCGCCCGCGTATTTCTGAAGCGCGGTGGGAAATCCACCGTATCACTGCGAGAGGCCTCTAGACTCAGGGCCAGGAATCAAACCCCTAACCCTGCAGGCATGTAAAAACAGCAGTAACCACCGTACTGTGCCACAACAGATATTGACGGGAAATGCAGATAGTTTTGGCAGTCTACCAAACCCGTGATGCACTCTTGCTTAATATTCAGCATACGGCTCCGCGGAACCAGTGTTGGGAAGGAAGTCATCCGAAAGGTATAAGAAAGTGCAGTTTCTGAAGGCAACTGAACGTTTCCTAACAAACCTCCCCCAAAACCAAGGGTTCATATTATACACAGTATAAATATGTTGTGGCATGCTGAAGAAATAGGTTTATAACATGCCCCCCCCCCAAAAATATATATATATCCTTAATGCTAGCATAATGCATTGGTTAAAATTGAGGTATCAGAAGTCAAAGAATGGGCGGTGGGGCAGTAAACTCCTATGTATCAATCAGTAGTGCTGACAGTAGGGGCGCTGAGGGTGCTTCAGCACCTCCTCTGGTTGTTGGTGGTAATGCAGTGTCAGAATATACTATGACAGCGTGCCCAGGTTCGTGGTTTTCGTCAAAGTAAAATGTATAGTTATATTAATTATCTTGCAAGGTAGCTGAAGGTCTTGGCTTTGTAGCTGAAGTAGCCTTTCATTCAGATTTGCCATTCTGGAACCGGAACCAGCCGGTATCTATCAAAGAGACCTCTATCACGGACGACTGCCAACGAGCAGAAAGAAAAACAACACCCCCCTCTGGACCAGGTGTAAGAAGCTTGTTACAGCGATTTTCCAAAATTAGAATTCCAGACATCACATTTAATGTTATGCAAATGAGTCACCGAAAGGGGGCATATCTATAATAATTTTTAAAAAGAAAAAAAGATGCCGATTGGGGATACAATTCTAATATTATGATGGGAATATTATTCAGAGGACAGGGACTGAAACAATGGCATCAAAGGCTATTCGCTGATTGAATTCAAGTAACTAAAAAACCTCATCAGCAGGAAGTTGGGAGACATAAATATTAAAAAGAAAAATATGCTTAGAGGTTTTGGGGCTAAATTATAGATGTTCATGTGATGCAATACTACAGTCAGCATATGTGTGGCACCCGCGGCTAACCAGAATGTGACCAGCATGCTAGCCTTCTAAGAGCCTTTCACACCTTGCTGGACGAAGGCTCCGTAGACGACCCAGATGGCGCTGTGCAGGGAGCTGGAGACGGAGGCCAGCGGCGCCTGGTGGGGTCCGGGCGGGTTCTGGGAGCGGCCGGACTGCATGCGGTTCAGCAGGAAGATGAGGACCCCCACCAGGGGGATGACCGCTGCGATGCATGCCCACACCGCCAAGTCGAAGGGGGCAAACAGGGAGAAGATGTTGATCTTCTCCTCGGGCTTCCGCAGCAGGATACCCACAGAGTAGTCCAGGTAGCGCTTGCTGAAGTCCACCACGTTCTCCCTCTCGGGTGTGATGGTGATGGCTGACACTGCCAGGTCCGCCCTCTAGGGGCAGTAAAAGCATGCAGTCCTGGTTAGTGTTTGACGAAAACAATGAAGAGCCAACAGAGGGCAGCCTAACTGAAGTTATATCAAACTCAGTGGTGTAATTCAAGGTTAAATACCTTCTTGAGGTTACTTCTGTAAGGCTCCTCCAGCAACCGTAGGTCAGTGTTTCTCAACCCAGTCCGCAGTGACCCCCAGACGGTGCATGTTTTCACTCCCTGCCAGCTCCCAGCACGCCTGTACCAGGTATTTGACATTCTTGATTGTTTGGTTCAGGTGCACTGAGAGCTGGGAGGGAGCTTAAATATGGACTGGGGGGTCTCTGAGGATGGGGTTGAGAAAAACTACTGTAGGTTACGAGCCGTTACTAGCACTCAACCTGGTGCAATCAAAATGTTCACCCAGCTCCCCTCAATATGGGTTGTTGTAATTAAAATCATCGCAATGACACTTGTCGTTGATATTAGCAGGAGCATCGTTAGCGTACTAATAGATTCCGTTGATATCGATATTTGTTTTTAGCGCTACGGGGATACCCCTGTGACGGCCTTGCCTTGTTGATGAGCTCCCCGATCATCCCGTTCCATGACCCGTTGGGCAGCTGTGTCCCGTACTTGCCGTCCGGCACCTGGTAGATCTCGTACTTGAAGCCCAAGATCTTTGCCAGAGCGTCGAGCACGTCGATGGAGAAGCCTTTGTACCTCTTGGGCTGCCCAAGAATATTTTCTGCTACCATGACAAAGGGATCCTCCTATCGAACCAAAAAAATGCATTTTTTCTGTCTTAAACTGAGGCAATCGTGTAAATATATCATAAAATGGCATTCAGTATGCTTTTAGTCACCCCCAACATATTGCTCTGTGGTTAAAATGACATAGAATTTCTCTAATAAGCATGGTGTCACAGTGGAAATACAGAAGGACTCTGTTTTAGGATTAGCATAATTATGCTAACAAGCACAAACCATTCAAAAGGGGGAACTGAGTTTAGCTGCAGAATGAATCAAGATGGCCGTGGGGTTCATTGCCGTTATAATTGAAGCAAATGCTAAACAGGAACACTGTCAGCTGCTTTGGAGGGTCCCGGAAGCAGTGGGCCCATCGAGCACTGCGCTCCAGCATCCTGTGGGAAGTAGTTAGCATAGCATACCAGCAGTGTTACCACCCTGACAGTCACTCCTTGCATCCCGTTCTCAATCCGGCTCTCTTTAAGGCTTCCGTTCAGCCCTAGAGCAGAGTCCCATGTTGCTAACTGTGTAAGACAGACAGAGAAAGAGGGGGGGGGGGGGGGGGGGGGGGGGGGGGGGGGGGGGGTGAGGAACGTTGAGCACTTTCTGGGAATACTTTGAATCAAAAAGGTCAGAATGCATCATTTAATACAAGTAAAAGCCATTCACACAGGAAAAAAATGTATTTCAAATATTTCAACAGAAAAAAAACATTCACCCAAAAAATAGAAATAGGAGGGCAATGGATCCCTCCAGAGTGGAATAAAAGAGAAAATGACATCAATTAACAGCTATGAATACCTTGAGTGCCAGACCCTTGAATGAATTATAAAACAAAGGGATCATTTTATCACTTTCTCACCTTAACCTGAATTCAAATAGCTGCCGAACGAGTATGTGTGTGTGCCTCATATCGCACATGCACAGCAAGACATGTCACCCCCTGGGGGGCAGGTATGTTTTTGCCATGAGCTGATGATGATCCAGTTAACAGAGGTGAGTTTGAGACAATCGTTCATGCTGATGACGACGATGACTTTTCATGAAACAGAAATAAATTAATTGGTAAATAACACATAGTATGGGATCAGAATTTGTTCATATTCTTTCTGACCATCAATGCAAAGTACTAGAGTACAGGATGCAAGGGGGGACAGTATGATGGACAAAGGGCTTTGGGTGGTCTGTATCACCTCTATCCTGTCTGCAGATATGCAGACCCATATTCTGCATGTAGACCCTCAATGAGCGCGTAGATCCTCAATGTGTGTGTAGACCCTCAATGTGAGGTAGACCCTCAGGGTGCATGTAGACCGTCAGTGTGCGTGTAGACCCTCTTTCTGCATGTAGACCCTCAGTGTGTGTAGACCCTAAATGTACATGTAGACCCTCATTTTGCGTGTAGACCCTCTGTGTGTGTATAGACCCTCCAGACCATGCAGAGCTTCTTGTGGCTGTTTGACAGAATGTTACAAAACTCATCCATTGCTCTAAACATCCTTTGAAGCTGGAAATGCAAAATAAACATTCCCTGATGAATCTGGAGTCGTACCAGCATCATCATCCATCCATCCATCCATCCATTAATCCATCCATCCACTTTGGCTTATGGAGGCAGAGTTAGCTCACAGCCTGCAGACTTGGCTGGTCCGTGTACATTACTGAAGTCTCCAAAGCCAACTTGTATTGCAGAGTAATTAAACCACACAGCATCTTTTTTATTCAATACACCGTGACATATAAGGAATAAGGAAAAATAAGGAAGCCTTTTCAGAGGATGAGAAAGGATTAAAAAAGATGAGCTTGGACATGTGCGTAAGCAAAATGGAATTCATGACTGTCATTAGGAGCTTGGCTGTATTTACAAGGACGGGAAAAAAGCAGAATGCACCATATTTATTCATCCATTCAGTTAGGCTGCAAAGTAGTAAAAATTTTACCACGTTCTCTCTCTCGCTCTCTCTGTCACGCACGCACGCTCACACAAACTCACGTGCGCGCACACACACACACACACGCACTTCTCCTGAGAGGGAACTTGTGGATTTCAGCAGCGTCTTTACCCATTATGACAGCAGATGAAGACGAAGAATAAATTAAAATCAGTTAACTGTAAATCGAGGAATGATACAAAAAAAATCAACAGAAAGAAGCCCTCCACTGCGTGCTTTCCCTCCACACACTGTGAATACACTGATTTGAAAACTGATTCACGGCAAAGTTATTTAATATGTTCCCACTATAAGGGTAAAAAGTGCAAAAACAATTGTAAATATAAAACTGTAAACATGCAAGATGTCTGCAGAGACAGTAGGAGGGAGAATGCAGTCAGCCGCTTCTTTTCACTTTCAGCAAATGCCACCGAAGACGGAGTCATGTGAGCATCCGTGCTGCGCGGCGCAGGAACAGACACGCTGCAGGAATGCGGCACCTGGCTCCAGTGTGCTCTCAGCGCGTTCTCAGCGTACTCTCATGCCTCTCAGGAGCCCGGCATGAGCCAAACAAACGCCGGTGATGCAGATTCATACGCAAATAAATTTCATGGCAACTTAGTATTATAAAAAATATATAGACAAAACAGAAAAAAACACAGGTCGGGTTCCAAAAGAGTAGCTTGAGGTGTGTGAAGATTATTGCCCTCTGAGGGCTCCCAAAACATCTCTCATTCTTCATGAATATGGAAAGAAGGCCAGTCTTTCGCAATTATTTTTTATCATCAATATATTTTGCTCCCATAAAAGAAAAACAATACACAATTAGTGTTTTTGAGTTATAGATACACTGTGGCTTGTTCTGATTTATAACTGAAAGAAAAAAAATATCCCAGAGCATCTGAAAGTATGTCGTTCACAGCCCAAACATACACTGTTCCTAACACACATTCATACATAGGACTGACACACACACACGCACGCACACACATGTCGGGTAAACATATCTTTATGGGGACCGCTCATACACACACACACACACACACACACAAACGCAAGCATGCACACACACACACACACACACACACACACACAAATACATATATATCAGACGTGCATTCACACACACAAAAACACATACATGTCTAAATCTGCACACACACACACACACACAACAGGAGCCTGTGGCGTTCAGCAGGTCTTTCTTCCGTACGGCAGCAGAGACGTACGAGAGTCGCGGCATGACAGCAAACAAATTAAATGCAACTAACTGTTAAACATGAGCGAGCTCCCCCGAGCCAGACGCAAGGCCATTCATTTGCAAAGAGATACTTGTCAGTTGTCATCTCTGATCTCTCTGGGGCTGCTTCATTATGGAAAACCCGCCTGCAGTCCCGCAGGCTGACGTTTCCCTCAGAGGCAGGCCGCATGCCGGATGATGTCAAAACCGAAGCTCCTCTGCTTCTCCATTTATCGCCCGTGACCCTGGCTTCAGCTCAGAAGCAGCTAGCGTTTGGGTGAACCGTTCTCTCCAGGACAGAGATGAAAACAGCACGAGGAAGCTTGTCAACGGAACTGTCCGAGGGCACAGGGAAAAAAAAGATTTTCTCCTCACCAGGAAAAACGTTTACTTGGACAACAGTCGTCAAAACTGTCCATGCTCCATGAACACTCATGTCGTCAACGTGACATGTTCCTGTGGCATGCACGGTCACTTTTACACAGCTGTCAGCCCTTTGACGAAAGCATTATCATTCAGGAAGTAGGGCACATTTCCCAGCAGGCTTTGTGAAGCACACCATAAAATCATACCCACATTTTATTCTACTGTTTGGGCCGACCCCACGGAATTAACGCCATGAATTTAAGCAGGATGTCTTTCTGGTGTTAAAAATGATTCAGGAAATATTTTGCCCCTTTGAGGGTCACAAACTGTCTTTTATAGCAAATGAAGATATTTGAGGAAAAAAAAATGCATGTTCAGTTTTAAGGATTTGGTTGAAACTGAAATATTACCCTCAGGTTTCAGATGAATATCAAGTCAAGGATTTACTCCATGTTACCTTTGATAAAATTTTTGAACTTCTGCATTTTGGAAAGGATTTTGACCTCAGTATTTTTTTTGTTTTCCAATGGGAACAAGATTTTTTGAAATATTTTTAAAACCAAAGTCGGCGTATTCTGAAAATCTTTTGGATGAGAGGCCAGAACTGAGGTCTCTCAGCTTCCCAGAATAAGATGAAGTATAGCACCATCTACAACTGAATGCCGAGAAAAAAAAAATCTAAGGGTCAAAGAAAGAATAACAGGGGCGACACATTCGCAGACACGCTTCCAGCGCAGACGCTGCACGCGGTTCATGATGCGGGCACCACCACTACAGCAGGAGGTCCCCATGGAGGAGGGCTGTCACGCGGCTGGACATTGGCTCACATCCCCTGAAGCCTGCTGCCTTTGTTTAAACGTATGATGCAATCCTAGGCTATTCATGCCCCCGTCGCTGCTACCAAAGTGTGTTTATAGGGCAGTCGTGGGATGCCCTGCCCCAAATTTGCTGCTCCCTGTGAACCGAGGCTCTACCCTCCTCTCACCCCTGGCAGAGTCGGCATTGCAGGAACAGGGGAGGAAGCTCCTTGTAGATGGTGCAACCGTGATGAATGGAAGCAACAAGCGGCACGTCGTTCCTGGCTGTTCGGCTCGCTCTCTCGCGGCCGTGTGGAGGAACGCGACATATCAGCATTCGAGACCGTCCCCTGAGGACCTGGGAGAGACAAGACCACCAGGGCTTGGACGTAAGGCAGTTCATGAATAATAAAGAGGAGATTTCTACCAAAGCTTTTATGTCCTTGTCAACACAAAAGGCTGCAGATGAATGGTGACGTGGGGCTTTACGGCACCTGGAAAGCTGTGCCGGGTGATATAAATTATCAGGGTGGACAAGACCCCAGAGGACATGACGGAAAACACAGTGGAAGATCTGAGGCTGAGGCAGGCAGTCACTGTAACATGAGGCATTAATACTCTCTGGTTTGTCTGGCAAACCAAAAACACTCTTTAACCCTGGGCAGAACAGGCACCGGAAGCCAATTCCCCAAGTCTGTCCTGTGATGATGTGTCACAGAAACAGGGAAGGAATGATGCTCTTTCACAGCGAATGAAAAACTGCCGTGGACACTGTCATTGCATCACTTCCTGAATCTCATAGGAAGTTACTCGGAAGTGGCCAAGACAGGAAATGAAAGACCTCAGCCTCTCCGAGTTGGTCAAAGTGGTTCAGAAAGCTCCAGAAGGCCACAAGGCATCCCTTGATGGGAATGGATCAGACTAATGACGGTTGACCTCTTGTCTCCCTTGGAAAGTGGGGCACTGTTATGCAAACAAAAAAATCAGTACAAAAATGAACATAACCACCTACCACGTACTTATATGGGTACATGCTGGGAAAGAATGTAACACTGGAGAGAGACGCACTCTCAACAAGAAAAAGAGGTGTGTGAAGCCTGCAAATATCCTCTAATACAAACCTTCTGAGTGTGAGTCATTCTTGTCATGTCAATATTCAGAAGAAATCGCTTTTAAAACGAAATCCAAAAATATTCGGTAATGGCTCTATAATGCATTCGTAGAACATTCATAAGCAGCGTGTAAGTACACCTTAACATCCTAACATACGTTAACAGCTTTAATGTTCTTGAATGTTCTATGAATGCATAAGGAAGGTGCAGTTAATGTAAAGTGTTACCAAATATCCTAAATACACTACACAACACCCCAACAAAGTCACAAATGGTACCTTCTTGTTTTAATGACAAATATGATAATACCCTTTATTTAGAACTCTAAACGGGGGGGATAAGAACCAACATGAACCACTCAAGACCCAAAAGTCATTACACCTTTTCACATGAAGGCAACACTTAAAATTACATCATCTCTGACTCAGATAAGCGCTATATATTATGAAATTATATAATAAAGGACTCTCAAGCAATCATGTTAAAGGAGCAAGAGCGGGAAATGAAACCAGCCACCAGCTAAGCTGAGAATTTAACCTTAATTTCCATCATTTCCGGTCTTGATGAAATTACTTTATTTGGATATGGAAATACGGCTCCCATCTAACAGGAATATAAATTACTTTAAGTGGTTCTCTTGCGAGCGCAAGGGACCTGAAACACAGTTGTTGCGTTGCTGAGTGGTTACCGCAACGGGGACAGCCAAGTGTGGCAGTTCTGAGAGGTGAGAGCGGCGGATTCGAGTTTATTATGCGTCCAGCTAAAATCACTGACTTGAGGAGTCTGCAATAAATTGCAAAGGATTTTGTATTTATAAGCTGTGCACATTACGGTCCTTACTCAGTAAGACAGGTGTGTGTGCCAGAACAGAAAGATGGTTTGAGTACTTGACCTATTTGGCATTTCGATACACAGCAAAGATAGTGCAGCATGGTCATTAAACCTGGGCGGCCCGTAGTTCCGGAACAAACCCGAGGCGTCACTGTAACCTGGACCTTGGTCGCTCCACTGACATTCACGGCCCTGAATAATTCATATAAAGATTGACCAAGATACAAAAAATATAGTGGATATCAAAAGGAAAATGAAGGTCACCGCATGGAGAAGATTCCAATTTTTTGTGCCAGATTTTTGAACATCGAAACCAACATTTCCGGCCCATTCATAAAAAAATATATTTATGGGCAAATAATTTTTAGCAAATGATTTGGCTATTTTGCTTTACAAAAACTCTCCGAAAGCTTTGTAGATAACACATTTGTTTCTAGTTTAAACAAGCTTGAATTATTGCTGGCTACAATAATATATACTACACGTTGCGCTATATATTATCCTAGCAGGTGCTTTAATCCAAAGGGATTTTGCAGATTTGTACTCATTCATACAGCTGGCCTTTTACCGAAGCGTTCTGGGTTAAGTACCATGCTGACGGGCACAAGAGCAAAGATCTTCTGGGACTTGAACAAGCTGGTAGAAATCTTTAATCACTACACCACATGCAGCCATAGGCCCTTTTTCTATTGTAGTCATTAAAAAGTTCATATTTCACAAAATATTATCATTTGTCTTCTATAAACCCGTCATGGTGGTCCTGGAGTCGATCCCGGGATACACCTGGCTCGAGGCAGGGGGACACCCTGGACTGGATCGTGTTCCATTATAAGCTCATTTTGGATTGGATGCTCATTTTTTAATGGTATTTTTTTTTCAGCCTAACGGCCTTATGTGGGACTGATCATCATACAGCAATATTAAAGGCGCTGGCCCCCCTGATCCTACTCCTTTTTGTTTTTTGTCTGAGCTACTCAGAAATTTGAGGCTAAAAACACATCATCACCCCCCACGGGTGCCACCAAGGGGTAGCCAGAGGTGGCCACAGCTTC